>OY986438.1:59599929-59685481 GCA_963920525.1 Dichetophora obliterata | reverse complement strand
CCACCTCGGGCTCAGAATAATAGCTTCGCACCGGTTTTTCATTGAACGGATTAATTTCTTGCTAGTTTCCTGTGCTATTCTTTGCCATTACTCTAAAAGCGCTGACTTCAAGTCATTCACGGGCGATGGAGCCACATTTCTGGCCTGTACTCTTCTTTTGACCTCGTCCCATATATGTTCGATTGGGTTCAAGTCCGGGTTTCGGGCGGGCCAGTCCATTAACTCAATGGCAGGTTCAGCAAGAAAGCGACGCATCGATGTTGCCATGTGGGAGCGAGCATTATCCTGCATAAAAATAAAGGAGTCCCCAAAAATTGCTAGGTAAGGCACAACATGCTCTTGCAGGATTTCCTGGATATAGTTAAACCGTTAAAACACTTCCTCTGCCTCCACCACGTATAAAAACCAGATCTGTTTTTTCGTTATATGATATTCCAGGCAAATCATAAAAGATCCTCCGCCGTACGCCACTGTTCTTCTAATACAACATTGTGCATAACGCTCACCTGACCTCTTATAAACGCGTTCTCTTCTATCGCTGCCATGTACGCACATACTGGGTCCATCTGAAAAGAGAGCTGAGCTCCATTTTTCTAAGCTCTAATCTGCATGCTGTTGAGCAAATGTAAGACGGGCTTGATGTTGCTATGCAGTCAGTTGTGGGCCTGTTGCCGGTCTTCTTGGGATGAGGAAAGCTTCTTTAAGCCTTTTTCTTACAGTTCACAGCTACTCCACGCACTTGCAAGAGCTCTTTCTGGATGCTTACTCCGGTGGCATGGCGATTTCTTAAAATCGACGTGACAATAAATCGGTCATCTCTTGCAGAAGTAGCTCATTGTCCACTTGATCCTGGTCTACAATTAAAGCAACTAGTTTCCTGGTATCTTCGGTAGACTCTACATACCGAAGATTGAATGTAGTGCAATTCGCGGGCAACATAGCGCTGACTAAAGCCTTGTTGCAAGAATGTCACTATTTGAGCTGCTTCACTTTCTATTGTGTCCATTTTCGATTTACGAACATTGAATCCTATATAATCACAATTTTTACAAAGCCTGCATAGATTTTTTTGCAAAATTACTAGAGTACAAAATTTTAAAAAATTGTATCATAATGTTTTAGTTGATATTTAACATATTAGTCATGGTCAAGTAAACAAAAAAAAAATGAACTAAGAATATCTTAATTGAATATGACATTGAAATCTTTACTGAAAATCTAAATTAGTGGAAGAAAATAGCATATGAATGAAAAAAATATGTGAGTCAGTTTCATTGCTCGCCATGTACTACTCATCAATATTATTAATTTCAAGTACGATTTTCTTTGACTTCGCTACTCGTGAAGATAAAAGCATGTGCGTTCTTTTGTTCAATGTTCATAGTAACCCAATTTTTTTCATCCTTCTTGAATAGTTTTCGCTTGCAGATTTCTCTGCTCAAATAAACTAAGTTGAACATGAACAATGCTTTCTGTATTTCTTTTTTTTTTACCAATGATATAAATTAATCCCCTAATTTCAATAAAATGTTTGCACTCGCTGATAAGGACCCAAATGGAGCTAATTTCATAAACATTTCAAAGGGCTCGCCGGGGTGACCTCTAGAGGTGCCAAATAAAAAACCAGGTTCTTTTAATTTTTCATCTCTAACAATTCTTTTCAAAACACCCATTCATATTTGTCACAATTCTAAGTGCCCTCCAACAAAAACACAAAAAAGAATAATGTGAAAATAGTTAATGTGTGAGAAACATCCACCATTGAGAATTTGGTATAAATCCGATAGGGAGAATATGGTAAATTCAAGCTCTGTTGACACAGTTTAAAAATTCAATTTAAAAAAAAGGTGACTTTCTTAAGTTGAATCATTTACTTTATATTAAATTAAATATAATTATGGAATACATAAATAATAATAATCTAATTAATTCAATAAATTTTTTCTATATGGAGCTCTATGCCATATAGAAACTGACCTTTCTCAGTCAATACCAAACAATCTCAAATTTTCGAAAAATTTTGCGTATTCTTGGTACAGAGGATTTAAAGACTCTTCGCAATAATAGGAACAGTGCATGGAAGAAATATGTTTGTAGTTTTGACTCAAATGACCTAGAAACATACACAACTTTGTTTCTGGAATTTGAGAATCGCTCAGCTGCATTATATAATGAGTATTTGGATAATATGAAGCTGAGTATTTTGTCTGATCCAAGAAAATTTTGGGGATCTATTAATGTTAAGAAGAAGAAAGGTGGATTTCCTTCTTCTTTCAAATTTTAGTATGGATTTACTGGCAATTCCACTATTACCTAGTGGCCTATTTGCCAATCTTTTTAAGGAAGCATTTTGCTCAGATTCTTTTAATCCTGATTTTGCGTATTTTGATTGTATAAGAAATGCACCCAAAGTTTCTTTGGAGCATATATCTTTTACCTCAGAGGATATTTTTAAGTATATTGATTCAATCGATGAAGATTTTAGCGCTGATATAACTCCTGCCGCAGTGTTAAAACAATACAACTTTGTGTCAACTACTCTCGTTACATTTTAATAAATCGATTAATGAAAGTAATTTTCCTCTTTTTGGGAAAAAATCTTACATCAGTCCTATTTACAAAAAAGATTGAAAGAATGACATCAATTAAGATAGGAATAGGCCTATCGCTAAGCTGTCTTCAATTCCTAAACTTTTTGAACGAATAGTGTACGATCGAGTGAAAATTCACTTTAGGCAAGTTTTGTTACTCGTCAGCATGGCAGATCCACTGTGTCTAATCTCCTCGATTTCACTACATTCTGCTTAAAATCTATTGATTCTGGTAGACAGGTCTATTGTATTTTCACTAACTTAAGCAAAGCTTTTGATAAATTACCACATAATCTCATTTTATTAAAAATTAAATTAATGGGATTTCTACAATATTTTGTAAACTGGATCAAATAGTATTTGATGGAGCAATCTTATCAAATACGTGATGTCTTCTGAATTTGTTGCAGAATCCGGTGTTCCTCAAGGAAGCCACATTGGTCCACTTCTGTTTATTTCTTGGCAATTAATGATGTGACTCACATCATCAAACACTCTCATTTGCTTATTTATGCAATAGTATAATAATAATAATAATAATAATAATAATAATAATAATAATAATAATAATAATAATAATAATAATAATACTAATAATAATAATAATAATAATAATAATAATAATAATAATAATAATAATAATAACAATAACAATAATAATAATAATAATAATAATAATAATAATAATAATAATAATAATAATAATAATAATAATAATAATAATAATAATAATAATAATAATAATAATAATAATAATAATAATAATAATAATAATAATAATAATAATAATAATAATAATAATAATAATAATAATAATAATAATAATAATAATAATAATAATAATAATAATAATAATAATAATAATAATAATAATAATAATAATAATGATAATAATAATAATAATAATAATAATAATAATAATAATAATAATAATAATAATAATAATAATAATAATAATAATAATAATAATAATAATAATAATAATAATAATAATAATAATAATAATAATAATAATAATAAATAGTACTAATAATAATAATTAACATATTTCAAGATACTTAATATCTATTTAGTGGAGAAATGTGATGACAATATTAGTATTAAAATACTGTGTTTATTGTCATTTAAAAGGAAATTAAAAAAGGTGTGCCAGTGAAAGCTAAGAAGGTAGATAAGAAAGAATAAGAGCTGAAAAATTAGAAGAAGAAAGAATAAGAGGTGTGGCTAGTAATGCTTAATCTATAGCAACGATTCCAAATTATTATAATCAAAACTATACAACCAGATTTTACAATATTTCTGGATTGTTTAGTAGAAGTATTGTGATCTGCATTGTTTAGTAGAAGTAGGTAATTTATTAAAAAGTATCTTATCGTTACTATCATGACCTTTCCATGTACTCCTTTTAAGTGTCTGAGTTCTGTTCATCAATCTAATTTTAGTAACTTTTAATAAACTAATATAAAATTAAGCTCATATTGCAATTTGGCAGTGGTAATATTTTATCCCATTGTTCAGCTGTTCTAGAAAACTGTACCTGACCGAATAAGTTCTTAAGCGACAACTACATAACTTAATGCAGGGTTTGCTAAAACTACACTGGCGAGCAATGAAACTGACTCACTTTATTTTTTTCATTAAAATTCTGTTTTCTGTGTTTTCCCTTCTTATACAAAATACCACAATAACACTGAAAAGACCGGGAAATTTTGTGTTTGAAGATATAATTTTTTGTATTCTGTGATCAATGGTCAATTTTATATCATAAAACAAATAAAAATACAGAAATTAATCAAGTTAAAATTACATCAACAAAGTAAGCTGAATCAATTAACAATAATCAAGGAAAACTAAAACAATAATGAATACCTCGTGTTACCACCTCGGGCTCAGAATAATAGCTTCGCACCGGTTTTTCATTGAACGGATTAATTTCTTGCTAGTTTCCTGTGCTATTCTTTGCCATTACTCTAAAAGCGCTGACTTCAAGTCATTCACGGGCGATGGAGCCACATTTCTGGCCTGTACTCTTCTTTTGACCTCGTCCCATATATGTTCGATTGGGTTCAAGTCCGGGTTTCGGGCGGGCCAGTCCATTAACTCAATGGCAGGTTCAGCAAGAAAGCGACGCATCGATGTTGCCATGTGGGAGCGAGCATTATCCTGCATAAAAATAAAGGAGTCCCCAAAAATTGCTAGGTAAGGCACAACATGCTCTTGCAGGATTTCCTGGATATAGTTAAACCGTTAAAACACTTCCTCTGCCTCCACCACGTATAAAAACCAGATCTGTTTTTTCGTTATATGATATTCCAGGCTACATCATAAAAGATCCTCCGCCGTACGCCACTGTTCTTCTAATACAACATTGTGCATAACGCTCACCTGACCTCTTATAAACGCGTTCTCTTCTATCGCTGCCATGTACGCACATACTGGGTCCATCTGAAAAGAGAGCTGAGCTCCATTTTTCTAAGCTCTAATCTGCATGCTGTTGAGCAAATGTAAGACGGGCTTGATGTTGCTATGCAGTCAGTTGTGGGCCTGTTGCCGGTCTTCTTGGGATGAGGAAAGCTTCTTTAAGCCTTTTTCTTACAGTTCACAGCTACTCCACGCACTTGCAAGAGCTCTTTCTGGATGCTTACTCCGGTGGCATGGCGATTTCTTAAAATCGACGTGACAATAAATCGGTCATCTCTTGCAGAAGTAGCTCATTGTCCACTTGATCCTGGTCTACAATTAAAGCAACTAGTTTCCTGGTATCTTCGGTAGACTCTACATACCGAAGATTGAATGTAGTGCAATTCGCGGGCAACATAGCGCTGACTAAAGCCTTGTTGCAAGAATGTCACTATTTGAGCTGCTTCACTTTCTATTGTGTCCATTTTCGATTTACGATCATTGAATCCTATATAATCACAATTTTTACAAAGCCTGCATAGATTTTTTTGCAAAATTACTAGAGTACAAAATTTTAAAAAATTGTATCATAATGTTTTAGTTGATATTTAACATATTAGTCATGGTCAAGTAAACAAAAAAAAAATGAACTAAGAATATCTTAATTGAATATGACATTGAAATCTTTACTGAAAATCTAAATTAGTGGAAGAAAATAGCATATGAATGAAAAAAATATGTGAGTCAGTTTCATTGCTCGCCATGTACTACTCATCAATATTATTAATTTCAAGTACGATTTTCTTTGACTTCGCTACTCGTGAAGATAAAAGCATGTGCGTTCTTTTGTTCAATGTTCATAGTAACCCAATTTTTTTCATCCTTCTTGAATAGTTTTCGCTTGCAGATTTCTCTGCTCAAATAAACTAAGTTGAACATGAACAATGCTTTCTGTATTTCTTTTTTTTTTACCAATGATATAAATTAATCCCCTAATTTCAATAAAATGTTTGCACTCGCTGATAAGGACCCAAATGGAGCTAATTTCATAAACATTTCAAAGGGCTCGCCGGGGTGACCTCTAGAGGTGCCAAATAAAAAACCAGGTTCTTTTAATTTTTCATCTCTAACAATTCTTTTCAAAACACCCATTCATATTTGTCACAATTCTAAGTGCCCTCCAACAAAAACACAAAAAAGAATAATGTGAAAATAGTTAATGTGTGAGAAACATCCACCATTGAGAATTTGGTATAAATCCGATAGGGAGAATATGGTAAATTCAAGCTCTGTTGACACAGTTTAAAAATTCAATTTAAAAAAAAGGTGACTTTCTTAAGTTGAATCATTTACTTTATATTAAATTAAATATAATTATGGAATACATAAATAATAATAATCTAATTAATTCAATAAATTTTTTCTATATGGAGCTCTATGCCATATAGAAACTGACCTTTCTCAGTCAATACCAAACAATCTCAAATTTTCGAAAAATTTTGCGTATTCTTGGTACAGAGGATTTAAAGACTCTTCGCAATAATAGGAACAGTGCATGGAAGAAATATGTTTGTAGTTTTGACTCAAATGACCTAGAAACATACACAACTTTGTTTCTGGAATTTGAGAATCGCTCAGCTGCATTATATAATGAGTATTTGGATAATATGAAGCTGAGTATTTTGTCTGATCCAAGAAAATTTTGGGGATCTATTAATGTTAAGAAGAAGAAAGGTGGATTTCCTTCTTCTTTCAAATTTTAGTATGGATTTACTGGCAATTCCACTATTACCTAGTGGCCTATTTGCCAATCTTTTTAAGGAAGCATTTTGCTCAGATTCTTTTAATCCTGATTTTGCGTATTTTGATTGTATAAGAAATGCACCCAAAGTTTCTTTGGAGCATATATCTTTTACCTCAGAGGATATTTTTAAGTATATTGATTCAATCGATGAAGATTTTAGCGCTGATATAACTCCTGCCGCAGTGTTAAAACAATACAACTTTGTGTCAACTACTCTCGTTGTTGATTTTATACTTGTTGTGTTTTTAACTTTACGTTTTTTATTTATTATTTTTGAATCTTGAACTTTCAATCATAAAATTTTATATATTGAAAATTTTATCATATTAATTTTGTTACGCATACGCCCAAGACGAGGCAACAATAAAGAATAAAAATGTTGCGCACTAGAGGCTTCAATTGAATAAACTCCCCAATTTCCTTTTTCACCATTTATTGGAGAGTTTATTCAATTCAATTGATGATGTTTCATCAAGTAAGCATTGTCAAAGAAGATCAAGATGCTCAGAGATTTCTTTGGAGAGGTGGAGATCCATCAAATACACTTAAGACTTATGTAATGCAGAGAATGATATTTGGAGCTACGTGCTCACCGACTATAGCACAATATGTGAAAAATACGAACGCACAGTGTTTTGAAACGATTCACCCACGAGCTGTTAAAGGAATAATAGAGAAGCACTACGTTCACGACTACGTCGACTGCTTTGGATCCGAGGACGAAGCCCTAAAAGTATTAAGAGAAATAATACACATTCACAAGATAGGTGGCTTTGAAATGCATAATTTTGCTTCCAATTCAAAGCGAATTAAGAACGAATTGGGCTTAGCTGCCTTTAATGAATCAGTCAATATAGAAGGTGAAAAAATAAATCGCATTCTTGGTATGCATTGGCAGTCCGATTCAGATGAATTTATGTTTCCTCTAAAATTTCAGAAGGTTCCAAAAGAAATTCTTAGTTTCGATAGAAAACCAACAAAACGTGAGTTACTGTCAGTTGCAATGTCAGTTTTCGATCCATTTGGCCTGTTAGCTAATTTTATGGTATGCGCCAAAATCCTTATGCAGCAAGTTTGGAAAGCCGGAATTGAATGGGACCAAGAACTCCCAGATGACATTTTTAAAAGGTGGAAATACTGGCTAGAAGAGCTGCCCAAAGTAGCAACATTTAGAATTCAAAGATGTTATCTGACAAAATTCTTAGAATCTGAAGTCGATCTTCACGTATTCTGCGATGCTAGTGAAGAAGCTTTAGCAACGGTTGCATATTGGCGAATCCTTCAGTCAGACGCTGTTACAATTGCATTCGTCGCTGGGAAAACAGCTTGTGCTCCAACACGATTCCATTCAATTCCTAAACTTGAATTACAAGCAGCGGTAATGGCCATACGCTTAAAGGACACTATCCTAAAATACCAGGATATTACAGTGAAGAGAACAACATTTTGGTGTGACTCTCATACGGTAATTCGATGGATTAGATCTGATCATCGAGTTTATAAACAGTACGTTGCCAATCGTGTCGCAGAAATATTGGAATCTTCAGAAATAAGTGATTGGCGGTGGTGTCCTGGAGAGCTTAACCCAGCAGACGATGCCACAAGGGCAAAGTTTCCACTAAAGTATAATCCGGATAGTAGGTGGAAACTAGGGCCACAGTTCCTTTTAACTGGCGAACAAAATTGGCCAAGCGAAGAAGTTATGAGAACTAAAGTTGAATTCAGCTCAGCTGAACTTAAGCAAAAACACTTCTCTTGTTTTGGACATAAAAATATGATACTTATGCCACAAATAAATCGCTTTTCGAATTTCGAAAGACTTAAGAGAGCCATGGCCTGGGTTTTTAGGTATGTGTCCAATCTAAATTCTAAAGCAAAGAAAAATCATTTGAAAAAGGGGGAACTGACGAGCGAAGAAGAAGCAAACGCGGAATGTTATTTATGCCGCAGCGTCCAAAAAGAAGTCTTTCATTGCGAGTATGCATCTTTAATAAATAAAGAAAAAATATCGGTGTCTAGCAAACTAGTAACACTTAATCCAATCTTGGACGAACATGATATCATGCGAGTGAATGGCAGAATAGAAGAAGCTTTGTTTTTACCAATATCTACAAGACGTCCGATTATTTTACACAAAGACCATGATCTTACACGTCTAATTGTTGATACATATCACCGAAAGCTGAGGCACTTGAACTCATCAACTGTAATTAACGAGATTCGTCAGCGTTTTTGGATACCAGCAATCCGCACTGTAGTACGCTATATCGAAGCCAATTGCAAATTTTGCAAATTTAGAAAAGCAAAGCCAACTCAACCTCAAATGGGTTGTCTACCTATCGATCGAGTTACGCCATTTGTTCGACCATTTTCATATACGGGAGTTGATTTTTTTGGTCCTTTTACTGTTACCATTCACCGTCGTCATGAGAAACGTTGGGTGGCACTGTTTACCTGCCTGACAATTAGAGCTGTGCATCTCGAAATTGCTTCTGATCTATCAAGTGACGCTTGTATCTTATGTATCAGAAACTTTATTAACAGAAGAGGAGTCCCACTTCAGATTAGAAGCGACAACGGAACAAATTTTGTCGGAATCCGAAAAGAACTAAGAGGCGTAAAGGATTTTTTAGACCACGAAAAAATGACTGCAGGGCTAGCACCTTTAGGAATAAGTTGGAAATTTAATACACCTTGGAATCCAAGTGCCGGTGGAGCTTGGGAGCGTCTCGTGCAATCCGTTAAGAAGGTTTTAGTTATTATACTAAAAGAGCATGCACCCCGCTTAGAAACCTTTAATAGCGTATTAGTTGAAGCAGAAAATATCGTCAACTCAAGACCTCTAACACACTTACCCGTTTCACCTGATGAGCCCGATCCACTTACACCTAATCATTTTTTGTTGGGTTCCACTAATTCTACTCAAACTCCAGCACCTTGTGAACTGAAGCAATTATCACTTCGCAAACAGTGGCGCATTCTACAAAACATGAA
This sequence comes from Dichetophora obliterata, assembly GCA_963920525.1. Classification (NCBI taxonomy): domain Eukaryota; kingdom Metazoa; phylum Arthropoda; class Insecta; order Diptera; family Sciomyzidae; genus Dichetophora; species Dichetophora obliterata. The sequence continues at coordinate 59,675,692 of OY986438.1, read as the reverse complement.
AAACGGATTCTGGAATCGTTGGGTAAAAGAATATCTCCCAGATTTAACACGAAGAACAAAGTGGTGTCTACCTGCCCAACCAGTCAGAGTGGGATGTCTAGTTCTGGTGTGCGACAATACCGTGGCGCGGACGCAGTGGAAACGTGGTCGGATTACAAAACTGAATTATGGCAAAGATGGAATTGCAAGATCTGCTCAAGTTAACACAAATTCCGGCATCGTCAAAAGACCAATTTGCAAACTGGCACTCCTCGATATCCAGTAGTCAGCTCTAAACAATGGTGAATCTCAAATCTGGAGGTCGATTCACGGGGGTGGGAGTGTTGATTTTATACTTGTTGTGTTTTTAACTTTACGTTTTTTATTTATTATTTTTGAATCTTGAACTTTCAATCATAAAATTTTATATATTGAAAATTTTATCATATTAATTTTGTTACGCATACGCCCAAGACGAGGCAACAATAAAGAATAAAAATGTTGCGCACTAGAGGCTTCAATTGAATAAACTCCCCAATTTCCTTTTTCGCCATTTATTGGAGAGTTTATTCAATTGAAGCCTCTAGTGCGCAACACTCGTTACATTTTAATAAATCGATTAATGAAAGTAATTTTCCTCTTTTTGGGAAAAAATCTTACATCAGTCCTATTTACAAAAAAGATTGAAAGAATGACATCAATTAAGATAGGAATAGGCCTATCGCTAAGCTGTCTTCAATTCCTAAACTTTTTGAACGAATAGTGTACGATCGAGTGAAAATTCACTTTAGGCAAGTTTTGTTACTCGTCAGCATGGCAGATCCACTGTGTCTAATCTCCTCGATTTCACTACATTCTGCTTAAAATCTATTGATTCTGGTAGACAGGTCTATTGTATTTTCACTAACTTAAGCAAAGCTTTTGATAAATTACCACATAATCTCATTTTATTAAAAATTAAATTAATGGGATTTCTACAATATTTTGTAAACTGGATCAAATAGTATTTGATGGAGCAATCTTATCAAATACGTGATGTCTTCTGAATTTGTTGCAGAATCCGGTGTTCCTCAAGGAAGCCACATTGGTCCACTTCTGTTTATTTCTTGGCAATTAATGATGTGACTCACATCATCAAACACTCTCATTTGCTTATTTATGCAGATAATATGAAAACATACAGAACAATTGATTCTAATGACAATTCAGACCTTCTCCAGTGAGATTTGAAATCCTTTGAGGTTTGGTGTTCTAAAAATATAACCTTTTATATCCAGATAAATGTCAATCTATGACCTTTTCGCGTAAAAGGAACAATTTTATTTTTGATTAAAAAATTAAAGATACTGCTTTAAGTCTTGTAACTACCGTCAAAGACCTTCGTATATGTATGGATTCTTTACTGTCGTTTAACATGCATATTGATAGAATTTGTACAATAAAAAGCATCTTTTGTGCTTGGTTTATAAACGCTACGCCAAAAAGTTTGATGGCTTGCTAACAACTACTTGTATTATTCAATTATCAGTCCTCCCTTGTAGTCAAGTATTGTCCCCACATTACAATGTCCATGTTGATCGAATAGAAAGAATTCAAAAACGTTTTGTTCGGTTTGCTCTGAGAGGCTTGAGTGGACACATTTAACCTTCCTCCATATGGGGATCGTTTAAAATTTTTAAAAATGTAATCTTTAAGTGAGAGAAGGAAATCTGCTGATATAGTCTACTTACACCAATTCATAACTTCATAATATTCGATTCTCCAGAACTTCTTTCCCTTATAAATTTTAACACTAACCGTAGAAGCAATAGCAACTCTAACAAATTGATTTATTTACTATTTAGTAGAACAAATTATATGTTAACTGCTCCATTAAATCGCATGAGCACCTTTGTTAACAACTGTAACGTTTTTGATGATACTAACTTGTCGAAAGGTCAACTTAAGAGTAGGTCTATGTAAACGCATGGTTAGTTGTTATGTCTTGTGTTGTCCCTGAGCCCAACCCATATTATGGTGCCTAAATTTTTCTCACTTTTGATTGTTTTGAACCACTTTTTTGGGTTGGTAAAAAAATCAAAAACTTAGCTAAGTTCATCTTTTTTAAATATTACCACAATAGATCAAATGTATGCACTGATCCTATTTTTTTTCACCGCAAGTATTTAATTTAAAACCACCCATCCTGTTTATGTCACCTAAGAAACACATTTTTAGCTCAATGCTTATTCCCAAAATATGTTTCATCTTTCATTAAATAAAACCTAAATAAGTTTAAAAAAGTTGTAACGCCATAATGTAATATTGTTTTCGATTAAACTATCCTCATCTGCATTGTTAAAAATAATGTATATCGAAAAACAAATTTTTGCTATATAAAGGGTCAAAAAAAAGGTCTGTATATAAAGTAAATTTTCCATTCCGTGCTTTTCAGTAAAGACAACAAAATAATAGTTTTCGTTCTGAAAGAATCGAAACATAGCTGAGTTTTTTCGAAAAAGGTCCAAATCCAAATATTTTGTGAAAATGTGCTTTTCCCCCGAAATTGAATAAATTTTGCCGTTAAAAACCGATTTCTAGGTACATTACGCATGAACCAATCATTAACTCAGCAATTTTTAAACCTATTTTTTATTTTGTCCGGCGTAAGGCGTTTTAAGTACAAGTCCAATCTTAATAAATTTAGTATGGAAAACAATTTTCAAGTGAAAGCATCTCTTGATGAAATCGCTCACCTTGTTCATTGCTCAATTTACCAAGATTTTCTTTAGAAAAAGTTGAAATAAGAATGTAGAAAATGAATTTTGATGAGCATTCTGCATCCCATTTTTTTGTAGGCATTAAAAAATTCGTTACCAACGTAAACGTAATCGGGACTTCTTATGTTTATCAAAAACTTTTCACATAAAGAAATTCCTCCATGAAGAAACTTCTAAATGCTCTTCTTTCAACTTCACTTAATTTTTCTAGAAAATTTTCGTCGTGCATAAATTTTTGAATTTGTAGTCTAATAAAATTAAAATATTGCGTGAAAATATTCGGAATAGAAGAAAAATCATGTACCATCTTTGAGTTTGGCATCACTTAGCCTAGGAAACACTGTTCTTAAATATAAAAAAGCTTCGCATTTTTTGTTCAGTCGTTTCACAAACTGCTTCATGTAACCCAATTTGAGATGCAATGGTAGCAAAATTTTTTTAGATAGCAAGAGAGGAATGTTGACAACATTACTTTCTCCATTCATAAATTATTTTCGCGGTGGCCACTCACTGCGTATGTAGTGATCCTTTGCACGACTTTCCTACTCACAAAGATAGCAGGGATACGTTGTATATCCTCCTTGCATTGCAAATAGTATAGTGAAACCTTTAGATCCAAGTCGATATGCCATTAAACATTTTGTTTATTGTATTACGCTCAGAATCTTCGACATAGTTATGTTCGTTTAAAAGGTTATTTACGAATAGAGAAATAAAAAAGGGTCATTCGCATTCAAAAATACACTAATTTTAAAATAACTTTTTAAAACCTATTTAATAGAATCGTTAAAGTGATACATGAACGCTCCCAAGACTTATGAACTAATGAAGGCGTAAATTCTTTTTTAAAAACAAATTTAACAACTCAGTAAATTTTCATCCGATTTTCATAAATATACATTAAATGTATTCTTAAAGTGTTTTTTTAGGAAAATATTACGTTTGTAGTAACTTTTAACAAAACTTTGGCAATAAAATAATTCTCGAAGTTGAAAAAATTTAAAAAAAGGTACAAATTTTAGGATTGACCGATTATAATCGTTACAACTCAAAAATACTTATACTAATACTTATAGTTCTAAAGATATGTACACATTTTGAAAGCTTTATTTTTTATCTTTCTGAAACCGATTTAAAATTGAAGATCACTTAAAAAATTGATCGGTTAAAAGTTAAGGGAGGTTTTAGGCAAAATCGATTGAGTGTAAAAACAAGACAAATTTTCCAAAGACGCTTATTTTGGTAAATGGGGTGTAGAATTACATTATAAAAAATTTTAAAAGAAATATTAAAATCGGTCGATTAGTTTGTTTACAGGAGGGTGGCCCGTTTTGAAAAAGTATGTTTCGAGAATAACGCGTTTAAAGTTGCTCTGGTTAGTTAGAAATACTCTGACGCACTGTGTTTGAAGTGCTAATGAATCTGTATTATAAGCGGGATTGATTTCAATTTCTTGAATAGTTGTACAACAATAATCAATTTAAAAAAATTCCATTTTCAAAAACTTGTTTGCCTAAAACTTCTCTTAACCCGAAACACCCGTTGCCATTTAGCAACGCAAACACAAACTCTTAAAATGAGCTTAATTTAGTTTAAACCATTTCATATTTGCGTTAACAGGTTATTCTGAAAATTTAAAAAAAAATTACTCAGGGTAATTCGGGCAAATGGTTTTTTTAATGCGTCAAGTACCTAAAAATTGGTTTTTAACCGTTAATTTAAATTTTGGGGGTGTGTTAACAATTTCAAGTATGGTGTCATGTTACACTCGATCAGATCTACAACCTATGCTATGTCACTTCAAAAGTGCATGCAATTTTTTGACGTAGAGTTACGTCTTACATCGCGGTTTGTATGGAGTCATTTTCACAAAGTTTTTGAAGCACATATATGAAGTTTAGTTGACACATTGGGGGTATACCTATAGCCTTCAATATTCATCGTAGAAAGAACAAATATATGCCAAAATATAAGTTTGAGTACGAAGTAAATGAATATCTAATTTTGGATTTTGTCACTTCTTCAATAAATTCACAAAACAGCAAAATCTAAGAAGAAAAAATGCATATATTCGTATGATAAATACACAAGCTGCTTCAGTAGCTGCTTATGCCGTTGTTATTGTTGTTGTTCGTTTGGCTCGCAATCGTGTTGTTTGTTGTTGTGCTGCTTTTGTTGTTGTTATTGTAATTAGTATATATATAAAATGTACATATATAAATGCACATTAGATGCTTTCGTTTTTTTTTTTAGTTTGTTATAGGTTTTGTTTATTTTCAGCAAGATAAATACAATAGAGAATACAGATACGTCCCAGCAGCGGATTTTCCAGTGGCTACCATAGAACTAATACAGAATAAATTACCAGGTAAGGAAGCAATACTTTTTTCAAAAAGTAATGCGTCTGCATATAGCAGAAGTAATTAACTCATACCTCATTACCTGTAATGTAGCATACAAGGAAAAGTAATGCAATGATTTTTATAACTTAATACAAGTAGTATGTTACTCCATAACTTCTAGGTAATGCTGAAGGGAAACGATCACTTACCTCCTGTCTCATTTAATGTTAAATGTAAGGCCTTTTATGCATAGTAAGTTAATATAGTCGGAAGTAGTGGTCATTACAAGGTAATTGATGCTTCATATATTCGGAATATATTCCATCCGCTACTGGGGTGTAGCTAAAAGGCCAGTATGTATTAATACACTAAAAAAAATGTCCAGAAAATATTGAAAAATTGCACCCAATCGTTAGAAAATCGGGCTTCATTTAGCGAATGGCCAATTTTCTAAAAATGTAGTATATATTTTTCGTTAAATTGACACCAGAAGTGTAAAATAATTTATCTAATCATTTACGAACTATTTCGCCAAATTGCAGAAACTTAGCCCAATTGTGTTGAGATCTTATGACATTTGAGTAAGTTTTCCTTCTGTTTATTTATCATCGGCTATAACTAAGAAAAACATTTTCTTTTAAAATACGAAATTTTCTACCGTTTATTAATCATCGGCTATAAACAAGAGACACATTTTCTCTGAAAATAAGAAATTTTCAACTCTTTATTAATCATCGACTATAAATAAGAAGAATTTCTTTTTTGAAAATAAGAAAGTTTTTATCGAAACCCTGGATCATTTTTTAAGTTTTTAAATAACATCCTGTGAATATTATTATATTTACACTTACGAAAAACTGCAAACATTATTATTATTAACATTAAATAAAAATGATATTGTAGCGATATCGCGCCTGTGTGCCTTCTGGTTCCCGAGAGGTGTATTTATTTTTGTTGTTAAAAGGCTTAAATGGGCAGCAGGCTTGATGCTATTTATTTAGGAGGGGAGGAGCTGATGCCCTAAGTTGTGCAGAGACGGGCTGCGTTACGTTGCCTCGATTGAGGTTAGGTTTGGCAGAACCGTGGCAGAACAGGCTTTGCAGGGGAGCAATAAACAAAATGTTGACTAAAACTACTGAGAGTACTCACCAGTTCTTGTGTGCTGGACGGTGGAAACCGGTTGTTGACGCTGCTCAGCAGGCTAGCGGTTAGCAAGAGGTCAAGCGGATCCCTTGGCCAAAAGTACTAGAGTCGGGCGCCTCGAATCAATATTTGCGATGCTGATCAATTAGAGCGTGGCAAGTAGCGTGTTGCAGAGCAGGTGATGTTCCCACACTTGTCTCGCAGGTATTTTTTTTGTTAGCTTGCGGTAGCGATAAGCTGGAGGGTTGGCTGCGTGTTTTTCGCAGAGAGCGTTCCTTGTCCTGGTTCGTAGGCTATCTGATTCGCCGCGTAGAGACGGTCGTTGGGGCTGCGGACTAAAAAAAACTTCTATCGCCGGTACGGTAAAAAAAAGAAAGAACTAGATCACTGTGGCTCACACCACAGATATCTTTAGCGCAACTTTTTCAAAAACGGGATTTTAAGAAATCGCGTTATGCTTGTGCTGAAGTGATCGCTTTTTTTTATTCTCTTTAAGTATGTGTTTTATTCATTTTTCGTTTTTATATATCTCTGCCTTTTTTTTTTTACATAAGCAAACACTTATTATGTGTCTCCTTTACTCTCAGAATTGCCAACATTGCATAATTAAACTCCCCATGCTAAAAACCTGTTCGTTCTTTTCTTTTGTGTGGCCTACCTGCTGTTAGATGGCGTTGATTTATTGAGAGTGCGGAGATGCCAACTTCACATTCTCAACATTGCCCCCCTCTTTAGACTCGAGACTCCCGGCCGAGTCCAGAATTTTCGGCCGAGATGTAAGGTGCCAGACGATTAACATGTAATACCCTGGTTTTTCTTCTTCGTGGCAGTCTCACTTCATAAACCAAGTCAGTGATTCTCTTGACGACTGTGCCTGGTCCCTCCCAATCGCTTTGTAGTTTCGGACATTGTCCTTTGCGACGCTTCGGAGAATAAATCCAAACCAAGTCTTCAGGTTTAAATTCTCGCGGATGTGATCGCAAGTCATATCTTTCCTTCATAGACTCCGCTGACAACAACAATTGTTCTCTCGCAAGATTGTGAATTTGATTAAGGGTTTCTTTCAAATTGTTCACGTACTGCGGCACTCCAACTGCTTCTTCACTTGGAGATCCAAACATGAGGTCGTTTGGCAGTCGCAGCTCCTGGCCAAACATGAGCAGTGCTGGAGAAGCTCCGGTGGTAGCATGCTCGGCAGATCGATATGCCATGAGGGCGAATGGTAATAGTCGATCCCAATTACGCTGGTTTTGGTCCACAAACTTAGCTAAATAATCTAGGAGGGTGCGGTTAAACCGCTCCACCATACCGTCGGATTGTGGTCGAAGTGGAGTCGTTCGTGTCTTCTCGGCTCCCAGAATTTCTATGACTCTTTGAAATATGTCCGACTCAAAGTTGCGGCCCTGGTCGGAATGAATTATATGAGGGACTCCAAATCGCGAAATTACTTCATGGGTCAAAGCGTCGGCTACAACCGTAGCAGTTTGATCTGGCAGTGCTAAACATTCAGGCCACTTGGTGAAATAATCCATTATGACGGCTATGTAGCGATTTCCAGCATCGGTTCTTGGAAGAGGACCAAGAATATCGATAGCAATCCGCTCGAATGGTGCACCAATGAGAGTTGGGTTCAAGACTCCAACTGTTTTGCGCCCAGGTCCTTTTCTGGCTACGCAAACATTACAGGAAGCGCACCAACGAGTGATGTCTGCTGTTCTGCTGATCCAATAAAACCGCTGCTTTACTTTTGACATCGTTTTGTGGCGCCCAAGATGGCCACCTGTCGGGCTGTCATGTAACTGACTTATTACTTTTTCAATAAGATTTCTAGGTAATATCGGTAAAGCTTGGTCTCGTTTTTCACTTACCCACTTACGAACAAGGATTCCATTCTGCATAGCAAGTTGATCAAACATGCTCCACCAGGCTTTTACGTCGGGACTATCTCCGATGATTGCAGCTTTGGGTGGTCGATCACCAGCTTCTATCCACTCTATAACCTTCCTTAAAATTGTATCTTTTTTTTGGCTGCTCGCTAGATCCTCTGGCACGGTCGTTACTGCAAACACTCCTAATTCATCGCGTTCTTCAGCACGAAGACAGTGACGGCAATCGTTGCATGAACGCCGGGATAGAGCGTCGGCGTTGCCATGCTTGGGACCCGCTCGATGTTCAATGTTAAATTGGTACTCTTGCAGTCTCTCCAACCAACGGGCTATTTGCCCTTTTGGCTCCCGGAAATTATATAACCATCGCAGAGAGGCGTGATCAGTTCGTAGTACAAATTCTCTTCCCAGCAGGTAGTGTCTGAAATGAGCTATAGCGTGGACGACGGCTAGCAGCTCTCTTCTGGTAACACAGTAATTGCGTTCGGCCTTGTCCAAAGTTCGGCTGTAGTACTCTATAACTTTTTCAGACCCATCTTGAACTTGACTTAGTACGGCGCCAATTCCATGGTTAGACGCGTCAGTATCCAGAATAAACTTTTCAACTTCGTTTGGAAAGGCCAAGATGGGGGCCGTTGGTAATTTAGTTTTAAGAAATTGAAAAGCTTTAGCGGCCTCAGCATTCCATGCGAAATGGCTTTTCGCTTCTGTCAAAATCGTCAGCGGTTTTGCCACGGTAGAAAATTCTGATACAAATTTGCGGTAATAAGAGCAAAGTCCCAGAAATGATCGAACTTCAGTTTTTGAAGTGGGAGTGGGCCATTCGGTTACTTTTGTTATTTTATTAGGGTCAACTTCCAACCCATTTCTGCCAACGATATGTCCGAGATATTGAACTCGCTCCTGGAAGAAATGACATTTGGATGGGCTCAATTTCAGCCCCGCTTTCTGTAACCTTTTAAAAACTTCTTCGAGCTGCGTTATGTGTTCCTCAGCTGTTTTGGAATGAACGATAATGTCATCTAAATAAACCAGGGCTGTACTCCAGGGAAGACCATCAAAAACTCCATCCATCAAACGCTCAAAAGTGGCTGGGGCGTTGCATAGCCCGAAGGGCATGACATTGAATTGCCAAAGGCCAGAGCCGCACGTGAAAGCAGTCTTTGGTTTTGATTCAGGGTCCATTTCAACCTGCCAGTATCCGCTCTGCAGATCCATCGTAGAGAACCATTTAGCTCCATGTAACGTTGCAAGGATATCGTCCATTCGAGGAAGGGGATAGGAATCCTTTCGTGTAACCTCGTTAAGTCTACGATAGTCCACACAAAATCGGGTGGATCCATCCTTCTTCTTAACGAGTACTACGGGAGACGACCATGGGCTGGATGATTTTTCTATGACCCCTCGCGAGGACATATCTGCGATCAGCTCTGTCATTATTTCACGCCTGGCAAAGGGGACTCGGCGAGGAGGCAGACGAATAGGATGAGAGAAGCCTGTATCAATTTCATGACAAACAAGGGATGTCCTTCCAAAATCAGCTGCATTCGATGAGAAAACCGTACTATAGTTTTGAATAAGCTCTTTAAAACGTGTTCGATGCTTCACCAGAAGTTCTGGGCAGAGGGGCCAATCTATAATCTGAGGATCCGGTAGTTCTGTTTCAGTTTCAGTAACGACGTCTACTTCAAATGCTTTGCCCAAAACAGTATCAGCTGGTAAATCAATTGGCGCATCCGTAGAATTTATTAAACGTACTGGAAAACTTTTATTGTTGGCATCAACCAAAGTCCTTCCCATCATTACTCCACTAGGCAAGCTAGAGTTGACAAAAGTCTCAACCAATGATGTTGTCTTAATAATGGCATTAGAGCATGAAATATGCACAAAAGTGTCGGAACATGGAGGTAGGCGCAAAACATCGTTTAAAATTAAAACGTTGCCTTGAAGGTGAAGTGGCAAATACAATGAAAATGCGGCGTCAGAAAACTCCATACGGTGGTCGCTAAGGTTTATAGTGGCTCTATTCGCACAGAGAAAATCTAGGCCCATAATAGTAGGTATATCCTCGTCGACTATCAAAAATTCATGCATAAAAACTTTCTTGCCTAGAATAATTTTTAGGTTAGCTGACCCTGTAGAGAAAAATTCACTGCCCGCTGCGCCTAAAAGTCGTGTTACGCCACTTTTGGCCTTTACTTCATGATGTAAACTGCGTGAGTTAATGAGAGATACGACAGCACCCGTGTCAATGACGACTTCGACTTGCTGACCAAAAATAACAGCTCGTACGTGCAAGCTCTGTTCACCAATAGCTCCTATACGATATGAAGGAATGTCTAGGGGGTGTTGTTTGATGAGTTCATTTATTTCAAAATTGTGACTATTTGGCTCTAAATGAGATGTTGTTGTTGTAGGTTAGGGAGCATCTTTACCTAATGCAATCGGTTTCCGCTCCTCGAAACCGATCGACGCTCGTTTTCCGGTGGGTTTGGGTCCTGTTGCACAATTGTTCTGTTCTCACGACGCTGAGAATTACGGTGACGTCTCCGCCCACGGGGAGGTGGCTGATCAACCATATAAATGGGTCGAGTGCGATTACGCTCAGATCTAGCATGAATATCCTGTGCTGCAGCCAAAGCTGACTTTATAGAGCTTGGCTGTCCCGCAGCGACCAGCTTCATAAGCTCTGTATCGCGTAATCCATCGATGAACTGATTTTTCAGCAAGTCCGCAACAAAAGGTTTAGGTGTACAACGAAAAGCAGATATCGATAGCAGCTCTAGAGCCGTGGCGAACTCAGTAAGGGTCTCCCTAGGTCCCTGCACGCGACGCTTAAATTCTTGGTAACTGACCTGTTCATGAACTGTAAACCTTTCTTGCATAAGTTGTCTTAACTCCGACCAAGAAGGAGAAGGGTAGAAGGGAAGGGTGGTAAACAGCCGAAGTGCATCCCCTCGAAGATTTGACGCAACTGCCATAACCTTTTCAGCATGAGACCACCCATAAAATTGTGCGGTATGTTCCACCAAGCACTCATAATCTGACCAAGGAGTTTTACCATCGTAGACTGACAAATCATGTTGATTAAAAGGCCTATATTGCATTTGTGGCTGCATATGCTGACTAGAACGAATATTTTCGCCCCTATAAAACTGCATATTGAGATCGCAAGACTGCTGAATGTTTGGTTGCCTGCTAGTATGCGTCGCAAATTCGGGTACATATTCTCTTCTAGATGAAAAAGCTGCATTTTGTGGTGCACCCTGTAAAACACTAATATTTCCGACTGCCTCCATACTTGCAGCGATACCCTGAGTACAAGCTTCACGCTCGTGACCAGCTGCACTGGTCGGCAGTGGAGTCATGTGCACAAAAGTAGGAGCTAACTCCGTCGAAGCTGAGCAAGAAGGTTGCATAGTTTGCATTTGCACCATTTGTATACCAGTGGGACCTAAATTTGTTGAAGTCGAAAGAGATGGCTGCATCGTGCTACGTTGACCGTGACCTAACTCTATGGCGGTGGAGCATGGAGGCTGCAATGCCCTCATATCATTTTGAAGTGCTTCGTTTACACACGGCAATGATTGAGATGCACTTTGTAGCGAAGATCCGAGAATAGATAGCGTCTTCTCCATCTCGGTTAGCCGACGATCTAAGAACTGCTGTTGCAAGTTTAATTTGCGGTCGATTTCGTCCTGAATTGCGCACATATTTTGCTTCCACGATGGCGCTGCCTCTGAGCCAAAAGCATTTTTTAAACGCGCATCCATAGAGGCAGAAAAACTAGTAAATTGTTCTTGTAAATTCCGTTGTACATCATCATAAAAACGTTGCTGCCTTTTCTGCTGTTTCTTTGGTTTGGAGGGCATCTTTGTGGTAAGATTTAAACTTAAATCTGCTCGAAAGTTATTGAAGTAACTAAAAACCCCACATCTGACAACAATGTAGCGATATCGCGCCTGTGTGCCTTCTAGTTCCCGAGAGGTGTATTTATTTATGTTGTTAAAAGGCTTAAATGGGCAGCAGGCTTGATGCTATTTATTTAGGAGGGGAGGAGCTGATGCCCTAAGTTGTGCAGAGACGGGCTGCGTTACGTTGCCTCGATTGAGGTTAGGTTTGGCAGAACCGTGGCAGAACAGGCTTTGCAGGGGAGCAATAAACAAAATGTTGACTAAAACTACTGAGAGTACTCACCAGTTCTTGTGTGCTGGACGGTGGAAACCGGTTGTTGACGCTGCTCAGCAGGCTAGCGGTTAGCAAGAGGTCAAGCGGATCCCTTGGCCAAAAGTACTAGAGTCGGGCGCCTCGAATCAATATTTGCGATGCTGATCAATTAGAGCGTGGCAAGTAGCGTGTTGCAGAGCAGGTGATGTTCCCACACTTGTCTCGCAGGTATTTTTTTTGTTAGCTTGCGGTAGCGATAAGCTGGAGGGTTGGCTGCGTGTTTTTCGCAGAGAGCGTTCCTTGTCCTGGTTCGTAGGCTATCTGATTCGCCGCGTAGAGACGGTCGTTGGGGCTGCGGACTAAAAAAAACTTCTATCGCCGGTACGGTAAAAAAAAGAAAGATCTAGATCACTGTGGCTCACACCACAGATATCTTTAGCGCAACTTTTTCAAAAACGGGATTTTAAGAAATCGCGTTATGCTTGTGCTGAAGTGATCGCTTTTTTTTATTCTCTTTAAGTATGTGTTTTATTCATTTTTCGTTTTTATATATCTCTGCCTTTTTTTTTTACATAAGCAAACACTTATTATGTGTCTCCTTTACTCTCAGAATTGCCAACATTGCATAATTAAACTCCCCATGCTAAAAACCTGTTCGTTCTTTTCTTTTGTGTGGCCTACCTGCTGTTAGATGGCGTTGATTTGTTGAGAGTGCGGAAATGCCAACTTCACATTCTCAACAATATATTACCACCATCCGGAGACTTGCACTTCGGCAGCGTGAGTGTAAGTCCATGAGCTTATCTATTCGACCACCGCAGTTGTTAAACAATCGTCGCTTAATTTGCTTCATTTAGAATCGTTCGCTATGTAAGTAATTTTAAAGTATTTTTTTCTAGAAATATAAGAAATGCATCCTTAAAATAAATCACTTGTGGTGTACAAAAAAAGAAAAACTTATATATATTTCTATAAAATATCATCCAAGTATTGTATCTTATATTTCTCCAAATTTAAGAAATCATGCTGTGGAATGTTGCAAGCGGACTTGATATCAATTCAGTTTTTCTTCAAATTATTTCTGCAGTTTTTGGAAATTTAACTTATACATACCATTATTTCTTATATTTAAGTAAAAACTTGTCATCAAAACTAAGAAGCTGTTTTGATAACGTTACATCGTTTCAAGACGTGAGATCGTTAAATCATGTAAAAATTCTCTGCATTAAAAAGAAACCTTTATAAAATATAGAAAAACCCATGTTTATGAATGGATGCAACAGTTTCTTAATTTAAGGGAAGCATATTTTTTTGAACCCATGCTTATGAATTGATGAAACAGTTTCTTCATTTAAGGGAAGCATATTTTTTTTAGTATACGCAGGCTTGCGCATGCGTTCTGCCTTGAAAACTCTATTTAGTTTTTAAATACCATAATAAATTCGAATTCTTTATATTATTCATTAAATTTTTTTCATATTAAAAATTTATTCTGTTAACTAAAATTTCAATTTTAAATTACTTTTAATTATTTATAATTACTTTTAAATTACTTTATGTATGCTCTTTACTATAGGAAAAATAAATAATTCAAATTTTTCCGATATTTATTTCCATTTATTAAACATAACTTTGAATTATATTTAGTTTTAACCAACAACAAATTCATCACTAAAAATATCAAACGAAAACTTTTTACAAAACAAAACAAATTTTTACATGAATTTAAGTGTGAGCTTTTTAGAGCTTTAAGCTGGAGCTTTTTAAGTAAGTTTGAAGAAAACAATACAAAAAGTTTGTTTTTTAATATTTTTTATTAAGAAGGTAAAATTCTTTATAATAGTTGTTAAAGTTATTATTGAAAAAAACATAATTTTTCTCTATTACTGTATAAAAAGAAATTCTACGTCTATACTTACGATACTATCGAATCTTTGTCTTTTTTTTTTAAGTACCGTGTTATATTCCCAATTATATTTATTAAGGGTTTTTCCTATATATGTTACACATTTTGGCCCCACCCCATATTATATTTAACCCACCCCCCAGCCACACAATGCCACAAAGTTTTGGTTCCTTCGCGGCCATGATATCGTGACCTTTCTAATCTAAAAAAAATGTGTTATTCTTCGAAAATCTTTACGTTTCGAGATATCGCCATAAATTTTATGTCAAAATAACGGGAATTTGGAAGAAATTCCGCCATCTTAATATACAGGGTGTCCAGTGTAAGAGTACCAATATCTACGGAGGTGAAAGTGAAGGTCGAATTAAGAAAAAAATCGAATGAGAGGGAGTCTATTTTCACACCCCTAGGAGTTACGTGGTTAATTGGCAGCAGAAAAATGGTGTATCAACAAACCAATTCAAGTTATCCATTACCGAGCTATGCTCGTGTGAAGATTAAATAATTCCGATGAAACTACAAAATTTCAAGTTTCAACGCAATTTTCTCAGAATTTCGCGCTCACGGAAAAAACTGTTTGCTAAATTTGTATTGCGGTTAAACAAAACTTGCACATGAACCTCAGCCACTTCAAATTTATGCTAGATTTTAGGAAAAAGTAATCAAAATATGCTATTCCAGTTTATAATAATTAAGCAAATTTTTGATTAAATTCAAGCAAAATGTTGCTAAGTTATCATAAACTGCAAAAGCAAATTTCTACTTAACCCCCCGTCAAACACATATTCTGAAACCTTCGAACAAACACATATGCCTGGCCAGACCCCTATTCGTTTTTATGCATTTGTTTGGCAAAAAGGGTACCGTAACTTTGAATTTCTAAGTATGCTCGTTTATTATTTTTATCTTTAGACTTTCTTTTTTTTTTATTTGTTGATATATGTAGCTACCTAAATTTAAAAAAATGTTATTCATTTTGTGAAACGCATGAAAAACAAGTATAATAAACTTTAGAATGTTGTTGGCACACAGGATTAGTGCATTTGGTGCAGTAAAAACGTGTCTTCCTACGCAGCTTTTCGTCTTGCCTGGCACAAATTCTGCAATCTTTTCTGAAATTCAGTGTACTAGAGCCGTTTTGTTGGTTAGGCAGTATGTTGCTGAGAATATTCAACGTCCTTCCAAAGAAAGATTCAATGGCCAAACGGGTTGAATGTTGTCCCAAAATATGGTTTTTGTTCATTTGATTTTCCGTATTAGCAAGCACCAATTGTTTACTCAGCGTGTTCAAGAACATTCGTCGCTTCTCTTTTCTGTTTACTTCTGTATTTTCATTGTATATGATGTAAGCGGCTAATCCTATGACGTCTATCATGTTGCAAAAAATGCTAATGGCCAACGTCTGGTTGACCGTTTTGTGGAGTAATGCGTTACCATTTCGTCCATTGTATCAACGCCAGCCTTTGTTGAATTGTAAAATAATAAGGTTCCGGTTTTTTTTGCTGCGCCTTCAACTTTCTCGGTGTAGGGCACAGTGGATAGTAGATTTACTGCTTTGTTCTTCTTTGGAACGTAGCTGCACAGTGATACAAGGTTATCATAGAAATCGAACACAGATGAAAGCACTGGCCGTTTGCTGTCTTTTTTCACTTCTTTGGGAAGACACCTTTTGTTGGATCTAATGGTGCCAACGTATGCTAGTCCAATCGACGAAAGACGTTTAGCTGCGTCTAATGTTGAAAAGAAGTTAACAGCAATAATAATTCTGCCGCTGTTTGCGTATCGATTAGCCAAGCTCATGATCACATTTTCGCCTTGGTTTGTCTCTCGTTGTTCTCCCTCTTTACCAGTGTACAGTTTTCCTTGCAACGGATATTTGGTTTTCGAATCGCATGCCCACCATACTTTTATGCCATACTTTGCGGGCTTTGATGGGATGTATTGCGTGAACTTTCTGCGCCCAGGGTATGGAAATAGCTGCTCATTGATGGTTACACTTTCGTATGGTTCAAAATTACTGGCAAGATTGTTATTCAAGAAGTTTCACATGTCGCGAATGGGAGCATATGGAAGCGCCATTAAGTTAAAAAAATGCACATCTCAATCATTTTTAAACATAAAATCATGATTTTTTTACAGAATATGTATAATAAATAGTTTTAGTATTTTTTTTAATTTTCAGATGGTGCTACTATCCAAGTTTATTCGACGTCTGTGAAAAAATTTGAAAGAAAGGAATAAACAGTCGTCTAAGAATATGTTCTCATTTAAAAAAAGTGTTTTTCCCATGGGAACCGCAGTTACCACCGATTCTCTTTTTTTACACTCTATTGGCTAAAAAATATTTAGTTTCCGAAATTTAAACACGCTTTCATAAATTTTACGTGTTCTGTCAAAAAAATCATAATTTTTTGTTACAAAATGAGTGAGATATGATTTTATTAACTTATATACAGGGTTGTCAATATTCGAAGCGCCCATCTGGCAACACTGTAACTTTCCGCAGTGATGCCAAATCGACTAATGACATACCGCGTTTGAAGCGTCATTCTAAGCAAATGTTTACAATGGAACAGTACACGCCACGCGAACGCTCTAAAATTGTTGAAATTTACATTCAACAAAACAAGTCAATAGTGAAAACTCAACTCAATGAGCGATGAAGCTCATTTTCAGTTGAACGGAACGGTAAACAAACAAAATTGCCGTATTTATGCCACTGAAAATCCACAAGAGATTCAAGAGGTACCTCTTCACGATGCAAAAGTCACTGTTTGGTGCGGCGTTTGTGCTAAAATGCTCATTGGGCCGTTCTTTTTCGAAGATGATAATGGCCACAGAGTTACTGTCAATCAGGAGCGTTATCGCGATATGATAAACAATTTTTTCATGCCAATCGTTCGTCGAAAGCGTATCAGGCACTACTAGTTTCAACAAGACGGCGCGCCACCACACACAAGCCGCACTACAATCGATTCTTTGAAGCAATTGTTCCCTGTCCGTTTGATGTCAAAAAATGGTGATTTCGATTGGCCGCCAAGATCACCAGATTTAACGCCTCCAGACTTCTTTTTGTGGGGTTTTTTGAAATCAAAGGTTTACGTCAACAAGCCAAAGACCCCAGAAGAGCTGAAAACCAACATCCGTCAAGAAATAACCGCCATTCCCATCGAAATGTTGAAGAAAACCATGGAAAATGCTGCAAAACGGGCACAATATGTCGTAGAGGCCAATGGCGACCATTTACGAGATATCATATTCAAGAAATAATGTAAGCAAATCTACTTGAACCCAATTAAATGATATTTATGACGAACAGACAAAAAATTGTGGTTTCTTTGATTTATTGAAAAATAAATTGGGCGCTTCGAATATTGGCAACCCTGTATACACTTTGGTTTGCCATAGTTGTTTAAAAACAAGTCCGGACACTTTTTCACTTGAACTAAATATTTATTGAAATCAAATATTTGAATTATCCTCAAAAAAAGCAATTAATTAAAAATCAAACTGAATGAATTTTGAAATTTAATCATGAATGATCAAAATGAAAATTAAAATTATTTTAGCCTTATTGCAATATATGCAGTATTTCGCGCACAAAGACGATATCTTTATTTTATTTATTTGTATTTTCTCTCACTAGCCCTATTTGGTAACTATTAAAAAAAATGTAGAATCGACAGTAGTATTGTAAGCATATAAAAGGATTGCACAAGACTGCAAATAGATGGATTGCATCCACAATTTTGCTACATTTCTGTTTCGCTTTTACAAACCATATTTTTTAACAAAAAAGATTCCAGCAAAGTTTCTCGCGTTTTTGAGTTTTAAATTAGTAGGAAACTTCTTTTAAATTAGTAGGAACAAAAAAACAACAATTTAGTAAGTATGTACGCATTCGATTTATATTGACCAATTTACTTAATAATAGAACAGTTTATTGTTTTTGTACTCAGAAGAATTTTTTCCTAGGAAAGAGGTATTATAATTATTTTTTAATTGGTTGGGCCCATGTCCACCCAAAACCATAAGGCCGAACTAAGTCCGTAAAGGGTTGAAAAGTCTGGACAATCCAGACTAAATCCTGACGTATGGCAAGCATATATAAACGGCCAATCTTATGAAATCATATCGGTTTTAGATTGTCTGTTCAGACCACTGCACAACTAGAAACAGAAAAGAGGTCAAACAAAATTTTTCATTACGAGATACATGCAAAAAATCTGAATTTGTTTCCAAAGCATTTCGCTAAAACGTACAAAAAAAAACTACCCAGCTTCAAAGTTGAAAGTCTGGCCAGACCACTGTCTTCCATCCAAGAGTTAATTCATATCGTTGAGATACATATTTCAATGATTTTCGGTCCGTGGCTTGGAATGGATTAATACTGAGAAAGTGCGAAAAAGCTGTGGTATCTGAAATCTATTGTTATTGCATGATCATTTAATCTTCAAGTTGGAATGCATTAACACTTAATATGTCCCAGTTCTATAAGAGAACAGAGAAAAAAAGTATTGATGAAAGTACACAAATATGCTAGAATATGATTGGAGAATTTTCAACATTCAACAACATTCATATTTCAACAAATGCCAGCACAGTTCACTTTTGCAACGCGCCAGTCGCTGACTGCATCTGATCGTTCTGAGTTCAATTACATATATATGTAAATACTTTGGAATGTGCAGGCATTGTTTTAAGCGCAAAGTGAAGGAAAGCCATTGTGCTAAAGTCGTGGATTGTGAAACACGCTGGCGGTAGATAAAGTGTAAGTTGTGGCAGAAGAGCACCACTCATTGGAACTCAACAGCAACGTTAAGCCCAGCATGGCGTATGTAGTGTGATGCAAAGTGAAGTGAACACTCCAAACATTCTGCTTATTATTATTATTTGAGATTCAAAACAAGCGATAAGAACGTGTCACGTTTTGCAATTTACACATTTAACAGTAGGGCAGTCAATGTTTTTTCAACACGTTCGTGAGCGCTAAAAGATGATTTATAAATCGTTGCGCTGTTCCTTTCTCGCCCTGCTGCGCATAGTTGTACTGCACTCAGCGTTGCCAGATTTTGGGAGAGATCATTTCCGTTTTTTTCGTGCATTTCAATAAGTTTTTCCCGCTCTTCCCTTAATATTTCCCCGTTTTTCCCCCTTTTTTAAAGTAAATTAAAAGAAAATTACCGACATTTTATTTTTTTGCGTCAGTATTTTATTTTACATAGGAGCCATAATAATGCAAACCTTAGTAAGTAATGTAATTAAAAATATGCCTTCAAAATATATATCACATTTATTACTTCTACATATTATTTGAGTGTAACTGCAAACACTTCCTTTTGATTTCTAATCGTATGCAATTTGGATTTTTCATATGTATTAAGTGTGCAAGATACAATTTCCGGAACGGTTGTCTGGCCGATTTCTTATATTAGTTTTATTTAAATTTATGGCTGAAAAAGCTCCCTCAGCGCGGTGCATGCGGTGCAAGGAATATGGAAGAAAAAATAAACGAGATATTTTAATTTTTAGGAACATTTGATTTGTAACTGCAAATTTCATGTTTTAAACACGATGCTAAAAATTTTGCAACATTTTATGTTAGTATTTTTAATAAATTAGTATTTATTAGTGAGCTATATTCTAAGTTGCGATAGATTAATTCAGATTTTTTAAATAAATGAGAAAAATAAAAACGCAACGGAATTAATGAAGCATACATTTTCTTTTCAAAAACGATATGGTTAACTAATGCATTAAAAATGCTCCGGCATCGTCCAAGCAATTAAATCCTTTAAAAGCTCTCAGTTTTACCTACTCCTTTTTCATAGCTTGCTAAGCAAATAAATCAAATGACGCTGGGCAGAGAACAAAGTACGTTTGAGCTTACAGCTGATGACAATCTAAATGAGTTTAATTGAAATACTTAGACTAATTCAAAGAGTAATAACATTAAATTAAGACTCAACTTGACTCAAATAATTTTAAAATGTATTAAAATACAAAATGTAAAAAATTTATAACATTTTCAACCTTGTATTTCCCGTTTTTTAAAAGTGGAGGAAAATTCCCTTTTCTGGCAACACTGACTGCACCAGTGCACCAATACCTTTCGGCTTCAATGGGCACCTTGGTCTCTGTCTGTGCTGGTTTGTATGTGCATCAAGCTTCTTAATGTTGGCATTCGAAGATCCTCTGCACCAGTGTTGCTTTTTTTCTTTTTGTCGCTTACTTTTATGGCATGCAAAGGCAGGAAGGACACCAATGGGATCATCACTTGAAATATCTGAGTACATTTTAAATAAATGTTTTTTCGTTTTATTTTGTTCAGCAACATAAAACTGAAGCTTGAAGCCCCCAGTGGTGCGACTGTCGTTTATTCTTTAGCTCGTGCAGAGTGCAGAGGATGGTCCACTTCAGCACCTTTGCTTGCAAGCACTCATCACAGTCGTCACCGTTCTCCGTTCGCTTATTCTGAATTATTGCTGGGTGTTTGTATCTTTTCAAAAATGCACAAAAAGTCTTAAATAATTAGGGGTCAGGACCATTCTTTTGCGCCAACACCTATCGAGCAGCGCAACTTCAAGTGAAGCGATCTGTAATCGCGATATTTTTTATGCTTATTTTTATTTTCTTTTTTTTTTTCTGCTTTGCTGGTGCTACTTTAATCGTGCCTTAAATAAAGCCTTCTGTCGTGGTCGATGCTGCGAAGTAGCGGCACGAAGCAGTATACAAAATTCATTGGGTGCGGGTTGACGAGAGCTCGTGGTCACTAGCCGCCACTTCAAAGCTGCAATCTGCTGCTGCCAACTTCGTACACCCGCCATCAAGATGCGTAGAATTCAATTGGGTTGAATCTAGGGAAAAGTGTTAAAATCCTCGCTAGGATATGTGCTCGAAGCTAATGCGATGATTATTCGCCCTCATGAATTATGCAGCGATCACTTGCACAGGAATTCTTTATCCTCTGTAAAAGGAAGAATGTTTATGTTTATTTTCTGTTGTTTGTTTTTTGTGTTGCTATAAAAATATGCAATTGGCACTAAAAGTAATGGTGCCACAAGAAATTTAAAATACCGGGGAGTAATGTAAAGTGGCGGCAGGTTTATTAAAATGCGCATATTTAAAGGAAACGCACAGATATCACAGCTTGTAGATACGAATACAGCTATTCTAGCTTTTGTTGGCTTTAGTGCGAAGCTATACTATTTTGCAGACACCAAGAACGAACAACCAAGTTTAGAGAAATTCAAGAACGAAAAAGGAAGAATTCAAGAGCCAATTTTTTTGCACAGTATTTTGTATTGTTTTTATATATGACAACATCAAAACCGTATTACAATTCAATCGAAGCCACACAAAAATTTAATTTAATTTTCACATTTCAACCATGTTAATAAGTTGTAGTAGTAAAATATTTTTGACAAAAATAAAAAATAGAAAACCTATGGGATTCGAACGCCGACTTTCAGGTAATAAGTATTTTGCTCGAATGACCGGTCTAGTCTATGAAGCCACATAGGTATATAAAGAATTGACAAACTCATTAAGGAACCGAAGTTGCCCAAACGCTGCATTATTAAAGCATTTAAACGTATTTGAAATTTTTTCTAAAAAATTTAAGAAAATCTGTTATATTTTATTAAGATTTATCGGTAAGTTTTTGGGGCTTTTATCGATATTTTTTGCTATGTAGATAATATTTCATTCTCTCTCAGCTCTCTTGGGCATCGACGTAATGTTAGTTGCCTCAGCCTTTTGTATAGCTACTACCATGGGAAGTGTTCAAGTGAGACTCATGGCCTGACGTGACCAGCTCGTGTGTTTCCTAGGTCCACTCGGGCAGTTGTCCAAGCCCATCCCTTTACATTACCTAGATGCCCAACAGAACCTCGCATTACCGTGTTAAATACATTTTAAGTCACACTGTAAAGTTGTGTAATAGGCTCAAATTGCAATTTTTAGCTGTGCAAATATAAAACAAATTTTTATCGACACTAATCCTTCTATCCACCCTTCAACCAACTATCACCCATCTTTCGAATCGACACAAGGTACACATTTATTAGGTACTTTTTCTTAGCGTTAGATCAGTCTATAAACCAAACAACAACAAATGTGTGCAAATTTTTTGGTTCTGCTCGAAGACACAGCCACTGAACCATACTTACCAAAATGTGGTCTTTCTAAAATCGACTAAAATCAGGAAGGTCCTTTTCGAAGACGATTACGGGGCTTAAAAATTTTTAGAAAACTTACTATAATTGTAAAAATCGTAGTTTTAATTAAAAATTACAAAATGTTTCCAGTAGAATTTTTTATAAAAAATAATTTTATAAAAAAATTTATTAAAAACTATTAACTTATTAAGTTTTGTAGTTTATTTTAATTTTATTGGCATTTATAGTTTGTTTTAGAAATAAAAAAACTAGTAAGAAATAATCTTCCATTGGGTCGAAGTTAAAATATCCCCACAGTATTTTCTAATTATGCATTTTTTGAAAGTTTGATGACGTCACTTCATATAAAGTAGGGCCGAGCACAATTCTTGACCGTTCGTCGAAAGAGAGTAGGTAGTGTCTATCGTCTGTTGGATGCAGTGCACGGACTTGAAAAAACTTTTTAGAGGTAGAATGGACTCAAAAAGTGTGGTAGCTTAAAATAAAATGTGGCAGATTTGATATTTTATTTATGAACTGCATATTTCTTTTTTTTTAAAAAAATTTACTTAAACTGTGTTAAGTATATTTTTTTTAAAAAAAAGATATATGCAGTTCATAAATAAAATATCAAATCTGCCACATTTTATTTTAATCTACCACACTTTTTGAGTCTTCTGTAAACTGTGTTACAATAACAAAAATAGCAAACTAACAAACTTTCAGTCAATAAAACAAAAAACAAAACAATATGGAACAAATCTAGAAGTCTAATTTTATTTTAAATATGTGTTTTTACCCCCTTAAGGCCCAATTTCTTCACATTCCAGTAAACTCACAACTCGCCAAAAATGAAGATATGATTTTCCAGCAAGTTGTGAGCTTACCGGGACGGTAAATTTTACCGGACGGTAAGGAAACTGGGTTTAAAAAGAGTCCATTAAAAAGTGTCGCTTATGGTTTTCGAGATAAAATTCACCAAAGTTTGAAAAAGGTAAAAGTACTTATTTCAAAACTAATAAAAAAATTTGGCTCCTACCCATAAATTAAATTTATGCTAAAGATATATAAATATACATATAAAGAAAAACAAAAACTAGAAAGCAATAAACCTTCCATCAACAAACTTGAAAATTTATGAAAAACAGTCCTATCGTGACTAGTTTTTCACGCGGAATCGGAAAAGGGAGTTTTGATTTTTAAGATAAAGCTCAAGAACATTTTGCAAATCTTTAATGCAAATATATTGATAGGATGAAACCGTGCGAGCGAGAGCATGCTGTTATAAAAAACAATGTTGTACACGATTGTACATAAACGTGTAATAACGTCTTGCATCGCGGGTTTTCTCAAATTGATTTTTTTTTTTTTCGTTTCTATTTAAATGTTGGGGTGTGCCTACAGCCTTTACTACAATATTTAACGTTCAAAGGTAAAATATATGCCAAAATATCAGTCATGAAATATCAGTACTAAAGTTCTGAATTAAGTACTTTTCGCTTTTTAAAAGTACCGCAGTACCCCGCGATGGTTTCAGTACTTTTTACAAATATAGTAAAAAAATTTTTATTTTTAGTCAACAGTGGATTTGTTGATACATTTATCAAAGAAATTAATTTTTATTTTTGTATAGCTCTAGCCGAAAAATATTTTTTGAAGTCTCATGAATATTTTTGATTTATGTGTTTTAAAATACACAACTATTAGATGACTATCGTTTCAGGAAGTAGTAGACAGAATTTTCAAACAACGGAAACTTCTTCAGTATTATTTTACTTTAACCCTTTGACGATGAATGGATGAAAAATAGACCATTTTCATTTTTAAGTCGTGTGAGCTTAATTTTCGAGATACTTTCATAAAGTTTTGCTCAAAATATAAGAAATCAATGTTGTTCTACACATGTTCCACATTTTTCGATTTTGTTTCAATTTTAAGATAAAGAAAAAACTAGGAAGTGAAAAATATATTTATTTGAATAAAAAGGAATATATTAATCCCAATTTCTTAGAGACTATAGATATAGGTACCACAAACGATTTTCAAATACGAGCGGATATATCCCAATTATCTCATCCCAATTATGTCAAAACCTGTATGAATCAGCTACTCCAACAAAGTAAAATAGAAATTTTTCGGTTTTTGTTTTAACATTGTATATGTATAAATAATTTATATTGGTATTTATAAACTGATGTTACATATCAACTTTCTTTGAAAAATTCTAGAGTTTGTTGGAGAATTAATTCTCTTATTTCTTTACTTAAGGACTATATAGTGTGCGGTGGGGTGAAGCGTTTTGATTTCTTTGGAGGCTCACAGCACCCCCAAAGATTATAATTTTTGAATGGTTATGACTTAAATCGCAAGAATGGACATTTTTCTTAATTTCTATGAACTCGGATTTGAACAATTTCTGCTAAAAACTATGGGGATACTTCGAAAATGTTCGTTTTTTGCTTTTTGAAATATGGTCCATTTCCATTTTCCATTTTAATGTATAAACTATTTCCATTTTCATGTATAAACATCAACATAAATCGGTAGAATGGTCTCGGGCAGGCTCCTAAGTCAGCAAGAAACTAAAATACTGAGTAAAAGTCACCGAATCCAATACAAAATTATTTTATTTGCGGCTCAAAAATGAATGAAAAAACCGACTGAAAATTTGCTATTCTTCGCTAATATCGAGGTCAGAGTCATAGTTTCGACAAATGTAGAAGCCATGGTTACCCATGTCGACGCATTTCAAGTGATATGGCCGGTTGCATTTGTTGCAATGAATTGAATTGTTTGAACTAAAGTTTTTTTGCATATTTTCCGAACACAACAAGCAGAAGTCTCTGTTTCTGCCCAACCAGCAGGAAACTTAAGACCAATCTTAACAGCGAAATTATAGGCCAAGAAACGAATGTTATTGATGCTTAGGCCGTAATTCATCTTAGCGAGATGGGTTAAAGCGAAATTTTTAAGGTCCATAATTTTTAAAAAGCATTCATTTATGCCAAGCAGAATTAACCCTTTCATCACATTAAGTCAAGGTTGACGGAACTAATTTCATTATTCGCGTTGCGAATTATCAATAAATTTGCATTATAAAGAATATGAAAAATCTTCCTCAAAAGGTTGATTTATGTAACAAAAAAATAGTTGTGTCTCGGTTCTGACTGTATGTCAAATCGAATCAGATTTCTTGTTGGGTTAAGCTCGCCCTAGAATTCCTAGTAAAAGTTATTAATTTCATATTTCAATTTTTATTTTGATTTTATTTATCCTTTCATAAAATTCGCCAATGACCTACGCTATATTAAAAAACAATACAAAATGTTATATAATAATAACCGCTTTTATCAAGAATTATAGTATATCTCAACTTCCGGCATTCCATTCACAAACAAGAAATAATACTCTTTGTATTGTAAATAAAATCGCTTCTACTCCCAATTTGGGCTTGCTTCCTTTCGACAACCCTACTATAGAGAGTTTTTCTAAAACTCAAATGCAGAACACGTTTAAGGTATTGAAAATTATCTGTAATACACATATTTTTGTGGAATTTGTAAAAGTTATGCGACTTTGATGACGTTACTTTGTATGGGAGAATGGCCGAGTTTCTATACGATTTTCCCAAATTCCAAACTCAAAGTGAATTTTAATATTCTTAGCATATGTGTATAATTTCCATGCATTAAATTAATTTTTATTGAATTTTAAGAAACTTATCCGTGATTACATTTCAATACCTACATACCACGCCTCCTTATTAGCGTTACAAACGGAGTAACAAAGTAAATATAGGGTGATTACATTGCTTTTCAACAACACTCTCAACCTGACCCTCTCCAATTTGGCTTAAACTTTGTATACTCATAGTGTTGGCTACAATTTAGAAAATTATTTGTAATTTTAATTTTTTTCAAGTGGTTACTGAGTTACGGGTACTCAAAAATTGAAAATATTCGGGTTTTTTTTCTTGAGGACTGTTTTTCACTTGATCATAACTTCGGTTAAGTTTGAGATAGAGCAATGATTTTAGATTCATTTTATAGATATTTTCAAAAGGCTTATTTTGTATAATAAAACTGTAAAATTTCTAAAATATTTACGTTATTTTTTTGCATAAAATTTAAAAAAAAAATTTTGATAAAAGTCAATTTTAAAAATGTTGGAAAAATATATATTTTAATAAATGATAGTTTATCTAAATTCTCTCAAAATTTCAGCCTGGGACGACAATAGGAACGCTGTTAAAATATTTTTCGAAGTAAACTCACCTTTAAATTTATGCTCAACACATCAGCTTCCCAGAAAGCAATAAGAACTGAACACACACAGTGCGACATCGGTGCTTCGGTCTAAGCTAAGCAGAGTTGAGAAAATTCTTCGAAATACACTCATTTAATAATAATTAACAGTTATTATTAAACTTTAGTTTAATTACGGTTTCGACAGTAGCCATTTCGACACAACCTTAGTTTTAAAACTTTTATCTTTTGTATAACTTGATAATTATAAATCTCACTCGCCTATTTTCTCACAAAACCCGCTCTTAGTTTTAAATTTACATTCTTTTTGGCCTTTTATTGCTATAACTTTTTAAGCAATTAAACTTAATCATAAGTTAACCTAATTGAATACCGGTCACTACTCAAGTCAACATACTACAAAAAATGTGGAAATAATATTTGAGCGTATTTTGCCATTTTTTATAGAATTACAAATAATAAACCATGAAATTTAATTGCACCAAAAATAACTTTGGTATTGAGAACAAAAATTCACTTAAACTTAGTAAGTTGTAATGGACTCTACGGGAAATCCTATCACCGCTCCTGTGTAGGAATGAGAAAAAGAGAAGAGTTTAAACTATTTCCAGGAGTGCATGGATCTGTCAATTTCTCATGTTATGCTCGCGATAAAGTATCTTATCGACTACCTGAACGTGATGCATTCTTTTTATCTGAATCTACATGACCGTAAACTTCCGTATTACTTTAAATATCTTTGACTAATTCAGTTAGCCAAAGTTCATAAAAACATTTAAGATATTCGATATGTGCTTTGCAAATGGACTTTACTCCTACAAGATCACAAGTGAGTCATAATGTCGCAGTTTGGTAATACGTAAGTATTACTTCTAGCCATAACATTTGATAGTTCGAACTACTATTTCAAGTTATTTACGACAATAGCTCATGTAATTGACAAAATAGCACGTTGTTGTGTAAAAGTTTTCACCTCTTTTTTCACTCCCACCCATTATTTTTGTGATACATTTATATCATTCACATTAGTCCAATTTCACTACATTAGGTAACATCATAACCCGGATATCTCATTCAAAGTGTAGGAAGTACCACTCTTTGAGGTCCAATCCAGTTTGATATTATTTTGTAAGAATTTCTATCGAAATTTGTATATTACTAAAATCCTGGTAATAAAATATTGTGTCAACTTAAACGTTAAAAACATAAATTGCTTTTGAAGACTAACAGTTCAATAAAAAAGTATATACTTATCAGTTCTTGTCTCCATAGAAAAACGAACCTTTAAATGGGGTGCAATCCTTTCACAAATATTCTTTCACTTCAAAGTATGATATTTCTTTTGTTAAAACACTAAACTAAATTTTTGTTTGCCTTAATCGGACAATTAAAACATTAAATTTCCTAAAAGTTTTTAACCTTTCCATTCTCGCGCCCAACGGCATTTCACATATACTCGCACACAGTGTCTCAGACCGATATTTTATCTCGTTTGAATTATTGTAATAATATACTTTTTAAGTATTATTGAAGTTTGCTGTATAAAAGAGGGTTTAATTGAATAAAATAAGTTAAAAAAATATTACAACTTTATATTGTAAAAACAGTACTTTTCACAGTCTCTTACAAAAAGAACACATTTTATAGTACACTAGCTGAAACCCGTCGCGTTGCTGCCACGCTCCCTTACATGTGTAAATTGAGGTCGAATACTGAATTTCGATGCTGTGCGACCTAGAAATCCAAAGCTGCTAGATATCCCAAATTTGGATTGTATAGTAGGTACAACGCCCCCTTGACCAACGCCCATTATAGGCGATCAATAAAACTGAATATGTAAATTAAGGTCAAATACGGAATTCCGACGCTGTGCGACCTATAACTCCAAAGCAATTCGATATCGCAAATTTGGGTCAAATAAGAGGTCCCATGGCAAACGCCCATAAAATTTAATCTCATTGATTGAATCTTTTTAATTTAAATTTAATCTCATTGAATGGCATGTGTACATTTAGGTCGAATATTGAGTTCCGACGCTGTGCTACAAATAACTCAGAAGCTATTCGATATCGCTAATTTGGGTTGTATGGGAGGTGTCACTCTCCCTTGTCCAACGCCCAAATAATGTTACCAATGAAGGTGCATGTGTAAATTCGGATCGAATACTGAACTCCAACGCTGTGCGACCTATAATTCCAAAGCTATTCGATAGCGTAAATCTGGGTTGTATGGGAGATGCCAGTCCCCCTTTTCCTAAGCCCATTAAATGTTAGTAATGAAACTGCATGTATGAATTGAGGTCAAATACTGAATTCTGACGCTGTGTTACCCATAAAATTAAAGCTATTCAATTTTGCATGTTTGGGTTGTACTTGTCCAACGCCATGAAATGTTTTCAGTAAAACTGCATGTATAAATTTAGATCGATTACTGAATTTTGATGCTGTACGACCTATAACTTCAAAGCTATTCGATACCACAAATTTTGGTTGTATGGAGGAAGGTGACACTCCACCGTTTCCAACGCCCATAAAATGTTATTAATGAAACTGCATGCTTAAATTGATGTGGAATACTGAATTCCGATGCTGTGCGACCTGTAACTCCAAAACTATTTGATATCGCAAGTTTTGGTTGTATTGGACGTTCCACTCCCCCTTGTTTAACTCCCATAAAATGTCATCAGTGGAGTGACATGTGTAAATTGTGGTTGAATATCGAATTTCGAGGCTGTGCGACCCATAACTCCAAAGCAATTTGATATCGCGAATTTATTATATATTTGTGGGCGGTAAAAGGGAGTGTGGATATTTTCTTAAACCATCTCGTACTCGAAACAAATTCACTGCCAATATGTTAGCTCGATCGGACCAGTAATTTCGAAGTCTCTTTATCTTTTCTTAAAAGTAGGCGTAGCTATAGTGGGTCCACGCCCATTTTAAGTATAGTTACTGATAGTTATCATACAAACTTAAATACCAAATTTTAGTTTAATACGACAAAAACTGTCTTATATATAGCATTTTTATTGATTTGTGGGCGGTAAAAGGGGGTGTGACAAATTTTAAATATGCCTTTATTGTTCGCGTAAGTCCAAGCAATAAGTTGTCAAAGTTTTATCGGAATCGGATGAACGGTATTGCAGCGCATAGCGAACGAACAAACAAAAAAACAAACATTAATTTTTATATATTAGATTAACTTTAATAACAAAACTTAACTTTTATGTGTGTTAACTAAAACAAAAACTCTTAAATCTAATACATGAGAGTATTAAAAATAAACAATTATATAGAACTAAATATCAATCATTTATAGGGTTATTTGTATAGATAACAAACATCGCATATCATATCTGCATGTTCGAGACAAACATATTTTTTTTCAGCTCTTGCAGTTGTATCGTGCCTAACGAATTTTTTTACGAACAGAATAAACTTGGACCTGCTTGACTAACTTTTGAGTGACTATCGTCATCGTAATTTGAATTGGAATCTTCACACTCTAACAACGCCCTTATTCTTTCTTCGTCCATTGTGGTAACAAAAATGGCTAAAACAAAGAAAACCTTTCTCAAATAATGTTGTGCAGTATACTCAATAAGTATTATACACTACCATAATAAGTAAATACATTTCAGTAAGTTTTGATGTGAAATTAAAAGTTAGTTATTTACCTAAAACAGTAACCCTCATACTCGCAGCGGTCTCACAGACCGATAACTGTAATAAAGTATGACACGTCTACTCGGCACCTGCACTCGCGCAGTAACTTTAATTTATTTTAAAAAAACATCAAATTATTGATTTGTCGGTCTGAGAGACCAATGCGCGAGTATAGGAAGGTTAATTAAGCTATAAAATTTCTTACATATCTTAAAATAAAATGGTTAAAGATACACATTTACTGCTTCCTTTTATTGTTTGTTCTCTCTATCATTCAATTGCACACGCTTTATTTATGAAGGTTTTAAGTACCTCGTTGTTTTTGTCTCATGCACCCGTAATAGACTACAAGTTCTAATGGCAATGGTGTAATAAACTTACACAATATATCTGCAATAAAGTTACACAAGATATGAGAGGAACCTACTTTGGGGTATTACCTTTTTAAACCTTCATCTACGACTCTGATCTCAATAAAAGAAATAAAATTTAATTGAATGCATGACTCAAGCCAATCAACCGCCAAAACAATGGAAACATTCTCCATAAAAATATCGCAATTTACCGATTTGCAATTCACTTAACACAAATTGGAAATAAACAAACACCAACAAATGCAACAACAACAAGAACAACATTAAGTTTAACAGAAGCTAGGCACGCAAAAGTCAGGTCGATGTTGAGAGAGGCCTTGATTGCCACCCACCATTGCAATAAAGATTGGGGACGTACTCTGCCGCACAAGCTGATGGCATGCAAATACTTTCGATCACATGGTGAATAGTAACTAAAGAGTTTCCGGCTCCTGTCATAAGTTGAAATCTATAAAAAATATAAAGTGATGCGGCGGCAAAAAAGGCAAGTTTTCATCAAGTCTTTTTTCATACACATCCACACGTACGTGGATGAGATAAATCGGCAACTAGGACACCAGCAACAGTACTGGCAAAGTCAAATAAAAACAAACATAAAACAACAACATAGCAAAGAACTTCAAGGCAACGAAGCATAGCGAATCTTTCTTCAAAAGTTTTATTTGAATGATTTATTTAGTTCGTTGCAAACTTCTTTTTTGCGAACTCCGACATTCTTCAATCCTTTTCAGTGCTTAAGGTTTATGGAGCTTAGGTGTTTTTGTTTTTTGGGCAACATACATCTGGCACCACCATAACCACCTCCCAATTTACGTGGTTCGTCGTCCTTACGTGCTGCGGATTAAACGCAACTAACTCGATTGTGTTTCTCATATGTTTAGATTCCTAATCAGATTAGAAACGAGATTCGTTTAGGATCTGATTCGATTCGATATAATATTAGTGGTGTTTGTGTATGTGTGCATACGTTCTCTCTAGAGCTCGATAAGATGTCAATATATCTGGATAGCATTGCGACTGTCCCGCAAGTCACTTCAAACTAGAAGCTAAGTTCTGCATTTTCCTCTGCGTGTTTATCTTTCGGAAATTTCTAAAATCTGTGCAAATAATTATAAGGTTTAGCAAATATTACGTGGTAACAATATTTGTTTTATTGTTTAAACAGTTTTCGAAACGAAGGTGAATTTTTTGGTTTGCCTTAAACATATGCTACTTGTCATCAGTAACAAATAGAGAAGAGAAAAGAGACGACATTTGAACACGTGTAGAAAAAGTTAAAAGAATTAAAATAGGAAGGAAGTTCACAGTATCAATATCCAAATTAACAAAACTAAATAATATTTCTATTCAGAACTTAAAAAATATTTCGTTTTTTAACGTTTTTTAAAAAGAGAAGAGATACCATTGTGAAATATTAAAGAACATATGGCACCCTAACGAAAAAAGGCCTTTATCCTTACTTTTAAGGATATTACTTAATAAAAATTTGAATATATTGCTTACACGGGGGTTACACGAGATAGTACAGTTAAGACATTGAAAAATAAGTATTGGTTGTCAAACTTTGTGCCTGTAAATACGCGTCAAGGCATTTGGCAAGACAGTAGACAAAATAATAAAAGAATTTCTATTTTATGAAGAAGATTTTTGTTAAAACTACGAGCATGCTTAAGTATCGCAAATTTCCAATTTATTCTATTGAATAATATTCAAATATCTTTAATACGTGAAATATGCAATTTGTTGGAGTTACGCCACGAAACAAAAATGCAACAAATACGCACGATGCATTCTCGTTTGCGTTCTCTGTTTACTTTGAAAGTTGCAGTTAACATTTTTCCTTAGTAGAAATGGACATAAAAGCATGAACTTTCCTTGATTCTGGCTTACATTCGTCGACGAAAAAGTCTTGCGTTTGAAGGCGATCGACGCATGTGGAAACGGGAAAGAACAAACTTGAAATTACCATCAATTCTTGGGAAATTTGTTTTGCTTTTGTTTGTTGTCCCATTATTTTTAAATTTAATTAGGCGTCATCAGCGCAAACTTGAGAAGCAAAAGGGAGAACCGAAAGAAAAAATTGACCGTCAACTCTTGACGAGTGTAAACTGAAGCGTCAAGTTTAAAAGGGAATATGCAAAACTTGACCTTCAAGCATTAAAGAGTGTAAGCCATGAAACTACGGTGAAACTACCGATCAGTAGTTTCTAATTAGCTCTATTGCGCTGTTTTGATACTATGATCCCCAAATAACTGCATGTTTAAATGTGTAACACACCAAAAGGTTTAAATGACACTTCAATACCGTTGTCAACAAGAAGATCGCTACTCTGTTCATGTTTTATATTTGATGTCATTGCCCGAAACATTTACAGCGAATATATTTCCAACAAAGTAACAATTAATGACCAAATAAGGAGAACTAGGCATACAAGATTTCTATGTGAGTCACAGCACCACACTACTTACGCTTTCAAAGAACCAATTAATAGATGTTGTATGATATTTAATACTATCAGCGAGCACTACCTACCACCTATGTCTAAATACATGTTCAAGCGTACCCTCTCCAATCACCTCTTTCCACCCTAAGCATCTATCTTTATCACGATCACCAATCACCATCCATGCCTCTTTAACTGTTCCCTATTAATTATAAGATAGCACAGTAGCTTAATTGTCATATTTTCAACTACTTTGTATAAAATATGTAAGTAATAAGTTCCTTCTGTTTTTTATAAGATAGCACAGTAGCTTAATACTCATATTTTCTACTACTTTATATAAAATATGTTAGTTATAAGTTCCTTCTGTTTCTTTTCTTTTCTTATCTGCTTTTCTTTTTGACGTGTTCTTAAATTCATGTCATTCAGATGGGCGGATTACGCCCACTACGATTAGCATGTCTTTGTACACCAAAACAAGATAAGGGGTGAGGAACAAAAATAAATAAATAAAAAACAACCTGTTAGAATAAGTTAACAACCTGTTAGAATTGCCTTGCTTGGCCAAATAAATAAATAAATAAATTGCTGAGAAAGGCTTACCTAGCGTACTCAATCGACACCGGGGTAGGGCAAGGAGAATACCTAAAATGTAGGTAATTGCTTTTTTTATTATGGTCGTCGGAAGTCCCACAGTTCATAATTTTTGTAATTGCATCACAGTGTAATTATATATTTGGTTACTCGCAACCATTTTCGATATTAATAAGTGATTGATTTGAAAACCTCAATTTTAAAGCCCGTGTTGCTGCAGTTACGAATAAGATGAAAGCAGGAAACAAAAAAGACCGCTCGTAGCTCTCTAACGCAAGCCAGAGTAACTTTTTAAGTTCTGCATTTTCGAGATTTCTAAATCTTTTCTTTTGCAAGGATTGCATAATTACCTCTATCCATAATGCATTAATATCGTCTTTTTCGTAAGCAATCACCAAACTAAAATAAATAAAAAATATATCTGCAAAGAAACTTCTCATAACTTTACTTAGAGAAACAATGTCTCGAGCATATATTTATTTTCATTCACAGTGTTCCCGTGCCTGATTTTCATCGAAAAAAAGTAGTACAAATAAGAAACTTTTTCCTAAGAGCTCATTTTTATATCCTGCGCAAGATCTTTGGCCAATCGTACGAGCTGGACGATAGTCAAGTGCGTTAAAAGTCAACCCAGAGGAAGACGACCGCATCTTCTTTGGAAGGATCAAGTAGAGGACAGCCTGACGAAGCTTGGAATTTCTAACTGGCGCCAGCAAGCGAGAGACAGAAATGACTGGCGTACGTTCGTAGATGAGGCCAAGATCGACAAACGGTTGTAGCGCCAACTAAGTAAGTAAACGGCTTTAACATTAGAAAAACTATTACGACTTGAAAACTAAAGTCAAAAATTGTATATCCAATTTAAGACTAGTTTTCAACTTTTTTGTACCATATTTCTTTAAACAAATAGCTTAGCTTGGGATATTCTTCATGGTTTTCTTAAAGAATCAAATTAAACTAATAAAGAATGATCTTTTATCGGGCAGAAAGAAATATAGCACAATTAAAATTGAGTAAATGTTATTCAATTAATTTTATTAAATTCCTACATGATTCAAAAAAACAAACACACTTGTCACTTTTCTGCTTGAATGATTTGTGATTTAAAGATCTTCCCGATACGTCTACTATGAATCCTCTTCCAATATAGCAGTGTTATTTACAAACGAGTAAATGACTCATCCTTTTCTGCTAATAAGACAATTTCTAAGACAATTGCATACCATTTTTAAGAAAATTAAACTTCAAATTTTGTCCAGCTGCTTTGCTCTATGCGAAACACTACCAGCGCGCGAACGAATAAACGTGACATATTGCAATGATAGCCATTTTATTTTACTATGTTCAAATTTTGATTTCTGAGATTTGGCTTACGAGCAAACCTGCATCAATGTAAGGTGCAAATGTGGGAAAAAGACATACACTGCGCGTCACATGAATAGGTACAGAGTTTTTCAAATATACCAAAGCTAATCTCCCTGCTCCAAGCTTCTTAAAAAGCTTTTTTTTTGTTTTTGTTTCAAAGTTTGTTAAATTTTGAAGAAATCTGGTGAAAGAGAGGACTGAGATTTGTACCGTTAACTTGTAATAATTAGTTTTAAAAACAAGTAGAAAAAATATGCTCAATTTTTCGCGTCACTTGAATAGGTACAGCTACTTAAATAGAAAAAAAAACAATGAAATAAAGTATCAAAACCAATTTTTTTTTATAACATTTTTTTTTAGTAATGGGTTGGTCCCCCTTTATTCAAAATTACTTCGAACATTCTGTTTGGTAGGCTATCATATAGGCTTTTTAAATAATTTAATGAAATTTCATTCTATGCCACCCTTATCGCTGCAATGAGTGACTCTCGATCATCAAATTGCCGGCCTGATTCATAAACCTTGCGGCACAACCATCCCCAGACATTTTCTATTATGTTAAGATCCGGTGAGTATGGAGGCCACGGCAACAATTGAACATTTTGGTCATTTATCCAGCTTTTGACCACTCTTGCGGTGTGTATCGGGGCATTATCTTGCTGGAATGTCCATGGAATTGGTCCAAAAAGGTTTGAAAATTTCGGAAAAGCCGTTACTAGTATTTGCTTGTATGAGCTTGCGTTCATTTTTGCTGTCTGAAACTCGAGATCAACAGTACCGTAAAAAAAAACCGCGCCCCAGCCATCACTCCTCCTTCGCGACTATGGTGGCGGGACAGAAAACGCTCCTCCTTCCGTAAATCGTGAAAGTAATAGTTGAACCCATCAGGGCCATCCAAATTAAACTTTTTCTCATCTGAGAAAGCCACGAATTTCCACTGCTCCTTCCATGACATGTGTGTTTTACAAAATTCTAGGCGTGCTATCTTTCTTTGCTGGTTCAGTGGTGGTTTCTTTTGAAGTTTTTTAAGTTTTAGATGTTCGGCACCATTTATTATTCTCCTAACTGTAGAAACACTAGCATTCACACTACTTTTCGCCCTTATTTTGGCCGCAGAATCACTGGAATTGGAAGCTAACCTCAATATTACTCTTCTGTCAGCAGCGGTTGTAGCCCGTTTTTGCCTTCCTTTCATGTTTTTCCCGTAAAAATTTGGGTCTCGCAAAAAGCTACACACAACATTAGCACTTCTATTAATTTTGTTGGCAATTGCACGACCTGAAAGTCCCAGCTCGGAATATGCTTCAATTTTTGCCTTCTCGGCGACAGTTAACGGATTCGCACGTCCCATATTCACTGTGTAAAAATTGGAATTCAAAGAAAAATATTCTTACTATGATTAAAGACACTTTTAAAAAATTTTGGATCACCCACCTGATTCAACAGCAATGCTTCGACTAATGTACCTATTCAAGTGACGCGAAAAATTGAGCATATTTTTTCTACTTGTTTTTAAAACTAATTATTACAAGTTAACGGTACAAATCTCAGTCCTCTCTTTCACCAGATTTCTTCAAAATTTAACAAACTTTGAAACAAAAACAAAAAAAAGATTTTTAAGAAGCTTGGAGCAGGGAGATTAGCTTTGGTATATTTGAAAAACTCTGTACCTATTCATGTGACGCGCAGTGTATAACGCACACCTCCTTTGCAAGAACTCCCGCCCATCATCGGCAATTTTGGGCAGAAGAATGTTTTGATTTATGATGCGCATCATTTGGCAGAAAGTATTTGGAGATTGTTGTTGTTTTCTTTTTGGGCCAAACTTCTACCGGTTAGACTTCAGACGTTATTTGTGGCAAAGTCATGTTCGACACTCAGCCGCGAACGGCACTTCCTCACCACGGTAGAGTCAACAAAATGAATTAAACTTCAGAAGTGAGCCCGCATAACGAGCAGCACGTAAAATTCTTTTATGTTATTTTCTTGTTTTTTCCTAAAGATTTTTTACCAAAATTGCACCGACGACTGCTGTAAACTACTTGCAAACAGACGCAATCGCATACAATTCACATTCACAAGTGGCGCAAAACTTTTTTGGCCTTCAAACAACGCTGCCAGTTTCATTTTTTTTTTCTTTTTTCACTTTATTTTTGTTATTCTGTATTCTTTTGCTGGTTGGCTTAGTTTTGTCTTTGAATTCGGCAAGTTTATGTTGAAGATGCAATCTGTATCAGAACGCAGTTTTCATGTTTGCAGGTTCTTTCGCGAATATCTCTATTTCTGTCTTCTGCCTGACTGTTCTGTCTGTCCGTCCGTCTGCCCTTTCTCATTCACTTGTTTGAGTGTTTACAAAGTAATTATTCGCGGCAAAATGAAATTTTTAAGATGAGAAAAGTTTGAAACACTTATTTGTTTTCTTTTTAGTTGTGGCTGTTTTTGTTTTTGTTTTTGTAATGTCAAAATATTTGATCGTTTTTCATAATATTTTGAGTGCACTTAACTGCTTTTGCTTTCTCAAAATAAGAACAAACTTTAGAAAATAAAAATGTTTTGAATAAATTAAAGCGTCAAATGCATATAATACTTTTGAAAACTGCGCCTTAACTCGAAGGTCAAAAAACTCGAACATTAGCTGCATTTTAGTTGGTTTTCTAAGATTGAGTAAGCAGTGAATCTTTTTGATACACTCCTGGAGTAGAGTGGGTATAAAAGAGCCCACTCTATGAAATCATACCTTAAGGCCAAGCTGGTTATTTTTTTTTTGCAAAATTGAACATCTTGTAAGATAGAATATGCCTAAGACAATTGGGTATTAGGAAGGCCGTAGCCTACTGGGTAGAGTGTGTGGCCGGCATGGTAAGAAACCGCTGCAACCCGGGTTCAATTCCCAGCTCAGACAGAATGTTTTTCAATAAAGTAGTTAGAAACTGCACAGTCAAGCTTTTTGAAAAAATTTACCTTGCGTAGTAGGAATAAAACTCGTAGATCCAGTTCTCGATAATTTGTATTCAAACGTTTCAAGGGCTGAAATGGCCAATTCGTTTTTTTGTTCCTAATATGTGTAGCTTTATTTTGACCGAATCGGAATTAGAAAAACTAATTAATAATGATCAAAGTTAAGTTAAAAAAGGAGTTAAAAATTCTCAAGTTCACCTATATGTTATTTATATAAGCAAAACTATTTTTGATTGCGGTACCTGCATGAGCCAATGCTATATTTTATCAGAATGCATTTCATTGTTTTATTTCAGCTTCTTTTTCACAAAGTTTCCGTCAAAGCAAGAAAAGAAAATAGTTTGTTACGGCCACCACACCGTACAATGGCTCGTTGTGCTTAAAATAGTATGTAACACATCTTGCATTTTGCGATAGAAAGTTAAAATTTTATGTACAAATCCTTTTTCGATCGTAATAACTCACAAAACAAAAACACACACTATGCAGCGTGCAGGCTGCAGCGATATTTTACGTTATTGAAGCACGTTTTATGCTCTCAGAGTGATGATATTAAGCCAGGGCTGGGCATTCTAACACAGTCACATTTTATTTTGACTATTCCCCGTCAGACTTTGTCCTGCCACAGACCGCCTTACAGACAGAGCTGTAAAATCGGCATTCATAAGCAAATTTTAAGTACAACTGAATAGCGACATAAGAATGAATTCAATGAACGTAAAATTGATTTATAAATAAAATTTTTAATTCACATTCATTTTTAAAAAAATTATAAATTTTTCAAAAAAATTATTAATTATTCATTTCAATTATTCATTTTCCTTATTCAGAATAATGAATAAATTTTTCTATTCATTTGAATGCTATTCACAAAGAATGCAATTCACAAAGGATTTCAGAATTTTCAATTATTTTTTTTTTCAATAGATCTGACCCCCTGATCTAGCCAATCAATCTAGCCAATTTTTGCGTTAAAGTGAAGTGAAAAAAGCTTTTCACAATAGTTTTCATATAAAGATTTCACTTTATCATTTCAGTACGCACAAAAACGCGATTCTTGTTCGTCTAATGGAAAGTAGTTGCTGAATAGCATTTGAGAGTTGCGGAATGTCTATTAAACAAAGCTTTTATGAAAAATAAATATAAACAACGTATTAGATGGTAGAAAACATTTACAAAAATGACTTTATTGAACATGATGATGACTTTATTATGACTTCAACATAATTTTTATTGATTTATGCAGAGAAAACCCAAGGATTTTTAGGAGTAGACTTCGCGATAAGGCAAACTCATTCACCAGAATTGCGTTTGCAACCGATGTTAACTTTGTTTTCATTTCAGCAAAAAATAAAAAACCTGTTGCCCTTTTAACACACAACGAGAATTGCGTTTTTCGTGTAAAGCTGAACACTATTTTCATATGACAATAACGCAGAACGGGAATTGACCCCCAGATCAAATCTCAGTGGAATAACTTTAGTTAAACTTTATAACAATTTGGCACCACTGTCTTGAAACAGCTGTTTGAAGAACAATAATAGCCCAAACAGAATAGGCATAGCCAACATGTAGCGAGCTACATGCAATAACAATAGAGTTCAGCTACTACAGCTTTTTCACACTTTCTCCGCAATAGATCATTTTAAGAACCAATCCAATATCATTGAAATAACTCAAAGATATCGATAAAAGTGGTCCAATAAAAAACCAAAAGGGAGAAAAATTTACCCACCATAATATGGGTTGGGCTCAGGGACAACACAAGACATAACAACTAACCATGCGTTTACATAGATCTAATCATACATTAGTTTTCAATCTACTTTTGAGTTGACCTTTCGACAAGTTAACATCAAACACGTTACAGTTGTTAACAAAGGTACTCATGCGATTTAATGGAGCAGTTAACATATAATTTGTTCTACTAAATGGTAAATAAATCAAGTTGTTAGAGTTTCTACTGCTTCTACGGTTAGTGTTAAAATTTATAAGAGAAAGAAGCTCTGGAGAGTCGAATACACCAGTAATGAGTTGGTGTAAGTAGACGATATCAGCAGATTTTCTTCTCTCACTTAAAGATTGCATTTTTAATAATTTCAAACGATCCTCATATGGAGGAAGGTTAAATGTGTCAGTTCCACTCAAGCCTCTTAGAGCAAACCGAACAAAACGTTTTTGAATTCTTTCTATACGATCAACATGCACATTGTAATGTGGGGACCATACTTGACTTGCGTACTCCAAGTGAGGACGCACGATTGAATAATACAGAGTTGTAGTTGTTATTAAGCTATCAAACTCTTTGGCCCACCGTTTTATAAAACCAAGCATAGAAGACGCTTTTTTACAAATTGTATCAATATGCATGTTAAACGACAATTTAGAATCCATGCATATACCAAGGTCTTTGACGGTAGTTACACGACTTAAAGCAGTATCTTTAATTTTGTAATCAAAAATAAAATTGTTCCTTTTACGCGAAAAGGTCATAGTTTGGCATTTATCTGGATTTAAAAACATGTAATTTTTAGAACACCAAACCTCAAAGGAGTTCAAGTCTGACTGGAGCAGGTCTGAATTGTCATTAGAATCAATTGTTCTGTATATTTTCATATCATCTGCATAAATAAGCAAATGAGAGTGTTTAATGACGTGGGTAACATCATTAATTGCCAAAATAAACAGAAGTGGGCCCAGGTGGCTTCCTTGAGGAACACCCGATTCTGCAACAAATTCAGAAGACAACACGCCTCGGAACCGTATTTGATAAGATCGTTCCATCAAATACGATTTGATCCAGTTTACAAAATATTGTGGAAATCCCATTAATTTAAGTTTAAATAAAATTAGATTATGTGGTAATTTATCAAAAGCTTTGCTAAAATCAGTGTAAATACAATCGACCTGGCTACCAGAATCAATAGATTTTAAGCAGAATGTAGTGAAATCAAGGAGATTAGACACAGTGGATCTGCCAGTAACAAAACCATGCTGACGAGTTGTCATGACTTGCCCACAGTAAATTTTCACTCGATCGTACACTATTCGCTCAAAAAGTTTAGGAATCGAAGACAATTTAGCGATAGGCCTATAATTAGTGACGTCGTTCCTGCAACCTTTTTTGTAAATAGGACTGATATAAGATTTTTTCCAAAAAAGAGGAAAATTACTTTCATTAATTGATTTATTAAAAAGTAACGAGAGAGGCTGACACAAAACGGAGCCGCATTGTTTTAACACTGCGGCAGGAATTCCATCTGGTCCAGCGCTAAAATCCTCATCGATTGATTCAATATACTTAAAAATATCCTCTGAGGTAAAAGATATATGCCCCAAAGAAACTCTGGATGCGTTGTTCATATAATCAAAATACGCTAAATCAGGATTAAAAGAATCTGAACAGAATGATTCTTTAAAAAGATTGGCAAATAAGCCACAAATAATGGTGGAATTGTCAGTAAATCCATCCTGAAATTTGAAAGAAGAAGGAAATCCATCAGTCTTCTTCTTAACATTAATAAATCCCCAAAATTTTCTTGGATCAGACAAAATACTCAGCTTCATATTATCCAAATACTCATTATATAATGCAGCTGAGCAATTCTCAAATTCCAGAAACAAACGTTTGTATGTTTCTAGGTCATTTGAGTCAAAACTACAAACATATTTCTTCCATGCCCTATTCCTATTGTTGCGAAGAGTCTTTAAATCCTTTGTGTACCAAGGGTACGCAGAATTTTTCGCAAATTTGAGACTATATGGTACAGACTGAGAAAACATGGCAAAGAGCTCCGTATAGAAATAATTTATTGAACTGTTAAGATTATTATTATTTATGTATTCTGTAATTATATTTAATTTACTATTAAGTAAATGATTCAACCCCAAAAAGTCAGCTTTTTTGAAATTGAATTCATAAACTGTGTCAACAGAGCTTGAATTTACCATATTCTCCCTATCGGATTTATACCAAATACTCAAAGGTGGATGGTAATTATCAATAGTAGTCAAAGCATGAAGTGCCTTCTGAACAATGACATTGTTACTGTCTGTAGTTAAGACTAGGTCAAGCAGCCTTTCCAGACTATTATAAATACAACTAACTTGTTGTAAGTCAGAACATATATTGTCAACAAATATATGTTCTTGGCGTGTCTTCGAATTAGATGCACAAAAATGTGTTTCATCGTCAGAAGAATGCCATTTTAAGTCAGGCAAATTAAAATCGCCCAACAATAAAATGTCGTCATTAACGTCAAGTAAATTTAATATAAATTCTATGCAATCCGCAAGGCTTGCATAGACCTCTACACTGCTCTTTGGAGGAACGTATGCATTAATAACATATACATTAGAATTGCAATGTACAACCTTAACGCATATAAGTTCGATATTAGCAGAGCAGGGAATATCAATAAAGGAACTAACACAGGAGCTCCTTACAGCTAATAGGACACCACCACCAACTGCAGAATTGTTGTCAGCGTGTCTGTCCTTCCTATATACTTGAAAACTATTGTCAAACAGTTCTAAGTCAGTAATTCCTCCGTTCAACCAAGTTTCAGTTAACGCGATAATATCTTCAGAAAAATTCTGAGTTGACAAAAAAATGTCGCGCGTCTTTGAACGCAATCCCCTTACATTTTGATAGTAAAGGGAAAGCCTATTTAGTTTTTTTGGGTCTGACTGGTGATATTATTCGTCGAAAACATAGCCAACGAAATGTTGTGTACAGAATCGAATTTGTGTTGATAACGCAGATAGAACTTTATGCTTACAATATTTTGTTATTTTTTACTAAATTAGTAGATAAAGCCTTGCATATAATAATTTGTTTGTTTTTTTACTAATTTGGACTAATATCTTTCAGTCAATTTTAAGTGTTCTAATTTGAACAATGTATTTTGACATTTCGCTACCGTTGGCTGCGGAAAAAGTTAAAAGTTCGTCAACATTTTTGTGTCGGCTGCGTTCGCTACGTGTTGGTTATTTTCATTATGTTCATTTCATAGGGTTGCAAGGCAACCAACTTCTATGTTGACATTTTTTTTGTTGGCTGCGTGTTGGCTATGCTTATTCTGTTTGGGCTATAACAAAAAAAAAAGAGGAATATAAAAACGACCATTGAGCGATTAAACGTCAAAATACGAAAATGAACAGTTGAGATTTGCCAACTATGTTCGTTTTGATAAAAAATGTTTGAAAATTAGCAGCATTTTAAAATCAGAAATAGAGCCAGAAATCGAGCTGCTTCTAATTTTTGTTTTTGCTCTGCGAATAAAATAGAGCTGCGATCTAAATCAACGACCACGGCTGTTATTCACTTATTATTAATAACCCATTTTTTATTCATTTTTTTATTCATTATTCATTTGTTACTCATTATTAATCTTTTATTCATTATTCATTTGTTATTTATTTTCCATTTATGGCTAAGGACTAAAATGAATGAATAATATGTATGAATAATAATAAATGAATAACAAATAAATAATGAATAAAAAATGATTAATGAATAAAAAATTAAGAATGAACAAAAAATTAATAATGAATAAAAGATAAATAATGAATAAAAGCTGAATAATGAATAGAAAATGAAAAATTAATAACAAATTAATAATGAATACAATATTAATAATGAATAAAAAATTAATAATGAATAACAAATGAAAAATGAATAAAAAATTAACAACGAATAAAAAGTGAATAATGAATTAATAAGAATAATTGAAAATTCTGAAATTCTTTGTGAATTTCAATTTTTGTGAAGAGCATTCAAATGAATAAAAAAATTGGTTCATTATTCTGAATAACGAAAATGAATAATTGAAATGAATAATTTATTTTATTATTAAAATTAAGTATTAATTATTTTTAAAAATGAATGTGAATTAAAAATGTTATTTATAAATCAATTTTGAATTTATTGAATCCACTCTTATTTCGTTATTCACTGATTCACTTTTTTGTGAATAAAATCAAATTGAATGCATTCTTTTACAGCTCTGCTTACTGCCATATGCTATTAGATGATACTGTATCTGATAATGCTCAGTCTATTGCTGATCTTTTTGCGGATTTTTTCTTTCAAACTATGAACCTACTTATAATGTTGACATCGATTTTTCTAATGAATGTGTACCAGCTTTAATATTTTGTTGATGTGGGGCATCAAATAAAAAACGACTAAAACGAATTAAAAAAGAGAATAACAAGCATACTTATGGACTAGATAAAATTTGAGAAATTTGGTTTTATAGGAACTACAATAT
This sequence comes from Dichetophora obliterata, assembly GCA_963920525.1. Taxonomy (NCBI): domain Eukaryota; kingdom Metazoa; phylum Arthropoda; class Insecta; order Diptera; family Sciomyzidae; genus Dichetophora; species Dichetophora obliterata. Next base: position 59,631,411 of record OY986438.1, on the reverse strand, counting down.
TGGTTAAACAATATTAAAATTGACATAAAAGAGTACATAAAAAAAAAGAAAAATTGTATGCAAACACAACGACAAAATAGAGAATTACATGCAAATTTATGAACTTAATACAATTTGGTAAGAATGTTTCATAGATATTAGTAAAAAGCCATGATTTTACTTTTCCTAAGAACATTTTATAGTTTTTTAATGTCCTTATTTCAAGCGGCAAATGATTAAAATAATAAGGCGCTGTAACCGTACAGAAGTTCGAAAATTGCATTTTATTTGAAATTGGGATATTAACAAACTACATTCGGTTCGGTTCGGTTCAAACTACTTAGGCCGTAAATAAATGAATTTCGTAAATTTTGGATACAGCTGCTTTTCATAAAGAATATCTTAAGTACTTTGAAAACATATAAATGTTTTAATGGCAAGATGCGAAGATTACAAAAACGAGGCCTGCTAAATTTCCTTCTGTTTTTATTTGAGATAATTCTAATTATATGCTTTTGCACTATCGTTAGAGGTTCAAGAGTACTAAAATATGTTCCTCCCCAACTCGCCAAACCATATTGAAGTTTCGAACTAACAAGGCCATGATATATCGTTGTGAGTAAGTTTTTAGAAAGTGTTCCTTCAAAATATAGAATTTTCGAATTACCGCCATTACATAGTTTTTTAGAGTAGCCACATGTGCCTTCCAATTAATTTTTTTGTCAAGTAAAACACTCGTCGACTAATTCGATGTTGAAGCAGCCAGAACTACATACTTTATTGCTATTGTAGTTTGCTCTACAACATGAATAAGGTTTCAAACTAAGATTATTGCAAAAACTGGAGTGAAAAACCACATTGCAGTCGAAGCTCTATATATTTTGTGAGAAAAGCAGAAGCTTCGTTTTTTCTGTCTCAAAATATGAATATCTTTCAGCAAATTAACTTGTGATTCAAAGATAGTATTATTTGAGTATGTAAACGTTATATCGTCTGCTAACGCAGTGACAGAGCTACAAAACTTTTGATTAAATATCGAATTGACGTAAATTAAGAAAAATAGCGGGCCTAAGACGGAACCTTGCGGTACACCAACGCTGATTTCTAGTTCGTCGCTAAAAAGACCTCCAATTTTTAATTTTTGTAGTCTACCTGTTAGATAGGATTTAAACCAATCATAAGTGCTACCTCTAAAGCCAGCTTTATACATCTTATCCAACAAGGTACTATGATTTACCAGATCGAAAGCTTTGGTCATATATTATTTGCAAAGAAAAATAATCAACGCTTTATGGACGTGTTCATATTATTTGTTTTTGTCGCGATTGCGACACCACTCTCATGTTTTTTTTCTCAAACGTGGCAGAAAAATGCTGAGTTTTGCATGCATTCAAATAATTAAATACATTAAATATAGAAATGTTATTAAGTTCATGCAAAGCTCAGTAATTTTCAGCAGCGTTTGCGAAAAAAACGTGGGAGCGATATCGCAATCGCGACAAAAACGTGTAATATGAACGTGGCCTATGACAGCAAGAATATCACTGAAAGCAACTACACCACATGGCTGCCGAGCAGTGTTGCTAGATTTTGGAAGAGATCATTCCCGTTTTGTTCATGCATTTCAATAAGTTGTTCCCGTTCTTCCTTTAACATTTTCCCGTTTTTGATCCTTTTTGCAAAGGTTCGGTGTTTTATTTAAAATAGAAACCACAACAATACAAACCTTAGTAATGTGATTAAAAATATGCTTTAAAAGAATATATCACATTTATTATTTAACCATATTACTTGTTCTGCAAAAACTTCCTTTCGATTTCTAATCCTACTCAGTTTTGATTTTTCATATGTATTTTGGTGTGTAAAATGCAATTTGCTATACGGTTTTCTAACCGATTTCTTATATAAGTTTTATTTAAATTTATGGCAGAAAAAGCTCTCAGCGCATGAACCGCTATGCTGAAATGAAAAATGTACGATATCAATTTTTTTAAGTTTTGGGAACATTTCACTTTCTGTAAATTTTGCACATATTTATTGAATATTTAATGAATCAAACGCGTCGGAAGCGCATTTCATCTGGGGGGTTGGTACAAATGGGGGGGGGGAAGTACAAATGGTGGTGCAAAAAAAGTTTACCAAAATTTCTTCACATGAAACATGAAGAAGAGATTAAGAAGAGGAAAATATATAATACAAAAATATTATCGTTGTAAAAAAACTGATATTTTTAATAACTTTTCCTTTTAAATTGTTTATCTAGCCAAAAAAGTGGGGGGCAACTGCCCCCTTTCCCCCTACTTTTGACGCCAATGTAATGAATCAATATTTCTTTCTCAGTGACCTATATTCTGAGTCGAGGTTAATTTTTTTAGATTTTTTTTAATAAATGAGGAAAACAGAAACAAAACGTAATCAATGAAGGATACGTGTTGTTTTTCAAAATGATAAGCATATGCGAAAAGTCTAATTCAAATAATAATAAAATTAAATTAAAACTCACGAGTACTCAGATAATTTGAAAATGTATTAAATTACAAGATGTTAAAAAATTCATAACATAATTCGTTGATTTTGAGACGAAGTTACTTTATCAAAACAATAATATCTCTAAAAATGCCACAAAAATTTTTAGTGCGACTTAGAATTTTACACATAAAATATTTATTTATTTTTTATTTATTTATAAACACTATCGACAATATGTTTAACAGTCTATTTATTACCTCAAAAATTACACTTAAACAATAATTATAATGGAATTATTGAAATATAAAATTAAAAATTTATACAATACTCAATACAGTTTGCTTATATGCCTCTCTATTTTGAGTGAAATCGATAGGAGCACTTACACTATTATAGACTGTGCACATGTTAAAAATCGGATCACTCCGGCCATAGTTATATGGCCATAAATATTCATTATATGTTTGAAATTTGTTGAAATCAGATAAAAAGCACGCCTAACTCCCATACAACGTAACTTTACTATACGTTGGCCTTTATTATTTAGTACAAGTTTAATGTTAAAATATCTAAAGAAATATGTTCTTTTTGCTAGCAATAATAACCTTGGTAATAACAACACATTCTTTTGCATGACACGCATATGAATATACTTTTGCCACAAGAATGTCATATTCCAAAGTTGCCAAAGTTTTTGCTTAATTTAAACTCCTAAAAAAAATAAACAACGCCTATTCATGTATGCTTATGTTAAAAGAGCTTACTAGTCTAACAGCTTTCTAGGCGTACATTGATTTTGAACAAATTCTTTAAAAATAAAAGCACAATAAAAACTAAAAATGTGTTTTCTGCAAAATGAAGTTTTTTGAGTTATGTCGTTCTTCTAGCAAATGAGCGATATGGGCATTTCCAAACTGGGGTTACGGACGATTTTTGCGAAGAAATATTAATAAAAAAGAATAAAAATTTATATTTTCGTAGTAATAAAGTAGCACTATATTAAGTAAAAACAATAACACCAATTGATCTAAGGATTTAAAGATATAAGCAAAAATATGTGCTGGCTAGATCACCCAAAAAAGCAAAAGTGTTTTTTCCCTCCACCAGCATTTTCTAATAAAAAAATAAGATCCGCATCAAAAGATTGGTATCGTTAGTGGTAAATAGCCATCCGGTTTTCATTTGAAACCTCAAAAACAGCCTTTAAATTGCTTGAACATAGCTCAAACAACGTTTGCCCTGTAACTTTTTTTAATGGTAAAAGTTTTTTTTTTCACAGACAATTAAACAGGTAAGACCGTCCGTGTAATTTGTTTTTGGTAGGTGTGATATTTTATGGTGTTTTTGAAGACGAAACTAAATTTTTTACTTATTTTTATGCCTTATTTTTGTTTAAAAAATTCCCAAAAATCATAGATAAATCTGCGAGCTATCAACATTACATTATGATGAAAGGCATTTAATAAGGTTTAAGAAATTAACTAGGTTTCATTATTTATTTTTTTTTACTCATGAACTTACGTCTTAAATGCATACAAATGGATTTTATTTTTCTTTCATTCAATCTAAAATCTTTCAAATTTTAAAAACTGCTTCTCTTACTCACCTAAATTATTGGTAATGATCCATTTATATGTTGTGAGGGCGTTTGGGCTTTTTTCAATTTAATTTAACTCATAAGCCTCGTCGATAAAAAATATTAAATTTTTATGTTTTTTTACTGTGGATTTAAATTAAATGGGCCTACAGCTTTTAAACCAATGATCGACAGCTTTTCCCCGAAAACTTTTTTCACCACAGCTCTTTTTGTTTTTACATAAAATATGCATAAGCGAAACTTAAAGAGTTTTGGTTTGAAATGTTCGGGTCAAAGCTGCCGATCACTGGTTTAAAAGCTATATGCAAATAAAGCTTAATAAAGCGTAATCGACTACATACGCTGTACTGTAATAAATTTGTTAAGTATAATAAGAACTAGCATAACGAATTAGAACTGTTCAATAAAGATTGAAAACAGAAATTTCAAATTGCGTTCTTTATTGCTGGAGCTTAAGTGGATCCTTCAGAGAATCTTGGGACTGCTGATTTTGACCTCAGCCTTAGACAAAACCACGTTATAAAATGGCTACATTTTATTATAATACAGCCATTTTATAACGTGGTTTTGTCTAAGGCTGAGGTCAAGTCCCAGGATTCTCTGAAGGATCCACTTAACCTCCAGCAATTAAGAACGCAATTTGAATTTTATGTTTTCAATCTTTATTGAACAGTTCTAATTCCTTATGCTAGTTCTTATTATACTTTACAAAAACTCTCTGAATTGGGCAAGACTTTTTGTATACAACCTTTTTTAGGAGGGTTTAAAATAACATACGTTTATTTTCCAAGTGATAACATTTAAAAATCTTCTTTGGTTTTTTTTATTAGGCTTTTTGATCTGGCGTTACGTTACTGGCATACCGTTACTTAAATGTCCATTGTAGTTTTATTGGATAATTAAGTAATAGTGTAATTTAGTTATTAAAAAACAAATTTAGTACATTTTCCCGTCCTTGCTTCAACCACTTTTTGATTATCATTGGCTAATGCTTTCCATTTTTACTAAAACAAAAAAGCTTACGAAACATTTACTAAACATTTACGAAAAAGAAAAACTACATTTCTGAAACAGTGCAGACGATTTGATCATCATTGTAAATGTAATTATGTATAAATTGCTTAATTTAATAATATTAAAATGTTTCTCTTAGATAATATCATCAAATAATAAGTTTTAATTTTTTGCTCACGGTAGACTTTTCTGTGGAAATGCCCATATGAAGATTCTAGTAATTTAATATAATCTGTAAAATAAATGCGAAGAGTGTAAAGCGAAGAGGACAGGGAAAAAATAACATATACTTACTTACTTACTTAGTTGGCGCTACAACCGTATGTCGGTCTTGGCCTCATCTAAGAATTTGCGCCAGCCATTTCTGTCTTTCGCTTGCTGGCGCCAGTTGGAAATTCCACGCTTCGTCAGGTTGTCCTCTACTTGGTCTTTCCAACGAAGATGCGGTCGTCCTCTTCTGCGTTGACCGCCGCTGGGTACCGAATCGAATGTTTTCTTCACTGGAGCATCGTCTTTCATGCGCTGAACATGACCAAGCCAGCGAAGCCGCTCGATTTTAATGCGCTTGACTATGTCGATGTCAGCGTACAGCTCATACAGTTCATCATTCCACCGTATTCGGTACTCGCCAATGACGCAGATTGGTCCTTAGATCTTACGAAGAATCTTTCTCTCGAATGCTCCTAAAGTCTTTTCATCTAAACTGCTCAGCGTCCAGGTTTGTGATGCGTAAAGTAGGACGGGCATGATGAGCGATTTATAGAGCGTGATTTTCGTTCGTCGAGAGAGGGCTCTGCTTCTCAATTGCCTACTGAGCCCAAAGTAACACCTGTTGGCAAGAGTTATTCTTCGTTTGATCTCAATGCTGATGTCGTTGGTTGAATTAATGCTGGATCCCAGATAAACGAAGTTCTTCACAACCTCGAATGAGGTATTGTCAACGGTAACGTGGGTTCCAAGACGCTGGGACTGTTTGTTTGTTGACACTAAGTATTTCGTCTTATCTGCATTCACTGACAGACCCATTTGACTTGACTCTCTTTCTAATCTGGAAAATGCTGCACTGACTTCGCGCGTATTATGGCCTATGATATCAATGTCATCAGCATACGCAAGCAGCATAACACTCTTGTAGAATATTGTGCCACTACGTCTCAGATCAGCAGCTCGGATGATCTTTTCCATCATTAGGTTGAAAAAGTCACACGATAAGGAATCACCTTGTCTGAAACCTCGTTTGGTAATAAATGGTGGGGAGAGGTCCTTCCCGATTTTAACTGCGCTGCTGGTGTTGCTCAGTGTCATCCTGCAAAGTCGTATTAGTTTTGCAGGAATACCAAATTCAGACATGGTGGAGTACAGGTGCTTCCTTATTGGGCTGTCGAAGGCGGCTTTGTAGTCGACAAAAAGATGGTGGGTGTCGACTTGTTTTTCTTGAGTCTTCTCCAAGATTTGTCGTAGCGTGAAAATCTGGTCGATGGTGGACTTTCCAGGTCTGAAGCCACACTGATAAGGTCCGATCAGTTCGTTTACAATGGGCTTCAATCTTTCACATAAAACGCTCGACAGGACCTTATATGCGATATTAAGAAGGCTTATCCCACGGTAATTGGCACAGATAGTGGGATCGCCTTTCTTGTGGATTGGGCAGAGCACACTGAGATTCCAATCGTTCGGAATGCATTCTTCCGACCATATTCTGCATAGAAGCTCGTGAATGCATTTAAGTAGAGCTTCGCCTCCGTTCTTAAACAGCTCAGCAGGTAAGCCATCAGCTCCCGCGGCTTTGTTATTTTTAAGCCGAGCTATAGCTGTCAGAACTTCATCATAGTCAGGCAGCGGAACCTCGACGCTGTCATCCGCAATTGGGGTTTCCGGAATATCATCTCAATTGGCGGGATTGTTGTCAGCGTCGCCATTTAGAAGTTTAGAGAAGTGTTCCCTCCATAACGACAGTGTACTCTGGACATCTGTCACTAGATTCTCGTTTTCATCCTTGCAGGAAGAGGCCCCGGTTTTAAAACCATCGGCAAGGCGTCTTATTTTTTCGAAAAATTTTCGGGCCTCATTCCTGTCACCATACATCTCAATCTTCTCCTGCTCGCGCTTTTCTGCCTCTCTTTTTTTCCGCCTGAAAATATGTCTCTCTTTCCTCCTCTTTTCTTTGTATCGCTCCTTAGCAGCGCGCGTTACAACCGACTGCAAGGTGGCTTTGTAGGCGGCGTCTTTCTCTGCAGTGGCGTCGCGACACTCCTGGTCGTACCACTGGTTTCGGCGAGGGCGTTGGTAACCAATCACCTCTTCAGCAGCCGCACGCATGGAGTTGGAAATGTGTGTCCACTGCGCGCATATATCATCGATTGGAGGAGTGCTTTGAAGCAGGAGTGAGAGTCGAGTGGCGAAAGCATCGGCTGTCTGTTTCGATTGCAGCTTGTCGACGTCTAGCTTTCTCTGTGTAGGGTTGCGTGTATTCTTAGCTGCGCACAGACGTGTACGGATCTTGGCTGCAACAAGATAGTGATCCGAGTCAATGTTTGCACCACGGATCGTGCGTACATCCAACACACTGGAACAGTGCCTTCCGTCGATCAAAACGTGATCAATTTGATTTTTTGTTTTTTGATCAGGGGACATCCAGGTGGCTTTATGAATATTGAGATGCTTGAATCTAGTGCTACTTACGACCATGTTTCGTGCTGCGGCGAAGTCAATCAGCCTCATTCCGTTATCGGAGGTGTTGTCGTGGAGGCTGAACTTTCCGACTGTTGGACCAAAAATATTTTCCTTGCCCACCTTAGCGTTGAAGTCACCAAGCACGATTTTAACGTCGTGGCGGGGGCAGCGCTCGTAAGCATTTTCAAGGCGCTCGTAGAAAATTTCAAATCTCATCGTCCTTGTCTTCTGTCGGAGCGTGCGCACATATTAGGCTTATATTGAAAAATCTAACCTTGATGCGGATTATGGCAAGTCGTTCGTTCACAGGTGTGAATCGCAGGACGTGGGGCCGTAGTCTCTTGCCAACTACAAATCCGCATCCAAACTCGTGCTTCTCCGCATGGCCACTGTAGTAGATATCACAGGATGCATGCCGAATGCAACCCTGTCGCTTCCATCGCATTTCTTGGATAGCAGTGATATCAGCTTTGTATCTTCCCAAGACATCAGTCAGTTGGATAGAGGCACCTTCCCAATTAAGGGTTCGGACATTCCAGGTGCATATCCGTAAATCATTATCAGTTTTTCGTTTGCGGTAGTCGTCATCAGATTTGGGGATCAGTTTTCTTCTATTCTTTTGTGTTTTCATTGAAATGGATTTTTACGGGTGGGCTTCAAACCCGACGCACAACCTATTTTAAGCCTAGGGAGGCCCGCCGCTCAGATTAGCCGCCAAACTAACGGTTGTCAGTTTTGACGTTGCCCAGGAAACACCACGTGGAGGTTTGAGTCGACTTGAGGCGATTTCACAAAGATTATGCTGGCCTCGCCAGGTTGAGACAGTCAGACATGTTACATTGATCCATCGCCCCCAGTTTCCCTAAAAATAACATATACTAATATCAATAACCGAATATATGGAAACAAAATATATGACCAGTAATATAGTAAAACTACCATAGTTTTAGAGTTTTATTTAAAGAACTGTTTGCTTAATCGCCTGTACATTTTTTGTATAAAAAACCAAGTTTTCTCTGACTGTTTTCTGAGTCTGGTGATAGAAAAAGTAAAGAAAATATCGTGTTCAGGAAAGTGGTGGGAAATAAAATATTTTTTAAAATCATAATACTTAAATGCGCTGTTTTCAAATCGCTGTTGAAACACAATCGATATTTTTTAACTTGCCACCTATAGCTGTTATTGTTGTAAGCCATCGATAGTGACGTGAAGATAGCACTATTGATAGCTTTCAACAACTATCGCATATCGGACGGTGCTGTGAATGGAAACAAATTGTGTATTTTCAAAGAAATTCCTTTTATATTCACTTTCTGAAAAGAGTTTCATTAATTCGCTATTGTGTCGTTTCTAAAAGGAGTCTCAAGAATCAAAAAATTAACTTTCGCATTCGCACGGTTTTATTAACTATTTTTATTTAAATTTTCACTACTGCACTGCTCTTAAATAGTTTTTTTTTTCAATGAAAATAAATTAAAAATTATCTCAATTCCAATTCTTTACAATACAATCATAAAAGCAGTATTCTTGAGTTACTTCGATATAACATGCTTACCTTCGAAATTGTCAATTCAAATTATTCATCATTATCTGTTGGCTTTTCTTGAATATCACAAATAATTATACATTTCCATAGTATTCTGTGCGTTCAGTATATTTGAGCAAAGCATTCAATACAGTTTTATATGGGTTGAATCCAAATACGTATTGATTGAATTTGGAACAACAATAATCAAAATTGAGCAAATATACATAATATAGCATCGTCACTGCTACATTCAACCTTAACAGCTCTAAGGTGCAAGACCTGTTCAGTTTTGTGAATGGTACCAAAACCCAAAATAAACCATCCCAGCTTTGGTATGCGCCCACCTCTTCAGCACCAGCACCATTTCCATCACCATCACGGAATTCGAATCAGCACTTGAATAATCAAATAAATCAGATACAAAAATGTATAATATCGCAAAAGGAATTAGGGGGCGTTGATAAGCGAAGGTTGGAATAAGAAGGTGGACACCTTGTGGACCCATGAGCCAATACTTGAATGTTAACAAAGTGCGACAAAGAGCACTTCAACTTATGGCAAGCCAGATGAAGCCGCACCAAGAATTCCACACCTCGTCGCACAACATCGACCAACAGAGGCAAACAAATTCGCTGTGTGCGAACAAGTAAAGACATTACAATGAAAATGAAAATGAAAGGCAAAGCGGAAAGCAAGAGAATTTGACGATTTCATTCAATTCATTTCAATTTACTTCACTTCAGCTGCGACTGCGACTAGACTCATTCACCGTATTGCTGTCTGAGCACAGTGCTCGAATCTTCGAATCCCTGAATAGCACATAAGCATTACAGGGAAAACAAAAACAAAAAATAAGATAAAAAGCCTATCGAAGAGAATGCCGCTGTCACTGCCGCTGCCGAAACCACCACACTGTTACGTGTTTCTCCAACGTATCGCTGGAAAGTAGCTCTTGAATATTACAAGCACATATTAGGCGCAATATAAAAGACATTTAAATGACAGTGACTGACATTTTGATGTCTGACAATAAGACGTTCATGTGCACAGCTACAACAACGACAATAATAGCAACGGCACAACAACAACTCATAAACGTCTACAAGTTTCAGCAGGCGGCAGCAGATTCGGTGCGGATTTGATGCTCGAAAATAAAATTCATAGTGAATTTCTGAGCCATAAATACTCAAATGTACAAAAATTTGATGGGCTCACAATACCCTTAATTGGATGTGGTGCTAACGCACACACCCAGAATTCTTAACACACACTCTACAACTAATGCTGTTGTTGCTGCTGCTACTCCGATCCATGTTGCTGATATGTGTGCCAAGTGAAGTGGCAGCGGGCGTCAAGACTTTGCCAGTTGAAACTTTTAGTTGTGTTAACTGAATTATATCAACTAAATATTTTGACAACATGATTTGCAAAATAAATCTGTCTTGATAAAACATACGGATTTGTAGTACCAGTGTTGAATTTGTTATATTCATTAAAAGGCCATTCTGAGAAGAAACATAGCATGAAAATCGTTCTTGAAAGAAGTGTTCAGAGCAACAAGTTGATGTTCATGCATCAATTTAGGAAAATGAACACGTCTTTGGGAATTCCTGACATTTATTTAGGTAAAACTAAACTGAGGCCATCAAGAAATGGTATGTTTCAATTTAAATGTCAACGAAGATTTAGCATTAAGCCTTCCTGCTCAAAATTGCAAGCAATCTTATAACTATTCATGTAACTTTTGATGAGGTCACTTGCGACTTCTCCAACCACCATCAGAAACACATATTAAATTTAAGGGGTTTCGGCAAAATCTCATATCAAATTTTATTTTTAATTATTGAGCAGTAATCTTATGTCAGAATACGGTAAAGGGATTACAAATTGTACGAGGTCGATAGAAGGCTAAAAAGAGCCAAAAGTAAAAGCAGGCTCAAGCGCGCTTGAAAGAAAAAGAACGTTAAAAGCAATTCTCTTTAAACAGATTTTTGGCTTGCATTGAAAACTGCTGTTCTGTTTGCTTTGAAAAATTCAAAGCATTTGCACAGAAATAAAAATTTCACTGTTATTTAACATAGTTATAAATAAGTTATGTTGCCAACAACTTTGTTGAAAAATTAAAAAAAAAATTGTTGTTTCCGTTACCGACAACAGAAAAAACTACAAGTTTAAGATGTATTCGAATTTTAAATTTCTAAATATTTAACCATTTTTTTACCAATTATTTTGCAAGAAATTACAAGAAAAAAATTAAGAATTTTTAAAATCTAATTTTAGTTTCTTTTTTAAATTTTACCATATAACAAAAATTTCATCGGTGATGAAACGTAAAAATAGTTCGACAACATTCGCACAAAACAATTGAACTTATTGAAATTGAAATAAGTCTTTTTTAAATTTTATTTAGTCTCATTTTTAATTTCTTTGTCATTCTGATCATTTTGCTGTTTATGCTATTTTCCAAAATGAAATTGTCTTTCTTAAATAAGCTTAAAAGAAATTGTTACAATAAACACGTTCATTCTCAAGAATAAAATAGTTAATAAAAGTCAATTAATGTGGCAAAGCAACTCAGAATGCACAACACATAACGATTTTTCAACTTTTGGATGCCAGTGGTGTCAAAAATTAAATATTGAGCTTGGATAAAAAGTTTGTATTTCGAAAGAAAATATTTGTATATTTTTTTTTAAATTTCTAACTACAAACAAACGTACAAAATGTTATAATCTTCTGTAATGTAGAAATAGCGTTCTAATGCTTTAATAACTCCAATATTTTAAAGCTGAAACATAAATTTTAAAAAGTTTGTGTATCATTTTCATAGCTACGTTTTCGTGTTTTGTCTTGCGTTTTCGTGCAAATACGAAAAACCAATTTCGTGTTCGTGCATGCAAATGCTCATCGTGCTCGTGAATTCCCGTGCCTCAAAAATGTTGCACGCGACCATTTCTATTAAACATATCCAATACTTCCTCCAATTTTCAAAACACTTTCCATAGGCCGACTATGGAATCACCTTCAGCTTCCATTGCGAGTTCTCCGTAATCGGCTCGAAACGCTTTCCGCAAATTGGTAGCTTGAGTCGTGGGAATAGAAAAAATCTCAAAGAGCCAGTTCAGGTAAATACGAAGATTGCGAAATGGTATTAACGTTGTTTTCAGTCAAAAAGTCGCGTACAAGATGAGATGTGTGAGCCGGTGAGTAGTTTCTCCAAAATTCTGTCCTCCTACTACGAACATTTTCCATCAAATGCTTTAACACACTCACGTAATAATAAATTGGTGAATAGTTTCGATGTTATAATCATAGACCCATTTCTAGTCACGGTTAATAATGCCGTCGATACTACGCTGTGCACCAGGGATGGAATTGGACCTTTTGAGACTCTGCCGAATTGGAGAGAAAATAGTGCCGTCTCTTTTTGTATCCATAATTTTATTTTGACATATCGCGCTCAATGCGTGCAAAACTGTCACAACTCAAAATAAAGCATTTTTAAGATAAGTACACATAAAGAATCGCTATAAGAATTTCTTTTTCTGCTTCAAGATTATCTTATTTGCATTCAAATAACGGTTTTGCGATCAAATAATGGTCGTGCTTTCTCAATGGGAGTTAGAGTAATTTAAAAAGTTCAAAACGGTCTCCTGAAAGATTTTAAATTTTGAGTCTACATTTATATATGAACATTGAAATATTAATTCAATTAGAATAACACGTAAACTTATTTAATTGTTGAAATGAGATCAGTGCGTTTTTAATTTTAAAATTAATTAAATGTTTTATGTATTTTCATATTATTTATATGTGCATTGCAAAACTAAATCAGTTATATCAGTTAGATTAGCCATGTCTCTTTGGTAACGTATTTAAAAAATTTTTAATATCTGAAAAAATTCGAATTAGAATTAAAACTTCATTTATTTTAAAAGATTTATTTTAAAGAAAAATAATATAAAATAACAATATAAGAAATAAAATTAAAACTTATATAAATTCAAATTATGTTTAGTTTTTATTAATCACTAAAAAATTGTACCATGTAAAAATTTAAAATCAAAGTATTTAGTTGTATTAAATCAAATGCAAAATATAAAAATTATTGCTTTTGTTTTGTTTAACTATGAAAAAATGGTATAAATATTTAAAAATGACTTTATTTAACTTGAATGCCTTATTTAAACGTTAAATGTTATTATGGCATAAATTTACCTGGATTTTTTCGTTTTTGACTTTTGAAAAAGTCCTGCATAACAGGGTTAAAAAAAATTGGGGCAAAAAATTTTTAAAATTTTTAATCAAAACTGTAATAATATAGATTCGGAACATAAATATATTCTTAAATTTTTTAATAAATCCGTTATTATGACATTACTTTTACTTTACTTTACAATTTACTTTTGCCGATATCTCGACAACTATAGACTTTCTCTGTACAACTAATTTTTGTATGAAAAGTCGTTGATTAATGAAAATAACGGTACATGAAAGCTTTTTCGGAAATATTTTGTGCGAATAGTAGGTATGTTAAAAAAAATTCCAGTATTGTGTCATCAAAACTATTTCGATATCTCAAAATCTATAGACTTTCTCACTATAACTCATTTTCTTAACCATCAGAATGAGCAAAAAACGATTGAAATTTCAAGTTTTGACTTAGCAAGCAATCATCTTCGTCATTTTCAAATCGATTTTCATCAAATTTTCTTTGTCTGAAAAATCAATTAAGTAAATTGGGAAAATGATTAAAGGTTTACCGTTACCTCACCATTGCAACTTTTTATATTGTTTTCAAAAACTTCTAAAATATCCAATTTGTACTCAAAAATAAGCCAAAACTTGTTTTTGTTTTAAATTTTTTTTAAAATTTTCATTTTATCTGCAAAAACTGCTCCATTTTGACACATAAACTGTTTCTATTATTAAAAATCATGGGCCACCTTTCCAACGCAGCAGATAGGTATTTGATAAGGGGGGGGGGGGGTTTATTGAAGTAAAAAATTTTGAAGTTTTTTCATTTAACCTAAAGATTTTAGAAAGTCTAAGAACTTTTCAAATTTCTTAACCGATTTCAGCGATTCGAAGTTAAAAGCGTTAATGGCATTTTATTTATTCTAAATGCAGTCTTCCCTGCAAATCTTTATAATGAACGAAAATTTCCGTATTAAATTCAGGCTCCTCAAGTATAATAGGACCAGAATAATTCATAGTTGTCTTTTGTGTACTGAAAAATATTATGGATTTGAATAATAGGTACAGGTTTTGCTCTTTAATTCTAGACAAATTTTTTTGTTGTTGGGAGTACATTTTTTTTTCATAATCTGTAGTAATAAAACTAATTTTCTGTTTGTTTGTGTGTTTGGCCTTTATACAAATCTAAACGGCTCAACGGATTTTGCTCAAACTAAGTACACATATTAAGTGCGTTCCAACTTAAAATGTTACATATATAGTTTTTACCACACCCCTCCGAAATTTTCAACTAACGGTAATTTTGTTACTATAATGCTTATTTCCAGGGAAGACAATTATATGCAAATGCATATAATATATGCTTTTGCATATTTGGACGTTTTGTTAATAATTTTGCATATTTATAACGATTGTGCTTATTTGTGCATATTTTTACATATTTTTAACTTTTCGAACAGATTTTAGCTTGTAATCGGGCAAATTTTGATACTTCCTTCACATCTGGCAACATTGTAATTTCTTTGATATTATATATATTTATAAAGAGATATTATATTATATATGTATAAAAAATATTTTGTTTAAAAACTCACAGACAATGGATCCATACGCCGAAAGTCTCCTTCCGAACGAAGTCCCTTATTTTAAATGGTGCCCAACTACATCCTGCGATGTCGAGCGGTCTTTCTCACAATACAAAACATTGTTGGCTGAAAATCGTAGAAAATTTATTTTTGATAATATAAAAATGCATTGAATTGTTCAGTGTAATCGCTGAATGCAATACACTGTTTTTGCTATAAGCACCATATAAAATAATGGACTTCGTCCGGAAGGAGACTTTTGGCATTGGCTTCGAGCTACCAAACAAAATATTCATTAAATGAATAAAATAGAATTAAATTTTTACTTTATAATTAAAATTATAATTTATTTAAACTGAAATATTTACTTTTACGCCATGAAAGGGCTATTGTTTTGTTTTTTTTTATGAACTATTGAATAAAATTTTGAATAATAAAACTCCAACTTCGACATTTTTCGTGCTTATTTGATGGCATATTTTGCCATTTTTTAGAGCATATTAGCATACTTATTTTAGATTTTTTCGTGCATATTTCTGTCTTCCCTGCTTATTACCATTGGAGTTTTTGTGCATTTAATTTTAAAAAAATTTCTGTTATTTTGACATCAAAAAGACTCACAGACTTTTTCATAAAACTTCGTTACCTAAGAATGAGAAAAAACGAAAATGAAAATCAAAGTTTCGTTTCTCGATGCTAATATCTCCATTGTCCATTAATATATTTCATTCAAATTTTTTTTGCTCAAAAGTTCACTAAAATCACTTTACAAAAATAGGTTAAATTGTACCGTTTAGTCAGTGTTAATCAATAAAATATGTGTGTTTAGATGTTAAAATGGCCATATTTCATTAACCCATTAAGTCCCCACTCAATTTATATTGGTTAAAAGGAAATTTTGCGAACTTTAAGATTATATTAATGTATTAAATGGTGTAAACAGCAAAGGATGGAACCCCCAACCAAATTAGAGTCCATTTAATTACCTCTCCAACGGTAGTTTCAAACTTAACATTCGGCTAAGAAATGTGTGAGATATGAATTTTCGTAAAAATCAATTTTCGACGTTTTAGCCGATTTTTATAAATTATAAACACCCTGTAAATTGCCAAAAATTACCACCAAAAATTACTCCGAACTGTCTTCCTTTACATAAAGTTTTTTATTTTCTTTAGTGATACTCCATGCAAAATTTCACCAAATCGGAGATGGTAATTCCGTGAGGCCGGTTCGTTCAAAATGGAACTGCTGTGTTTCTTTTTTAATTTGAATACACTCTATTGGAATAACGATATTTTTAATGCACAATCTTTGTCCTCGGATATCATTCAGCTAGTATATTATAAATCATAAAAATATATTTTAAAAAATTTGAGGGGATATCTTTAAACCATGTACACTTAAATATGTAATATGATATAAGTTTTGTCATAAAAACAACTTCTGGGCTTAAGGGCAAATCATAATATTTTGCCTTTTTAAATGGCAATTTAATTGCCTTTAATAACACTAAAAGTCGTTTAGGGTATAAAAATATTTTCTGAAAATCTTATACGTAATTTTTTACTGGAAGAAACTTCGGAATGATTTGTTTATAGTTTACTTAAATGGCAAAACCAAATGAATACACTAAATGCGTATATAGTAATATAAAATAACAATTAAGGTGAGTACGGTAGTTTAATGCTCAACGTATTTTGCCCAATTTTTTTAGTTTTTTTGTTGCAAGAAAAACTTGAAAACATTATTTTATTCATAAAAACCATATTACTTCATTAGTATGGGAGGTGGCACTTGATTTGCCAGATATTTTGTATCTAGATTTATTTTGATCTTTAAAATCTATAGCCAAAATTTTATGTCTTTAGGTATATACAATTTGCGACATTAGTTTTGGCATCCTTGGCCTGAAAAGAGCGCACTGGCAAAGTTTCAATTCCCAATTGTGAACTATAATATTTTTTTTCATCTTTTCATGGCAAGAGTCAGCATTACGTCCTTTAAGGATATTTTGACCGTTGCCAATAGTTACAGTGCAAATCATCAATTATATATATTCTTTTCCATTTAAAAATTCTTTGAAATTATACGCCCTTTTCAAATAGTAATAGTAATTTCTCTGTTCAAGCTGTTCGTGCAATTGTTTCTGAGCTTAAAGGACAAGAAATGCAAAACTTTTAAAAGTTCTTCGTAGTCGCAAGCATTCAGTCATCATTATTTTCAATAAAATTCCTACTTACAAAATGGAAAGCGAAAAAAAGTAAAAATGTTTGAATTGTGAACAAAGCAGGAAGCTGAAATCTTAGCGGAAACATTTTACAGCCAGAAGTAGCTGGCTCTTAATTATTAATGACTGGAAGCGTAAGCGTCACAAAAAGTTTCCCGGTTACTTTGGCAGTCTTACAATCATGCGTTATTTTCTGCAATGCTTTTAATTTTGTTTCTCAGTTCTTGTTACTATTGTGTTTTTTCTATGTTATTTCTTTTGCTGTTGTTGGTGTTGTTTTTTTTTTTTGTTGTTGTGTGGTAGGAGACCTTGATGTTCATTTTGCTGTAAGTGGCTGTTTTTGCTTTAACTTACACCCAGTGTGCAGTGATGTCAAGCCAGGCCGAGTCGAGCGAGTCAAGACCCAACCGCAAATACAACAACACTATTAACAATAACAACAATGTTTGACGTAGTTAAGATACACTCCCGTTCAAAAACGTACAAAAACAGCAACAGCCTCTGCGTCAGGAAAAAACACAACAACTACATAATTCTTACATAACTTTTTCAAATCAAATGAAATGAAACCGTCACGACACGACGAAGCGAATTTAATGCGCCACCCCTGGAACCCCTGCAACCCCCACCAACTGCATAAAACCACCAGGAAGCAGACTCCATGCGATTGCAGCACAAATGAAGCGACCGCTGCATCCATCGCCAACGATTCATCCTCCTCGACCACTCTTCTGCATCATTTATAGGGGTTTTTGCTCCTACTTTTTTCTGTTTTGCTTCCAGTTGATGTCGTCTTTTATTTTTATGTTTTTGAAGTATGTACTTATTTCTTCATCTCGTCATGTTTTTATTTGTATTCATAATGAGCAGAATGTGAATGAGTAGAAGATGGATGGATGGTTGAATGGATGCCTGGATGCTTGAATGCAACAAACACACACACACACAAATAAGAACCGTCAGTCACCAACAAATAAACAAACTCACTTTTCGCTCCGCAGTTGCTGACATTTGTTGTTGTTGTCGTTTTTTCCCATTGACGAGACGCAATCCCCACTGATTCACTCGTAATGAGCAAAAACTATAAAAATCCCTCTTTTTTCTTTTATTTATTTAAATATTTATTTTTCTATATGAAAAGACAAATACTCGTACTTGCTCTGTAGCCGCAAGCCCCCATCGCTCAATCCCACACTCAGCCTCAGATCTCGCATTGTGATGCAGTCAATAAGTTTTTGTTTGCCTCTATTTATTTATATGTAGGTTTTATAATGCTTTGTTGTTATTGTTGCCGTTGTTGTTTTTATTGAAGCTAAGCTGCTTGCATCTGCATCGAACTATTTACTTAACCGACGTTACTGCCGGTTCGCTGGCAGTTCTTCAAAGCGTCACAATGTTGTGATTGGAATGGTGAGTGAGTGCATAACGAAGAATTAGTGCTTTATAGTATACTCGAACGGTGAAATGATTGAATGACTGCTGGCATAGACTTTAGACGAAAAGTTGTTAGCGTTTACAGATGAATGCGATATAGTCTTTCATCCGTTTTTTTAAAGCGAAGCTTCTTAAACCTCGTTTTCTTGATTTTCTGGAATCAAAATTATAAGCCACCTTAAGAACTTATATTCAACCCTTGCTAAAGCTGCGTTATTTATGTTTTTGCAAAAACAAAAAATAGCAAGTAAATACGCAAAGAATAAGTGGTTAAAAAAGATGTTTCTATATTTTAAGCACATCATTGGAAAAGAGCCGTTACTTTTATTTTGAATGAACACATTTTTGCGTACTCGCAAATTAAGATAATAAGTAATTCAATGTAATTTTTTCTTTAAAATAATGAAATTAAGTAGCAATATAGCCACCATTATACCATTGTTTTTTCATCGAATTTATTATGGTGATGAACAAGTTTGGTTCGAGTTTATTCCATTCAGCTAAAATCATCCTTTTACGATCGGATATATATTAAATTTTTTTTTACTTTCAGCGTATACTCGCCGTTCTAAGACTCCCCAAACATTTTCTATTGGGTTTAAGTCCGGCGAGCATGCAGCCTAGTCCATGGTTTCAACGGAGAAGTCTTGTAAAAAGGTCATCGTCTAGCGACTTGTATGGATACGTGCATTGTACTGCATAAAAATATAAGGTTTTT
The DNA here is from genome assembly GCA_963920525.1 of Dichetophora obliterata. NCBI lineage: Eukaryota > Metazoa > Arthropoda > Insecta > Diptera > Sciomyzidae > Dichetophora > Dichetophora obliterata. The sequence goes on along the minus strand of OY986438.1, from coordinate 59,611,989 downwards.
CCCTATTTCCAAGCAGAAAAGGAAGCAGGCTGCTTTCCCGCACATCAATGTACCCTCCACTATTCATTCGTGAGCTCGTGAATTGTAATTCGAGCGCACCACTTTTGTTGAATGCACCCCAGACCATTACTGAGCAGCCTCCAAAGTTTCTCTTAGAGAAAATAGGAGGTTCCTTTCTCAGATCGCGCCAATATTGTCGAAATCCATCTGATCCATCTGATCCATTGAAGTTTAATTTGTTCTCATCCGAAAAAACCTACTTAACGTATTCACGTTAACTGCAATGCAAATTTTAAAAAGTAAAAATTTCTTACCGAGTCCCAGCATGTTTTCAAGTTATTATGAGCAAAAAGAATACGCCCCGCTTTTTTGTTTTTTTAGGTGAAGCATCTTTTTAATCACACCTCGTACAATATTTCCTGATGCCTTTAACGTAATCAAAACAGTCATTGGAGACACTTTTTTACTGCAAGAAGCAGCAAGTAAGGAGCATGATAACAAGGAATTGCTTGCTTTTTTCAAAATTATCCTATTATCGCGTGAAGAAAGGATTGGCTTTCTTCCTTCCTGATATCTATCAGGATTTTTAAAAAAATTTGCAATTACGGTGCGGCTAGGACCAATTTTCCTTGAAATTTGGCTCACATTCAAGCCTGAATTTGAATAGGCCTTAATTGACCTTTTTTCTTTCTCTGTCAAAAGCGTCGAACGTAGCATTATATTGAAAAAAATGGTTATAACAACGTTTTCTATTATAAAACAATCAGAATAAATTGATGTGTTCTTTTTTGTTGCACTTTTAAACATGTGTCTTATAATTTTGATATGGTTGCAAGAAGGCAAAAATGTGTGCATTTAAACTAAAAGTAACGGCTCTCTTACAATGCTGTGCTTAAAATATAAAAATAACATTTTTTTAACCACTTATTCTTTGTAATTTTAAAAAGCACCTTAGCAAAAAAATTATATATATTCTTAAATTTTTAAAAAATATTCTAAGCCGTACTTCAGATCTGAATGTTCACATCTCGATCACAAGATGAAAATGTTGGCCATTGAGACAAATAAAACGTTAAAAGAATTGTTCATTACTGTTAAGTACTAGTTTGTCATTTTTTGTCTTGCATTTAAACATTGTTCAGAATATTCACTGACCTTCACTCACAATCGTTTGCTTGAAGTACACAACACAACACAATTTTATTTTCATTTCATTTTTGTGAGTAACAGAACAGAGTGTGCGTGCTGTCTACCATTCGTCGTTTTAATGAATATTTGCTTCCCAGTAAATAGTGGATCATCCTATGAGCGATCTGGGAGTGCTCCCTGAGGAACAGTGGAGTGCTCCTTATTGATCCAAGGTAGGTGTATTTTGTGTTCTCTTTTAACATTCCATGTCCTAGGAAGGGTAGCGCTCCCTTTAACATCCCAGAGGAGCTCAAAAGGAGCGATCAATAAATGATCCAAATGAATCCGCAAATACGCCTCGACTTGTGATTTGCTTGAGTGAAATCTCAAAAACGAAACTTTTTCCTAACACCTTTTTCTTAGAATTGTTTTTGTTTTTGGCTTGCGTCAATTGCAACAAGAGAATATAAAACTAAAACTATTTGTATGACAGCAATGAGTGGTGGCGACCGTGGTCTAGTGGGTAGAGTGCGTGGCCCCTAACCTAAAGAGCCGCGGTAGCCCGGGTTCAATTCCAGCTCAGACAGGAAGTTTTTTCAATTTAATTAATTTTTTTGTTCGGTCGTCACCTCTCTGCAGACAATGGCAACCTTAAAGAGTAAAAATTGCCATGTAAGAGCCCGAACAGAACCAAAACGGATGTCGGTTGTCGGATTCGCCGTGCTACAAAATACATGAAAATATATGCAGCCGCCAAAAATGAATTCGCCGTAGAAATGCGTGACGGGAAAACGCCAGAATAGAATCTATTCTAATTTCTCTCTGACGGGTGGCGGATCTCTCTCTGAGTGACTTAAATGTTGCCATATTTTTGCTAAAGATTGGGTACGTTCAGTGTTATTTTCTTAGTTTTTACTATGATCTGACATTCTGTTTTTGTGCCTCTGTTACATTCATGTGAATTCTAAGCATAATATAGAATAATTTGTATCATTCCCAATATGAAATGCAACCGTGAACCGACAACCGACAACCGACAACCGCTCCTATCTGGACGTGTTCTCTGCGGATGTCTCCGAGAGAGGCCCGCCATCCGACATCCGCTTTGGTTCTGTTCGGGCTCTAAAGCTTCTGGAGAACATAAGCCGTTCGAAGTCGACATAAAACACGTTGGTCCAGTTCTCGGTCATTTGTGATCAAAAATTTAATAACACGCACAACACAATTGATCAATAGAAGCTAGGTCAAAATCCTTCCTAGGGCTGAAATGGCTAGTTTATTTTTTTATTTATGACAGCAATGAGAATCGAACCCACACCCTTCCGATTGATAGTACAACACGTTACCACCTAATCCAAACAACTTCGTTAAGTTAATGGGTTCATTCAATATTAAGTATTAACTGAAGCTATGTTGCAGTATATGACAAGAATATTATCCAACAAGAATTAGCTATCCTATATATTTTATTGTGAATGCGTGGAGCTATGATGCAGCAGATCACAATAATCGATCAAAAGCATTGGCTCTGTTCGGAATTGCATCACGATTTGCAGTATGCTTGATGGGAATTTTTTGAACAAGGAAGGAACATAAAAAATGAGTAAAAATTTTAGTTTAGTCTTCAAAAACACCATTAAATATCACCCTACCAAAAACAAATTACTCGGACAGTCTTACCTGTTTAATTGTCTGTGAAAAAAAAAAAAATAAAACTTTTACCATTTTTTAAAAAAGTTACAGGGCAAATGTTGTTTGAGCTATTTTCAAGCAATTCTAAGGCTGTTTTTGAGGTTTCAAATTAAAACCGGATGGCTATTTTCCACTAACGATACCAATCTTTTGATGCAGATCATATTTTTCAACCTCATTCTATTAGAAAATGCTGGTGGAGCGAAAAAAAAAAACATTTTTATTTTTCATATATATTGTGGGTGCTCTAATGTATATAATTTACGTTTGATATTTTAGATATTAAAAACCAATAATATCATTAACATTTACAAATATTATGCAAAATTAATGTTAAATAATAATGTAAGGTAATAAAATTTACTGGTGGGAATATTGTTTTTAGTTAACAATAATATTTAATTTTTTGTTTTTAATTTAAAAAGTTTTTTATTAAAAAACCATTAAATTGTCAAACTTATGAAACTGCGAAAAAGCTTTGCTTCTCTCGTGTGTCCAGCGACGCATTTGTTTTTTTTTCATTCGTTTTTTTTGGATTTAAGTTTACTCCGAAAGCTAGGTTTCCCTAGCTCAAGGAGACTGCTCAAGACCCTAAGGTGGCGAGGAAATTATTTGGCCAAATCATGACATTTATAGCGCCATCACTAATTACGAATCGTGTTTGATTCTATTTAAAAACTGTCCTTTAATTGCGTCAGTCGCATCAGCGGATGGACAAAACGCAATTACCGTTGGCTGCTCGCACTTCACGACCTCTGTGTTGCAATGACGCAAATCGAATGAAAAGAGCATTTAAAATATATTTTTTTTTCAGTTATATATATAAATATATAGAAAAGCAAAAGAGCGCTCCCTTTTGGTTCCTGATGGGAGCGGTACACAAACAAAGATCGATCTCAACGATTTGCTGTTATTCCATCTCGATCTTGTGATTGCTTTATAATGTTCATGTTGAAGAATTCGGGCCTGCGTGAAGACAACAATGAAGACTATTTTTCAACAACTCGTGTAGGAAAAATCTTTCGATCATGAAGAGAAAAATTAATGCAATGGCTTTTTTTTTTGCTATGCATAAATCGGTCACTACTAAAGTGTGACGGCAAAAACGAATGCTTTTTTTGTTGCTGTGCAGCGTATTGAACTGCCAATAACACAAAGACTTTGCTCGTAAGTTGTAAATATTTTTCTGACACGTGCAGTTCTATACAAAAAAGCATTCCATTTTGTCTTCACGCAACAATAGTGATCGATTTATGTATAGCAAAAAAACAGAAAATCATTGCATTAATTTTTCTCTTTGTGTTTGAAAAATTGTCTTTATTTTGTCTTCACGAAGGCCTGAATTCTGCAACATGAACATTTTGAAGTCAACACAACATCGAGATGGAATCACAGCGAATCGTTGAGATCGATCTTTGTTTAAGTTGTTTAAATAAAAGTATGCAATCTTTTATTATAAAAGTAAACTTCAATTATTATACACTTTAATTTTCAAATAATACTTTTTTATATTAAATTTTTTTCTTATGTATATGAAAGTACTTTTGTTTTCTTTTAATAAAAAATATTATTTGTAAAAACTTAAATTTTCATATTAATAACCAGTTTCGGTTTCGGCCGAATAGTATAAAATTGCGGAATATTCGGTTTCGGTTTCAGTTTCGGCTAAAATTCCGGTTTCGGTCGGACACTAGTTATAAGTAAATAACAAAAAAGTAATAATATAACTGGATGTTATTACTTACGCTGTCATTAATAAATTATTTTACCTAGTTACTGGCAAAGTTTTTGTTGTTTATTCTATCGTGAATTCAATCCTTACATATGTAAGTTAAAAATTTTGAGATTTAATCCTATGGATTTTACAGCAAATTAATTCCAATTTGGCAATAAAGATAGTCACTTAAAATAAAAATAATATTTATAGGAAAATGATTTAAAAAAACATGTATCAAAAAATGTCTTGATGAATGGGAGTTTTGTGGTCAACTCCTTCGATTCCACTATAAAAATAGGGGAAAAAGAAGCGACCAAGGCAAACTCAGTATGAGGGCATAAGTAGAAAACTTACATTTATTGATGAATGACAGGTTCAAATCGTTTATGACATTTGAAATAATTTTTTCTTGTGCTAACGTGTGTAATTCTAACGTTGAGAACCTTTTTGATAAACCGAAAATCGTTTTCAGATTCTTATTTTGGATAACTTGAAGTCTTTTTAAGTGCATATATGCACAATTTTTCAAAACGGGGTAAGCATTAGTCAGAATAGGACTCATACACAATTTGTACAGCATCATTTTATTATTCATGTTCAGTTTAAAACTATGGTTCCGAAATAATAACTTTTCATCAATAATTACTCCTAAGTACTTTACTTACTTTGAAAGAGGTATTAAACTACTTTGGACTGAAGACGGTCTAGTGGGAACTCTCCTCGGAGATTTATTGAATAAAAACATTGTAGCTTGGGTTTTTCCACTATTAACTTTAATTTTCCATTTATCAAAATATTAAGTAGCCAAGGTCAGGGCATAATGCATTTTTTTAATGATTGCATTTGAAACTTTACCCGATATTATCAAAATGCTGTCATATGCATAGAAAGCTAAATCAGTATGGAGAATATATTACATTACAACACTGCTGACCACTGCTCTTCTCTTAAGCCTTGAAGCCAATGAATACTGCAAGACCTGCAAGAATAAGGAAGGAGTAGAAAGCTCTTCCTTTGCGACTGTCCTACCCTAAGTATTAGAAGTAGACTAGCTACCCTAAGTCAATCCCTTCTTCAAAATCGACGGATTCATCAAATTCAGGGATTGGTTTAACAAAGATAGGGTTTATTTAACAGGAGGTTAAATGAGATTACAGGTATCACAGTGGACCTACGATGGTCTAAGTGCGAGAGATGGGTAGCCGCCTCAAACACACTAACCTAACCTTACCTATCCCCAAGGCTTGGTCTGCATGAAGCCACAAATATTCTGGATGAAGTAGTAGATGACGCGATCGGAATTCACTGGAACTACGGACTTTTATCGTAAATATATTGTTTGTTCAATTGAAAAATTCTAATTAATTCCAGAAACTCTCTGCTCCGGACTACTTTCTTTACTCCTAACACGCGTAGTTTTCAAAGTACAATCATAAACAGGAAAGTTTCATTTAATGCTGTTGCAGAAACAAAGAAATCAAATTTAATAAAAAAGCAGCACTATTTATATGCAATGCTTAGCCGTCAAGACATTACGAGGAGCTTCAACTATTGTGCATTTAAAAAAGTACATCTATCTTCAAGCCATTTAAAAAATATTTGTTACTTTTTTCCGATACCTTTCAATGGAAAACTTTTATAACATTAAAATATTTTAGCACACATGTACACACGCTCACACATTGATTTATGAAAGCTTTTAAAATCTCTCATCAGTTGTTCCTGAATTTTTTTACCGTCATCCATGTGATGGATTTTTGGGAATTCGACTCATATATATGTATAAGGATGTTTTTACATTTCTCTCGAAGGAACAAATAAAGGAATTATATTGTAAATCTTTTCAAAGTACATACCTAAAGTCTGGTACCAATAACGTACAAACATATGTATGTATGTCACAGTTAACTTCCACTTCAGTGCATATTAAAGTGTTTTTATGCAGTTCAGTTGTTTTCAATTATGTCAATCCAGGAAGCTTAAAAACCGTCCCACGCATTGCCTACGCAAACAAAGAAACGCACACACTCACACAATCAGACTTAATTCAGCGCTACAACGGGTCTTTGCGGGCAAAGTATGATTGGGGCCAAATTATTATTTGTCGCCTCATTTGAGTGCGAGTGTTTTTCTTCATGGTATATTATTTATGTGGAATTGAATAAAAGATGTAAGAGCCAGTAGCTTTTCCATCGTGTAAAAATGGTTCTATATTCCGTGTCATTTACTGAGAAGCTCTTATGAAATGTTTTCTTTGTTATTGTGTCTTCTTTGTTGTTGTGCTCACACAAGTAGTTCTAGAATATTTTTTTTATATAAATAAGTGGCAACACTTTTTGCTGCAAAGGCCTCTAGCACACATGAGTGTTACTTGTTGGTGTGTAACCACAAAAAGTGTTTTAAACGTTTAAGCCCGACCTGTGTTACAAGTTAAAAGACTGAAAACTTAATTGAAGTTATTAGGATTATTTTCATTTGAAACTATAAATGTTGTTTCATCACTTAAAAAATTTAAAATTTAAGTAAATAAATTTATTAAGAGTAATTTTGTGTGTTAATTTTAAGTCTTAACTTAAACGATGACATAATTAGTATGATGCCAAAACAGCGTTTTTTGGAAAAAGTTTTTATTATTGTTGAAGTTGATGGAGAAGCATAAAATCTAAATTTTACTATTTCAACTGACCAATTAGGGCCGTTTTATTCACTTTTTATAAATCGAGCTAACTTGAGCTGTTTCAATAACATTTGTTAACTTGAATTTTCGTACAACTTGTGAAGTTAAATATTTTAATTTCTCAAGTTAAAATTTCATTTCATTCAGTTCAAGTTGAAATTTTATATGTTGAAGTTAGGTCAAGTTATAAATACTTAAGTTATAAAACATCCCAGGAAATTTTTTGATATTTGATGGAAAATGAGAAAAGAAATGACTTTTATTACTTATGAAATGGAAATTTGTTGATGTTGGAGGCAACACAATGTCAAAAAAATATTTTTTTATTAAAATATATGTGTGCAGAATAAAAACAAAGTGATTTCCAAATAATGGGGGTCTTTAGTTAACGGTGTTTCGAATTAAGATATGATTTAATTCACTTCGTTAAATAACGACGCATGCTTTATATGTAGTCTAATAAAAATATTTCTAAAAGACATGCGCTTTCATGAACATTTTAAATTAGCTTGTGTTACTATGCCGTGTTTGATTTTTTTTAGTTCTTATGTATATCACTATATAGTCCTTTGACAATCGAAAAAAATGGTGTTTATAATTTTGTCTTTGTATTTTGATAACAGAGGAGGATAAATTCGAGTCCTTCAAAATATGGTCGACGGTTAATCTATGAGTTAAACGGCTGGACCATTTTTTAATTAGCTTGGTTTTGTTTTGGTTATTAACATGTAACCATGTATGTAACATGTAACCATGTATGTAACATGTAACCATGTATTCTATTTTTTTTTTTAAGAAATCGACTATGGCACCTTCTAGCATACAATACCAATATTACAAAAATAGTTTCTTTATATTGACTTCTAACTAAATTATGTTAAAATAAACCCGACTACGATGTGTAATAAAATGGCTTGAAAATTTAAATTTGTTCCAATTGAGGATCTAGAAACCTCCTTTAAGCGCAATCTTTAAATGCTTTTTTCTTGGAAAGTTCTTGTTTACGCGACTTGCAATGTAGTTCAGCTTTTTGCAAATTGGAATAGATGTTTTTTAGAATACTGTTTTTAACCGTTTTTTACTTCTAGAAAAATAAGTTGGTTTTTTTTAAAAGTGGTCTTAAATGTATTGTTTTATTTTTGGTTTTTCTTTGTCAAACTAATATTTACTAAATAGAACGAAAAAAGTTCCATTTTTGACTTAAGTAGAGATTTGTGACTTGAAGGCTGCACGACATTATTTTTTCCAACTTCCAACATACAGAGTAAATGGAGCTATAGTATTTGCACCAGTTCTGTTGAAATTCTTTCAATGAAGCAAATTCAGTCACTAGAGGTGTTAAACATAAAAGGCATTTACAAAAATTTAGTAACTGAAATTAAAAAGATTCATCAGAAATGGTGCCTTATTTTGGGATACCTTAATTTACTCTCTATGCACTACTATTTCTTGAAAATGGAGTGACCACCAAACTGAAATTGGCAAGCTTCATATTCTCTTTAACAAGTGGCTCCAGCTGCACGTACAAATTCCACATTGTGTACTGATGCAAAAATTTAGGTACCGACTACTCATAATTGTGCACATAATAACAGCACTTTAATTTTACTGCGCATCAAAGTTTTTTTTGGCAAATTAATGATTGTTATCTTTGAAGCTGATATCTATCAGCGGAAATTAAAACAGGTCATTACGGATATAAAGTGCAACTCAAGCCCTTGGAAGGACTTTGATCGATCCTCTTTTGATTGTGTTGTGCGTGTTATTAAATGTTTGAACACAAATGATCGAGAACTAGATATACAAGTAATGCCGACTCCAAAAGGCTCGTGTTATCGAGAAGCTCTACTTGGCAGGTATTACTCTCTGAGGTTTATTTTATAATAAATATTGATTGAAAAGAATAAACATTCTGTCTCAGAAGTGAATTAAACCCCTGCCACCACTGTTCTTAGCATACCGACCGCACAAGCACAGCACAAGCGTGTACTAATTGAACTGTGAATGAAGCGAAAATCACAAGTTACACCAAATATCCCAAGTTAGAATTTATAACTGGTCATATATTTGGAAGTTAGAGAAATCACAAGCTGACAAAAGTTATCAAACGAAAGTTATATCAAATCTTCAATATGTCAAAATATTTTTGAGAAATTCAAGTGAATAAAATTGAATAACTTTTGAAATCGAATAAATCCCAAGGTTATTCCAACTTCTCAAGTAAAAAAAGTGAATAAAACGGCCCTTAGTATATACAATGTACAAAAAGTTGAAACTTAACAGTCTAATCTAACTTTTTATAAGACATTTTAACTGTTAAATCTGAATTCCAAGTGCTTACAAAACTTTTCAAAAATTTTGAAAAATGACATCTTATGGAAATATTTATAGCTAAACTTATTTGTAGATCATAAAGAAGGTTTCAATACCTTTTCAACATACTTACTTACTTACATATTTAGCGCTACAACCGTATGTCTGTCTTGGCCTCATCGAAGAATTTGCGCCAGCCATTTCTGTCTCTAGCTTGCTGGCGCCAGTTGGAAGTACCAAGCTTCGTCAGGTTGTCCTCTACCTGGTCTTTCCAATGAAGATACAGTTGTCCTCTTCTGCGCTGACCGCCGCTGGGTGCCAAATCGAATAGTTTCTTCACTGGAGCATTATAAAAACTAACAGATAAGAATCGAAAGATTTTCTTGAATTTTTAAACATATTCTTGGTCGCACGCCTCAACTTGCGCCCTCTCGATTATTAGACAGAAATCCTATCCTGTGAGCTACATAAAGTGTTAACTTTGTTTGTTGGTTCACTGTTATGTATTAGCTTGCTATCTCTTGCCATGCATTGAACGTAAGTATTGAACTTAGAGCACTGCGCGATTTATTAATATCTGTTTAAGGTTTGTTTGGAAGTTTAACTGCATTATTTTGTATCACAAAGCAGCACACCAACGACAAGCAAGACACGAGTACAATACTTTTTTCTTTACTAAATTATATTGCTTCTCGTGAAATGCTTGTCGTTGGTGAGCATTTTCGTTATACAGACTATAGCAGTTGATATTGTTACGCAACTTACTTACTTAGTTGGCGCTACAACCGTATGTTGTTTTTGACCTCATCAAAGAATGTGCGCCAGCCATTTCTTTCTTTCGCTTGCTGGCGACAGTTGGAAATACCAAACTTCGTCAGGTTGCCCTCTACTAGGTCTTTCCAACGAAGATGCGGTCGTCCTCTTCTGCGTTGACCGCCGCTGGGTACCGAATCGAATGTTTTCTTCACTGGAGCATCGTCTTTCATTAGCTGAACATGACCTAGCCAGCAAAGCCGAACGTTTTTAATGCGCTTGGCTATGCCGATGTCAGCGTTCAGCTCTTACAGTTCATCATTCCACCGTATTCGGTACTCCCCATTGACACAGATTGGTCCGTAGATCTTATGAAGAATTTTTCTCTCGAAGGCTCCTAATGTTTTTTCATCTGAACTGCTCAACGTTCAGGTTTTTGATGCATAAAGTAGGACGGGCATGATGAGCTATTTATAGAGCGTGATTTTCGTTCATCAAAAGTAAAACCGGTTAGCAAGATTTATTCTTCGTTTGATCTCAATGCTGATGTCGTTGGTTGAGTTTATGCTGGATCCCAGATAGACGATGTCCTTCACAACCTCGAAGGAGGTATTGTCAACTGTAAAGTGGGTCCAAGACACTGTGACTGTTGGTTTGTTGACACCAAGTATTTCGTCTTATCTGAATTCACTGCCAGAACCATTCGACTTGACTCTCTTTCTTATATCTTGATTGCAGTGCAGTGGAAACTTAAGGGCTCTCAGATAGTTCTTGAAAACTCAGACTCTCTTTTGGATTAGATCTGTGTCAATTAACAGTACATATGTAATAAGATTTTTATCTGGTCTTCCTATGTTCCACCTCATGGTTCATATGAATTATATAAGTCACATGTAGATAATGCTGTTCATCTTGCTCAGAGTAAGCTTGGCAATGACCACCTCTGTGTTCTAGGTGACTTTAATTTATGTAAAGTTTTCTGGAGTAATGTTTTTGATAAACATTTATTAACACTATTTAATGTAAAATTTATGTCACATATAACTTTCTCAGTCTTGTTTTACAACAAATGAACTCTTTTTATAATAAGCTAGAAAGAATTCTTGAATTAATTTTAATATCTAATAACTTGAATTATAGTATTTACGAATGTGCTATTCCTTTTTCTGTAGAGAATATGCATCATGTACCTTTTATTGTTGATTTTAAATTAAAGTTTTTCTAAATGACCTCTATATTTATTATGTTGACTTTATATGATTTAAATACAAATTTAAAAATTTGATTTTAAATTTTACAGTTTTAACCCAATCGTTTCACCAGATAATATTACTTCTCATATTTTGTTTAATTATAAAGTTTGCGACTACTATCTCTTAAATAATCTTTTAAATTGTATTCACTGGGATTCTTTGTTTACTGGATTAAGTCTTTTTGAGTGATATAAAATCTTTAAATCCGAACTAGCTTTAATTTGTTTAAATAATATTTCACAGCTCAAAAAAATTGTGTATAAAATTCCTTGGTATACAAAGGGTTTAAAAAAGGTTAAGAATTTGAGAAATAAGTTTTTCAAAAAATATAAGGCCACAAACAATTCAGCATTAAAATTTAAATATTTGCACTTTATGAGAGAGTTAAATTTTCTTGAAAAATATCTTTATAAAAAATATATTCAAAATTTGGAATTAAATATTAAGTACAATCCGAAGGCTTTTTGGCGTTTAATAAAGCAAAAAATTCTCATCTAGCAATCTGCGAATTCTCCTAAGGATGTTGC
>OY986438.1:58069252-58302229 GCA_963920525.1 Dichetophora obliterata | reverse complement strand
TAATAATAATAATAATAATAATAATAATAATAATAATAATAATAATAATAATAATAATAATAATAATAATAATAATAATAATAATAATAATAATAATAATAATAATAATAATAATAATAATAATAATAATAATAATAATAATAATAATAATAATAATAATAATAATAATAATAATAATAATAATAATAATAATAATAATAATAATAATAATAATAATAATAATAATAATAATAATAATAATAATAATAATAATAATAATAATAATAATAATAATAATAATAATAATAATAATAATAATAATAATAATAATAATAATAATAATAATAATAATAATAATAATAATAATAATAATAATAATAATAATAATAATAATAATAATAATAATAATAATAATAATAATAATAATAATAATAATAATAATAATAATAATAATAATAATAATAATAATAATAATAATAATAATAATAATAATAATAATAATAATAATAATAATAATAATAATAATAATAATAATAATAATAATAATAATAATAATAATAATAATAATAATAATAATAATAATAATAATAATAATAATAATAATAATAATAATAATAATAATAATAATTATAATAATAATAATAATAATAATAATAATAATAATAATAATAATAATAATAATAATAATAATAATAATAATAATAATAATAATAATAATAATAATAATAATAATAATAATAATAATAATAATAATAATAATAATAATAATAATAATAATAATAATAATAATAATAATAATAATAATATAATAATAATAATAATAATAATAATAATAATAATAATAATAATAATAATAATAATAATAATAATAATAATAATAATAATAATAATAATAATAATAATAATAATAATAATAATAATAATAATAATAATAATAATAATAATAATAATAATAATAATAATAATAATAATAATAATAATAATAATAATAATAATAATAATAATAATAATAATAATAATAATAATAATAATAATTAATAATAATAATAATAATAATAATAATAATAATAATAATAATAATAATAATAATAATAATAATAATAATAATAATAATAATAATAATAATAATAATAATAATAATAATAATAATAATAATAATAATAATAATAATAATAATAATAATAATAATAATAATAATAATAATAATAATAATAATAATAATAATAATAATAATAATAATAATAATAATATAATAATAATAATAATAATAATAATAATAATAATAATAATAATAATAATAATAATAATAATAATAATAATAATAATAATAATAATAATAATAATAATAATAATAATAATAATAATAATAATAATAATAATAATAATAATAATAATAATAATAATAATAATAATAATAATAATAATAATAATAATAATAATAATAATAATGATGATGATGATGATGATGATGATGATGATAATAATAATAAAAAAAAAAATAATAATAATAATAATAATAATAATAATAATAATAATAATAATAATAATAATAATAATAATAATAATAATAATAATAATAATAATAATAATAATAATAATAATAATAATAATAATAATAATAATAATAATAATAATAATAATAATAATAATAATAATAATAATAATAATAATAATAATAATAATAATAATAATAATAATAATAATAATAATAATAATAATAATAATAATAATAATAATAATAATAATAATAATAATAATAATAATAATAATAATAATAATAATAATAATAATAATAATAATAATAATAATAATAATAATAATAATAATAATAATAATAATAATAATAATAATAATAATAATAATAATAATAATAATAATAATAATAATAATAATAATAATAATAATAATAATAATAATAATAATAATAATAATAATAATAATAATAATAATAATAATAATAATAATAATAATAATAATAATAATAATAATAATAATAATAATAATAATAATAATAATAATAATAATAATAATAATAATAATAATAATAATAATAATAATAATAATAATAATAATAATAATAATAATAATAATAATAATAATAATAATAATAATAATAATAATAATAATAATAATAATAATAATAATAATAATAATAATAATAATAATAATAATAATAATAATAATAATAATAATAATAATAATAATAATAATAATAATAATAATAATAATAATAATAATAATAATAATAATAATAATAATAATAATAATAATAATAATAATAATAATAATAATAATAATAATAATAATAATAATAATAATAATAATAATAATAATAATAATAATAATAATAATAATAATAATAATAATAATAATAATAATAATAATAATAATAATAATAATAATAATAATAATAATAATAATAATAATAATAATAATAATAATAATAATAATAATAATAATAATAATAATAATAATAATAATAATAATAATAATAATAATAATAATAATAATAATAATAATAATAATAATAATAATAATAATAATAATAATAATAATAATAATAATAATAATAATAATAATAATAATAATAATAATAATAATAATAATAATAATAATAATAATAATAATAATAATAATAATAATAATAATAATAATAATAATAATAATAATAATAATAATAATAATAATAATAATAATAATAATAATAATAATAATAATAATAATAATAATAATAATAATAATAATAATAATAATAATAATAATAATAATAATAATAATAATAATAATAATAATAATAATAATAATAATAATAATAATAATAATAATAATAATAATAATAATAATAATAATAATAATAATAATAATAATAATAATAATAATAATAATAATAATAATAATAATAATAATAATAATAATAATAATAATAATAATAATAATAATAATAATAATAATAATAATAATAATAATAATAATAATAATAATAATAATAATAATAATAATAATAATAATAATAATAATAATAATAATAATAATAATAATAATAATAATAATAATAATAATAATAATAATAATAATAATAATAATAATAATAATAATAATAATAATAATAATAATAATAATAATAATAATAATAATAATAATAATAATAATAATAATAATAATAATAATAATAATAATAATAATAATAATAATAATAATAATAATAATAATAATAATAATAATAATAATAATAATAATAATAATAATAATAATAATAATAATAATAATAATAATAATAATAATAATAATAATAATAATAATAATAATAATAATAATAATAATAATAATAATAATAATAATAATAATAATAATAATAATAATAATAATAATAATAATAATAATAATAATAATAATAATAATAATAATAATAATAATAATAATAATAATAATAATAATAATAATAATAATAATAATAATAATAATAATAATAATAATAATAATAATAATAATAATAATAATAATAATAATAATAATAATAATAATAATAATAATAATAATAATAATAATAATAATAATAATAATAATAATAATAATAATAATAATAATAATAATAATAATAATAATAATAATAATAATAATAATAATAATAATAATAATAATAATAATAATAATAATAATAATAATAATAATAATAATAATAATAATAATAATAATAATAATAATAATAATAATAATAATAATAATAATAATAATAATAATAATAATAATAATAATAATAATAATAATAATAATAATAATAATAATAATAATAATAATAATAATAATAATAATAATAATAATAATAATAATAATAATAATAATAATAATAATAATAATAATAATAATAATAATAATAATAATAATAATAATAATAATAATAATAATAATAATAATAATAATAATAATAATAATAATAATAATAATAATAATAATAATAATAATAATAATAATAATAATAATAATAATAATAATAATAATAATAATAATAATAATAATAATAATAATAATAATAATAATAATAATAATAATAATAATAATAATAATAATAATAATAATAATAATAATAATAATAATAATAATAATAATAATAATAATAATAATAATAATAATAATAATAATAATAATAATAATAATAATAATAATAATAATAATAATAATAATAATAATAATAATAATAATAATAATAATAATAATAATAATAATAATAATAATAATAATAATAATAATAATAATAATAATAATAATAATAATAATAATAATAATAATAATAATAATAATAATAATAATAATAATAATAATAATAATAATAATAATAATAATAATAATAATAATAATAATAATAATAATAATAATAATAATAATAATAATAATAATAATAATAATAATAATAATAATAATAATAATAATAATAATAATAATAATAATAATAATAATAATAATAATAATAATAATAATAATAATAATAATAATAATAATAATAATAATAATAATAATAATAATAATAATAATAATAATAATAATAATAATAATAATAATAATAATAATAATAATAATAATAATAATAATAATAATAATAATAATAATAATAATAATAATAATAATAATAATAATAATAATAATAATAATAATAATAATAATAATAATAATAATAATAATAATAATAATAATAATAATAATAATAATAATAATAATAATAATAATAATAATAATAATAATAATAATAATAATAATAATAATAATAATAATAATAATAATAATAATAATAATAATAATAATAATAATAATAATAATAATAATAATAATAATAATAATAATAATAATAATAATAATAATAATAATAATAATAATAATAATAATAATAATAATAAATAATAATAATAATATAATAATAATAATAATAATAATAATAATAATAATAATAATAATAATAATAATAATAATAATAATAATAATAATAATAATAATAATAATAATAATAATAATAATAATAATAATAATAATAATAATAATAATAATAATAATAATAATAATAATAATAATAATAATAATAATAATAATAATAATAATAATAATAATAATAATAATAATAATAATAATAATAATAATAATAATAATAATAATAATAATAATAATAATAATAATAATAATAATAATAATAATAATAATAATAATAATAATAATAATAATAATAATAATAATAATAATAATAATAATAATAATAATAATAATAATAATAATAATAATAATAATAATAATAATAATAATAATAATAATAATAATAATAATAATAATAATAATAATAATAATAATAATAATAATAATAATAATAATAATAATAATAATAATAATAATAATAATAATAATAATAATAATAATAATAATAATAATAATAATAATAATAATAATAATAATAATAATAATAATAATAATAATAATGATAATAATAATAATAATAATGATAATAATAATAATAATAATAATAATAATAATAATAATAATAATAATAATAATAATAATAATAATAATAATAATAATAATAATAATAATAATAATAATAATAATAATAATAATAATAATAATAATAATAATAATAATAATAATAATAATAATAACAATAATAATAATAATAATAATAATAATAATAATAATAATAATGATAATAATAATAATAAATATAACTTTTTTTGACATCACGCTAACTATAGTATTGCAAAAATTTGTAGTAGCTAACGGAAAATCAGTGCTGCCAACTTTTTAATTCTAAAATCGAAAAAATGCACTTTTTCCTCAAAAATTCACAAGATTTGTTATGTTATAAAAAATATAAAACTCCTAATGCAATTTAATTACATTCTGAACTGCCAGATATTTTATTTTAAAAAAGAATTTACTTCACAGGTTATTAAAATTTAAAATACTTCAATTAATCTAATTTAACGAATCTAACACAAAAACTACTGTTGTTTTCATGTACTTGTACCATTACATCACATCTTAAGATCAATTTCCATTAAATATTAAGGCCGAAACTAAGCCACATTAGGTGCCTCCAAAATTAAATAAAAAGCACCAAAAAATGCACAAAGCAATAAATGTAATTTTTCTTGCGCCCAAATTTTCGAAATGCACCAAATCTGTTGGGAAAAAGCACCAAGTTGGCAACAGTGCGCAAAATATTTGTGTATTTGTCTTGTGTCGTCGATTAAAAAATATTCATAATTCATTTTCGGATTTTTTAATCAATGCTTTCTTTGTTTTGTGTTTCTTGTTCTCAACTTCACTCTCAATAATGCATACCTAGCAAAACTTAAGACCTTACCATCTTTAGTTTATTAACTTTATCACTCCGTTTGTAACCCCTATAAATTGGAGTGGGAGCTAAATGAGAATATATATATTCTCGACCAGCATCACTTTCTGAGCAGATTTAGCCATATCATTTTGGAGGTATCGTATGTATTTCGAATTGCTACTGGGTATTTTCCACCAAAGAGTAAAAGCACTCACATGCATTCATACCAAAAATATAGATTTACATATCGATTGGTATCGACTGCATTAATTGCAACTAAAAAAATCAGCAAAACTCGACATAGAGCGAGTAACTCGAAGTTGTTCGAGTTTCGAATCGAGTAACTCGACCTGTGTCTACGAAGATCGAATAACTCGCACAGGCCTAATATTTACCTGTATGAGTTTTCCCGCATATGCGTTTTTCGTATCTTCTCTAAACAGTAAAAAGTTGACTTAACCATTTTTGAACTAAAAACCATCAGTTATTGAATGATGACATGGTTTAATATTAGTGCAAAACTTTCGATATGAAAAAATAAATTGCGTGAAATCAAAAAGCTGCCACAAACAGAGTACGGCTGTTTTTCTTAAATGTCTCGTAATGCTTTTTGTTCTGCTATTATTCAAAGCTCTATTAAAATTCCAAAGAATTTCTTTAATATAACTGTAAAAATGTTGATTTCATGCTAACAAATCATATAAAAGTGCTGTTCGTTGAAACAGTTTGAATAAGTTCTAAAAATAATGAATAATTTCGCTATTATAAACATCTTTTTGGCAATTGATTTAATACAAGGAGATCCTAGGTGGCAGCTTCTTAATGAAAGAATGAGCCCTCCTCCACCACCACCACAAATAGTGTATGAGATCCATTACCGACGCAGGACACGCAAGCGCAGAGAACGACACGTTCGCCGCTTAGTCAACCGCGGCCGAAATCGCCGCCACCACAATAGGCAAACCTCTCACACCCATAAGGGACGCCACACACACTACCGCTTCTATCACCGCCGCCATTACCGTTACGTAATAGGATGCGCTACACCACCACCGACAACAAAGCTTACTTCACCACCACCGACTACAACGTGTCCTCCACCACCAAAAACGACTACAACGTGTACTCCACCACCACCGACGATTCCAGTGCCACCTGCAGTGCCACCTCCAGTGCCACCTCCATTGCCACCTCCAGTACCACCTCCATTGCCACCTACAGTGCCACCTCCAACGACTACAACGTGTACTCCAGCACCAACAACGACTAAAACGTGTACTCCAAAACCAAAGACTACAACGTGTACTCCAAAACCAAAGACTACACCGGGTACTCCACCAACAAAAACGACTAAAACGTGTACTCCAAAACCAAAGACTACAACGTGTACTCCAAAACCAAAGACTACAACGGGTACTCCACCACCAAAAACGACTACAACGTGTACTCCACCACCAAAAACGACTAAAACGAGTACTCCAAAACCAAAGACTACAACGTGTACTCCACCACCAAAAACGACTACAACGTGTACTCCACCACCAAAAACGACTAAAACGTGTACTCCTAAACCAAAGACTACAACGTGTACTCCAAAACCAAAGACTACAACGGGTACTCCACCACCAAAAACGACTACAACGGGTACTCCACCAACAAAAACGACTAAAACGAGTACTCCAAAACCAAAGACTACAACGTGTACTCCACCACCAAAAACGACTACAACGTGTACTCCACCACCAAAAAGGACTACAACGTGTACTCCACCACCACCGACGATTCCAGTGCCACCTCCAGTGCCACCTCCAGTGCCACCTCCAGTGCCACCTCCATTGCCACCTCCAGTGCCACCTCCATTGCCACCTACAGTGCCACCTCCAACGACTACAACGTGTACTCCAGCACCAACAACGACTAAAACGTGTACTCCAAAACCAAAGACTACAACGTGTACTCCAAAACCAAAGACTACAACGTGTACTCCACCACCAAAAACGACTACAACGTGTACTCCACCACCAAAAACGACTAAAACGTGTACTCCAAAACCAAAGACTACAACGTGTACTCCAAAACCAAAGACTACAACGGGTACTCCACCACCAAAAACGACTACAACGTGTACTCCACCACCAAAAACGACTAAAACGAGTACTCCAAAACCAAAGACTACAACGTGTACTCCACCACCAAAAACGACTACAACGTGTACTCCACCACCAAAAACGACTAAAACGAGTACTCCAAAACCAAAGACTACAACGTGTACTCCACCACCAAAAACGACTACAACGTGTACTCCACCACCAAAAACGACTACAACGTGTACTCCACCACCAAAAACGACTACAACGTGTACTCCACCACCACCGACGATTCCAGTGCCACCTCCAGTGCCACCTCCAGTGCCACCTCCATTGCCACCTCCAGTGCCACCTCCATTGCCACCTACAGTGCCACCTCCAACGACTACAACGTGTACTCCAACACCAACAACGACTACAACGTGTACTCCACCACCAAAAACGACTAAAACGTGTACTCCAAAACCAAAGACTACAACGTGTACTCCACCACCAAAAACGACTACAACGTGTACTCCACCACCAAAAACGACTAAAACGTGTACTCCAAAACCAAAGACTACAACGTGTACTCCAAAACCAAAGACTACAACGGGTACTCCACCACCAAAAACGACTACAACGTGTACTCCACCACCAAAAACGACTAAAACGAGTACTCCAAAACCAAAGACTACAACGTGTACTCCACCACCAAAAACGACTACAACGTGTACTCCACCACCAAAAACGACTAAAACGTGTACTCCAAAACCAAAGACTACAACGTGTACTCCAAAACCAAAGACTACAACGTGTCTTCCACCACCAAAAACGACTACAACGTGTACTCCACCACCACCGACGATTCCAGTGCCACCTCCAGTGCCACCTCCAGTGCCACCTCCATTGCCACCTCCAGTGCCACCTCCATTGCCACCTACAGTGCCACCTCCAACGACTACAACGTGTACTCCAACAACAACAACGACTACAACGTGTACTCCACCACCAACAACGACTACAACGTGTGCTCCAACACCAACAACGACTACAACGTGTACTCCACCACCAACAACGACTACAACGTGTGCTCCAACACCAACGACTACAACGTGTACTCCACCATGTACGTGTATGATTCTCGTGCCACCTCCATTGCCACCTACAGTGCCGCCTCCAGTGCCACCTCCAGTACCATCTCCAGTGCCACCTCCAGTGCCGCCTCCAGTGCCGACTCCTGCCTTTAAAAAAAGACGTCAAACTCCGAGTTGCTGCGAAGAAGCAATTTATTACAATACTACAGCTGGTGTTTATTCAATAAAAGTTCCTGATTCTGGCGAGGATAAATTTGATGTGTATTGTGAGATTGATCCAGCAGGTGGTCGACCTTGGACGATTTTCCAGCGCAATACGGATAGTACTTTCGTGAATTTTACCAAAAATTGGAGCGAATACAGAAATGGCTTTGGCAGTCCACTGGGAGAATTTTTCATTGGACTTCGTTATCTTCACGCCTTAACAGCTTACGAGCCTCACGAGCTTTTGATTCGTTTAGAAGATTTCACAGGCAAGACATACAGAGTGACTTACAGTCGTTTTCAAATTGGCACTGAAGCACAGCTCTTTGCATTGCTTCATCTGGGAGATTATACTGGAAGTATATATGACGCGCTCTCACCACATCTTGGTATGAGCTTCAGCACATATGACTCGGACAACGATGTGTATGAGGGAAATTGTGCAGAAATACATCAAGGTGGATGGTGGTATAAGACTTGCGTAGACAGGTATTTTTGTTTTATTTCAAAGTATGGTAAATAACTCGAATCGAATGTGACATCTTGCAAAAATGCCATTCTTTAAAAATTTTCTCTTGCATAATATTTTAACAAAACGTTGTATTTTTAGTGACCTTAATGGAAGACATCACCCTGAAGAGCTATGGTCAGGCATAATTTGGGGAATAGATCCAGAATCAGCGCCATTTGGAATCTTAGATCGGCACAAGATCTGTAGCATGGCAATTCGGCCATTACCAAACGAACTTCGTGTTTTTTACTCTAAGTTGTGAGAAATATAAAATCTTTCGTCGTATAAATTTTTAAGTATATGAAGAATATTTCACTTCAAGGCTGTAATGGATGGGCCATATCCATCTAAAAACTTTATTAAGAAGTTATTCTGTTAATTCTGTTAAAATTGACCCTGTTAATTATCGCATGACAATAACTCTACTTGTCCATAAATACATGCGCACAAGTTGAGTGTAACTGAGTGTGACTGGCTCTCTGTGGCGCTGTTAGCCGAGAAAAAAGACACAGTTTGGATAGTATCGTAAGTATAGACGTAAAAATCCTTTTTATACAGTAACTAGTATTTCCCGGCAAACGTTGTTCTGCCACAGACTGCCTTACTGCCATATACGAAAATGTCAAGAAATGCCAAATATATTCACCATTTTCAGTATACCCGAGTAAAAATAAAAACTTTTTTAGCTAAGGTCAAACAGCAGAAGTACAAGGCCTAATTTTTAATATTCGTATCTCGGACGTACGAGGGTCGTACAAGGGTCGTTTGCAGGACTTTTTGGCCAAACAGCGGCCGCACAGAGGCCGTTTTGAAATAATCTGGGCTGTACAACGGTCGTACAGCTGCCGTACAAAGGCCATTTTTAAATAATCTCGGTTGTACAACGGCCGTACATCGGCTGACCAGTGCTCATTCTACAATGCAAAGCAGATTTTCAATTGTAACTTCATGCGGAAATAAATTAATGTAAAACTAATCAAAATATGTTGACTTTATATGATTTAAATACAAATTCTAAATGTTTGATAGTTTAAATCATACTTGATTTTAAATACAAATTCTAGTTGTTTGATAGTTTAAAATCGTTTATTGAGCTTAAGGTCAAAGTTAGAACAATTAATTGTTCTAACGAATTTTTCCAAAGAAACAACAACAACAACAAAGTTTTTTCAATATGAAAAGGAAAAAATCACTAGCTGATCTGATTGCAGTTTCTACTCTGCTAAAAGCGTCATCAGAAATCTTTGTGATACCCGTGCAAGCGCGCGCTAACGCACTGCACCATCGGGGCGATGAGATTTGAAGCGTCAATTTCTCAGTTTTTCCTCCATTTCATAATGTCACATTTGTTGTTGTATTTCTGTTTTACTTTAGTTTCTATGCTTATGTTATTATATGTAGTCCAACAGCCTGCTGGAAGTCTGCACTAACAAAGCATGTTTACTGAAGTTGTTTTTAGAATTTTTGCTGATTTTGTTTTCAGCTGTTTCCGTTTGGTCGAGCTCTACCATTTGATTAAAGTTTTTTCTAAATGACCTCTATATTAATTATGTTGACTTTATATGATTTAAATACAAATTCTAAATGTTTGATAGTTTAAATCATACTTGATTTTAAATACAAATTCTAGTTGTTTGATAGTTTAAAATCGTTTATTGAGCTTAAGGTCAAAGTTAGAACAATTAATTGTTCTAACGAATTTTTCCAAAGAAACAACAACAACAACAAAGTTTTTTCAATATGAAAAGGAAAAAATCACTAGCTGATCTGATTGCAATTTCTACTCTGCTAAAAGCGTCATGAGAAATCTTTGTGATACCCGTGCAAGCGCGCGCTAACGCACTGCACCATCGGGGCGATGAGATTTGAAGCGTCAATTTCTCAGTTTTTCCTCCATTTCATAATGTCACATTTGTTGTTGTATTTCTGTTTTACTTTAGTTTCTATGCTTATGTTATTATATGTAGTCCAACAGCCTGCTGGAAGTCTGCACTAACAAAGCATGTTTACTGAAGTTGTTTTTAGAATTTTTGCTGATTTTGTTTTCAGCTGAAAAAACTTTGTTGTTGTTGTTGTTTCTTTGGAAAAATTCGTTAGAACAATTAATTGTTCTAACTTTGACCTTAAGCTCAATAAACGATTTTAAACTATCAAACAACTAGAATTTGTATTTAAAATCAAGTATGATTTAAACTATCAAACATTTAGAATTTGTATTTAAATCATATAAAGTCAACATAATTAATATAGAGGTCATTTAGAAAAAACTTTAATCAAATGGTAGAGCTCGACCAAACGGAAACAGCTGAAAACAAAATCAGCAAAAATTCTAAAAACAACTTCAGTAAACATGCTTTGTTAGTGCAGACTTCCAGCAGGCTGTTGGACTACATATAATAACATAAGCATAGAAACTAAAGTAAAACAGAAATACAACAACAAATGTGACATTATGAAATGGAGGAAAAACTGAGAAATTGACGCTTCAAATCTCATCGCCCCGATGGTGCAGTGCGTTAGCGCGCGCTTGCACGGGTATCACAAAGATTTCTGATGACGCTTTTAGCAGAGTAGAAATTGCAATCAGATCAGCTAGTGATTTTTTCCTTTTCATATTGAAAAAACTTTGTTGTTGTTGTTGTTTCTTTGGAAAAATTCGTTAGAACAATTAATTGTTCTAACTTTGACCTTAAGCTCAATAAACGATTTTAAACTATCAAACAACTAGAATTTGTATTTAAAATCAAGTATGATTTAAACTATCAAACATTTAGAATTTGTATTTAAATCATATAAAGTCAACATAATTAATATAGAGGTCATTTAGAAAAAACTTTAATCAAATGGTAGAGCTCGACCAAACGGAAACAGCTGAAAACAAAATCAGCAAAAATTCTAAAAACAACTTCAGTAAACATGCTTTGTTAGTGCAGACTTCCAGCAGGCTGTTGGACTACATATAATAACATAAGCATAGAAACTAAAGTAAAACAGAAATACAACAACAAATGTGACATTATGAAATGGAGGAAAAACTGAGAAATTGACGCTTCAAATCTCATCGCCCCGATGGTGCAGTGCGTTAGCGCGCGCTTGCACGGGTATCACAAAGATTTCTGATGACGCTTTTAGCAGAGTAGAAATTGCAATCAGATCAGCTAGTGATTTTTTCCTTTTCATATTGAAAAAACTTTGTTGTTGTTGTTGTTTCTTTGGAAAAATTCGTTAGAACAATTAATTGTTCTAACTTTGACCTTAAGCTCAATAAACGATTTTAAACTATCAAACAACTAGAATTTGTATTTAAAATCAAGTATGATTTAAACTATCAAACATTTAGAATTTGTATTTAAATCATATAAAGTCAACATAATTAATATAGAGGTCATTTAGAAAAAACTTTAACTAATCAAAATATTTAATTAATTTCTTGTATTTAATTAATCTTTTTTCATTACTATTAATTGCAATCAGTTAAAAAATTATACTGCTTTAATTGAAAATTTAAAGGGGCATTGTATTCAAACAAATAACTTCATATACAAAAAATGTTTTACGCCACACACACGTGGCGATAATATTAACATCGCCGAGTGAGGCTTGCTTCTGTTGTTGCGCATACGCTTGTAAAATAACAACTTTGGTGGCATTCAACGGGCGTACAGCACCCGTTTTGCTGCCGTTCAGTGGCCATACTGCGGCCATACAACTTAATTTAAGCCTTGTATGGCCGTTGCTAGACCCAACTTTCGCCCGCTAAGCATTTTGGATTTTTTTGGGATATCTCTGACCCTGGTATGGCCGTGCGACCCATGATGGACCGCTGATCGGCCGCTGTTCGCCCGGTCATATTTTTACTCGGGTAGTTGCCGAAAGTAACCATATGAACTAAATTACCAAATTTTAGTGTGGAACGATCAAAACCGTTCGAAATAAAACATTTTAGTTGTTTTGTAAGCGGTAAAAAAGGGTGTGGCAAAATTATTTCCCTTAAACCATCTCGTAATCGAAACAAATCAACTGCCAAAATTTCAGCTCAATTTAGCTTAAGCCTGATGCACTTTGCTTCACTCCACGCTGACCCAACTGAAAAGTAAGTTTAACTAAAGTGGGACAGGCCTATTTTTAGTGCACTTGCCGTGAGGAACCATATGAACGAATTTACAACATTTTTGTCTTATATGGCCAAAACTGTTAAAATAAAATATTTTCAATGGTTTGTGGGCGGTAGAAGGGGGCGTGGAAACCAATTTTTAGTACAGTTGCTGACAGTAACCATACAAACCAAGCCAAAATTTTAGCTCAATCGACACAGTAGTAAATTTTAATGATTTCTCAAAAAGTGGGTGTAGATATATAGCGATAACGCAGATTTTTAATACAGTTGCTGAAAGTAACCATAAAAACTTAAGTATCACATGTTAGTCATATACGACCAAAACAGCTTAAAATATACCGTTTTCACTGATTTGTGGGCGGGAAAGGGGACATGAAAACCAATTTTTCGTACAGTTTCTGACAGTAACCATACAAACCAAATTACCAAATTTAAGTCTTTTACGACCAAAAACGTATTAAATAAAGCATTTTCATTGGTTTGTGAGCGGTAAAAGGGCGCGTGGACACACACTTTAAAGACAGTTACCGACAGTAACCATACAAATTAAATTACCAAATTTAAGTCTTATACGACCAAAAACCGTTTTAAATAAAGCATTTTCATTGATTTGTGGGCGGTAAAATGGGACGTGGAAACCCATTTTTAATACAGTTATCGACAGTAACTGTTCAAAATAAATTACTGAATTTTAGCCTTATACGACCCAAACTGACCGAAATATAACATTTTTATTGATTTAGGGGAGGTAAAAGGGGGTGTAGCATCTTTTTTCCTCAACCATCTCATACCCGAAACAAATCGACTGCCAAAATTTCAGGTCAATCGGTCCAGTAGTTTTGGAGTCCTTAGGCATCAGACACACATCGTATTGCTTTTAATATATATAGATATCGATTTGTGGGCGGTAAAAGTGGGCGTGAAAGCATTTATATATAGTGACCGCCTCTTGGAGCACCTACACAGCAAGTTTCACTATGAAAATGTGTAGAACTCTGGAATTGCCATGATTTGAGTGGGCGTATATATATTGTGACCACGCTTTTTTTTTGTATAGTTACCGGCAGTAACTTTGTCAACAAAATTACTAAATCTTAGTTTTTACGATCAAAACCGCCTGATATTTATCTTTTTTTTTGTTTCTGGTCGATAGCGCAAATTTGGCTTGTATTGGAAGTACCACGCCCCCTTGTCCAATCATCACCAAACCTGACAGGAACACTCTGAAGAAGTGGCTTTAGGTTTCCTGAAAATTTCATAAAGATCTGTTCAGCGGTTTTGGAGTCTTTACGTGATATATCCACATACCCACATACATATATCCCGTTTTATATATATAGATCACGGTGTGCAGGAAGCAACTTTTATTCAACCTGAAATGTCGACGCAATCTAAGTATGCAGATGTTGGAAGAACAGTATATAGACGCAGAATTTATTGTTTTTAAAATCCTATGAGTTCGTTAAAGGGGGTGAATCGATTTTTTGTAGTAAACAAATCGATTATTTTTTTATATCATTGTAAAACAATTAAAAAATATGTCCTCAAAGCATTGGCGTCGGAAGCGGGGGGACAAGGTGGGCAGTTGCCCCCCCACTTTTTTAGCTAGATAAACAATTTAAAAGGAAAAGTTATTCAAAATATCAGTTTTTTTACAACGATAATATTTTTGTATTATATATTTTCCTCTTCTTTCTCTCTTCTTCATGTTTCATGTGAATAAATTTTGGTGAACTTTTTTTGCACCACCATTTGTACTGCCCCCCCATTTGTACTGCCCCCCCAGATGAAATTCGCTTCCGACGCGCTTGCCTCAAAGTTTAAAAAACGATTTAATTTCAAATATTTGCAATTTAAGATATGAAAAAAATTCCATTTAGTAATAGATCCGGTAAATGTTGTTATAAATCCAAAAGAGCAAAAAAGTATAATTTTTTTAAAAAATATATTAAGATAATATTATGAAAAATTCAGGCACAAGCGTCAGACAAACGAGAAATGCTGCTAATTTTATTCGAAGTAAAAAAAGGTGAAATTCGATTTCACAAAATTACGCCTCACATGTTACTTAAAAAGTTAACACTCTGAAAAATGTTTGCAAAACTTATAATTTACGGTTTGACGTAGTTTCAAACAAATCAAAAGAAATTCAATCCATGGTATGGGCTGATGCATCTGAGTTATAATAAGTGGTTTTGGAGGCTCGCAATTTCATAAGAAACTATGATGAAAGTAATGGCTGACAAAGGACAGGGCTTCTTTAAAATTAGTTTAACAATGCTTCCAGAAAATTATTCTTCAGCGTACCGAAATGAAGATGAAAACGATGAACATTTTAATTAAAAGCTATGCAATAAATAAGGCAATGCAAACAAAGAAACAAAGTTGACAATTGTAAAACGGTTAAAAATGCTGTGTATTGTCCCAAACATACAGAATCATAAAGTAATATTTTTACTTTGTTCGATTTAACAAAAATCAATGAAAGACCCTGCAGATTAACTGCTGACTTTTAATTAATTTTAATTGTCAATGGTCTAATGCTTCATGTCTATGCTTATATTGCTTTGCTAGCTTACAAAATTTAAAAGAACTGAATCAAAAAGAATAATCCCTCAAACTTTAATAAATTTTCGTCTCTTGATTCGGATAAAACAAGAGGTAAAGAGTGTCATAGCACTATGAATCCACCATAGCTAAAAAAAGTGATGATGTTTGCTTTATCCAAAAGTGTATTTTTCTGGAATTACATGTAATGCAGGGATTCGTCAATCACTTGTTTTGAGATGGATTAGTTCCAATCCTGAATAACTGAATTTAACACAATTAAACTATCATTGCGAAACATTTGAAAGCAATGCCTGCCGTACCCTTTTGAAAAACGCAGATAAGTTAAATGATCCTGACATATATCAAAACATTGGAAATTTACAATTAGTTCTGTAAAGCTATGAACAAGATAATAAACTGCGCCTTTTCTACTCAAAAGGGTGATAATCTTTAAGAGTACATTGAAAAATTGAAAAAATTTTTAAGTTACAGAAATTTCCAATACATTGAAAGCTAATGTAACACCTTACTCATTGTCTGGAGTATCTAAATAGAGATGGACTCGATATCCGGTCTAAACAAGCAGGGGAATCCATTCATAAGGAATTTTTAAAACATTGGAATCGAAGAAAAGTTAATTCAATGAATAATGCAGCATATTTACCAAAATTGCATATTATATATATGTTTATTTAACATTTATATTAATAATAAAAACCACAGCAAAAGCAGCAAAACAACAAACGACACGATTGCGAACCAAACGAACAACAACAACAGCATAAGCATCTATTCAAACAGCTTGTGTTTTTCTCATACGAATATATGCATTTTTTTCTTTTTAGATTTTGCTGTTGTGTGACTTTAATAAATAAGTGACAAAATCCAAAGATAGATATTCGTTTTATTCGTACTCTAACTGATATTTTAGCGTATATTTTTTCTTTGTATGATGAATATTAAAGGCTGTAGGTATACCCCCAAGTGTGAACTAAACTTCCTAAATGTGTTTGAAAAAATTTGTAAAAATGACCGCATACAAACCGCGCTGCTAGACGTAATTCTATGCCAAAAACAAATTCATAAAATAATTTTTAAAATTTTTTTTTGGCTTTTTTGGTCATAACGTGAAGGGAATCTAAATTTTTTCTATACTTACTTACTTACTTAGTTGGCGCTACAACCGTATGTAGGTTTGGCCTTATCTAAGAATTTGCGCCAATCATTTATGTCTCTCGCTTGCTGGTGCCAGTTGGAAATTCCAAGCTTAGTCAGGTTGTCCTCTACTTGGTCTTTCCAAGGAAGATGCGGTCGTCCTCTTCTGCGTTGACCGCCGCTGGGTACCGAATCGAATGTTTTCTTCACTGGAGCATCGTCTTTCATGCGCTGAACATGACCAAGCCAGCGAAGCCGCTCGATTTTAATGCGTTTGACTATGTCGATGTCAGCGTACAGCTCATACAGTTCATCATTCCACCGTGTTCTGTACTCGCCATTGACGCAGATTGGTCCGTAGATCTTACGAAGAATCTTTCTCTCGAAGGCTCCTAAAGTCTTTTCATCTGAACTGCTCAGCATCCAGGTTTGTGATGCATAAAGTAAGACGGGCATGATGAGCGATTTATAGAGCGTGATTTTCGTTCGTCGACAGAGAGAATTGCCTAATTGTAGAGTTTTGTGCCACTACGTCTCAGATCAGCAGCTCGGATGATCGTCTCCATCATTAGATTAAAAAAGTCGAATGATAAGGAATCACCTTGTCTGAAACGTCGTTTGGTAACATATGGTGGGGAGAGGTCCTTCCCGATTTTAACTGCGCTGCTGGTGTTGCTCAGTGTCATCCTACAAAGTCGTATGAGTTTTGCAGGCATACCAAACTCAGACATAGTGGAGTACAGGTGCTTCCTTATTGGGGCATCGACTTGTTTTTCTTGAGTCTTCTCCAAGATTTGTCGTAGCGTGAAAATCGGGTCGATGGTGGACTTTCCAGGTCTGAAACCACACTGATAAGGTCCAATCAGTTCGTTTACAATGGGCTTCAATCTTTCACATAATACGATATTGAGAAAGCTTATCCCACGGTAATTGGCAGATATAGGTATCACCTTTCTTGTGGATCGGGCAGAGTACACTGAGATTTCAATCGTTCGGAATGCATTTTTCCGACCATATTCTGCATAGAAGCTCGTGAATGCATTTCAATAGAGCTCCGTTCTTAAACAGCTCAGCAAGTAAGCCATCAGCTCCCGCGGCTTTATTATTTTTAAGCCAAGCTAAAGCTGTCAGAAATTCATCATAGTCGGGCATCGGAACCTCGACGCTGTCATCCATAATTGGGGTTTCCGGAATATCATCTCTATTGGCGGGATGGTTGTCAGCGTCGCCACTATAAGCTTATAGAAGTGTTCCCTCCATAACGTCAGTGTACTCTGAGCACCTCTCACTAGATTCCTGTTTTAGTCCTTGCAGAAAGAGGCCCCGGTTTTAAAACCATCGGCAAGGCGTCTTATTTTTTCTAAAAATTTTCGGGACTCATTCCTGTCACTATACATCTCAATCTTCTCCTGCTTGCGCTTTTCTGCCTCTAGAAGCAACCCTCCTGCTTGAAGCAGTGTAGGGTTGCGTGCATTCTTCGCTGCGCACAGACGTGTACAGATCTTGGTCGTGACAAGATAGTGATCCGAGTCAATATTTGCACCACGGATCGTGCGTACATCCAATACACTGGAAGAGTGCCTTCCGCCGATCAAAACGTGATAAATTCGATTTCTGGTTTTTTGATCAGGGGACATCCAAGTGGCTTTATGAATATGGAGATTCTTGAATCTAGTGCTACTTACTGCCCTGTTTCGTGCTATGGCAAGGTCAATCAGCCTCATTCCGTTATCGGAGGTGTTGTCGTTGAAGCTGAACTTTTCGACTGTTGGGCCAAATATATTTTCCTTGCCCACCTTAGCGTTGAAGTCACCAAGCACAATTTCTACGTCGTGACGGGGGCAGCGCTCGTAAGCATTTTCAAGGTGCTTGTAAAAAATTTCGTTGGTCTCATCGTCCTTGTCTTTTGTCGGAGCGTGCGCACATATTAGGCTTATATTAAAAAAATGTAACCTTAATTCGGATTATGGCAAGCCGTTCGTTCAGAGGTGTGAATCGCAAGACGTAATCTCTTGTCAACTACAAATCCGCATCCAAACTCGTGCTTCTCCGCCTGGCTGCTGTAGTAGATATCACAACGAGCATGCCGAATGCAACCCTTCCATCCCTTCCATCGCATTTTTTGAACAGCATTGATATCACCTTTGTATCTTTCCAAGACATCAGTCAGTTGGATAGAGGCACCTTCCCAATTAAAGGTTCGGACATTCCAGGTGCATATCCGTAAATCATTAGCAGATTTTCGTTTGCGGTAGTCGTCATCAGATTTGGGGATCAGTTTTCTTTTATTCTTATTAGTTTTCATTGAAATGGGTGTTTAATTGAAATGGGCCCGCCGCTCAGATTAGCCGCCAATCTGACGGTTGTCAGTTTTGACGTTGCTCAGGAAACACCACGTGGAGGTTTGAGTCGACTTGAGGCGATTTCACAAGGATTATGCTGGCCTCACCAGGTTGAGACAGTCCGACATGTTACCTTGTAAAGGTTCGCCTCCGGTTTTCCTATATTATCTTCAAAATATTAATGTGATCTGAGCGTGTCTACGAGTTTTTCGACTGTTAGAGAACAACTCTTGAGGACTTACTTTTTGTTTTGAATGTGTCTGCATTACTTAAAAAGATCAAATAGATAATTTTTTTATTTGAAATATTCATAAGTGATTTGTAGTTTTGAGTAAGTTGCTAAGCTTGCTTCGATATAATTTCACAGAAATATATTTGGGTATGCGGCATGATTCAATTATTATAAGGTTATTCGTATTTTTGACGTTTTCTCAAATTGGTATGCTTATTTGAAAATGAGAGCAGAAAAAAATCATGAGAGCAATGTCATTAGAGCTAAAAATGCACACGGTTGCCCAAATATCATACTAATTGGTACTATATTGACTACTATTATTTTGTTCCAGTACTTTTATTGATCCGATTTCTTAGTGCTCTAATAACTTTTTAAATTATTTTTATATATTAACTTCAATAAAAATTATGTTAATAAATATATAAGTAATATATATACAAAAATCAATAAAATTTTGATCGTTTATTTTAATAAACACATTAAACCTAACTATGAAACCTAAACAAGAGCGTTTAATGGCACGTTCTAAAAAAATTAGTTAACCGAGTTAATTGCGTAATTGTATTAAAAAGAAATTGCCAAAATTATTAGGATTTACAGAAATTTTAGATCCATTAATGGTAAGTGCATTTATAATTTTTTAAATTGTTTAGAAAGGAAAAAGAAACAAAAATTCGTCAAAACTAAAAACCAGTCACATAATACGCATTATACGTACTTTATACATAATGTGACCAACCGTACTCCTTTTGGGAGTGTTTTACTTCTTTTTTTCTCGCTGTACTTCTTGTGTCGAAGTACGCTAAAAGTACTTCTTTTTACTTGTTGTACTTTTTTTTGACATAATTTTGACATTTTTTTTTTATAAATCTATTCAAAATACACCTCTCTAATTACTGCAAAAAAGTATACTGTACTCGATACAAGTAACTTTATATATTTTAAGGTATTAGCCCAGTGTGACGACCGAAATGTTGACTTTTTTCATATTAAATAAGAAAATAAAATGCGATCGTTTTGAAATTTTAACATGTTTTTATTGATGTCATAAAGTGTGCAAAAGAATTTTTTTGACTTGATTGTACATTAATTTGCTTATAGTTATCTATATCAAAGAAGAGTACTCGAAAGAAGGGGTGATTTTTGGGGGAAGCACCCAGCCTTACGCGTTCATTTGAAATAAAAAAATCAAAGAGAGAAAGCAGGCTTTATTGTAGTGCACTAACCTATAATATGTATATTTAAAAAAGCAAATAAAAAATGGCGAAATGGTGAAAAAAAATTTGTAATCTAACTTTTTTAATTTGTTTAAAAAAATTAAATTATCGAAAAATTGATTGTTTTAAAGCTCCGGAACTAGCTATGTATGCCTTAAATAACAGGTGAAATTTTTAGCCAAATCGGTCGAATAGTTTTTAGTTAGTGCTTCTCCGAAGTTTTGAAAACGTAGTTTCGAAAAAAACGTGTTTAAAGTTTTTACAGCACTTTAATATACGTTACGACGCTTTCTCTTCTTTTGGCTGTAACCTTAAAAACATTTCCAATTTTGGTCTACGACTTTTAGAGCATATTTTAATAAATTTAATTGTATTGCGAAAAATTAAAAAAAAATTGATTTTTTGAATTCATCAAACTAGTGGACTACTTTAATAAGCAATGAATTGTAAGCTGGATCTAGTTTTGAATCTCTTATAAACTAAACTATTTGTTTAATGGATTTATTCATGCATCTTTTAATATCTTCATTATTTTTGTGGATGTACTTCTATTTTGTAATTCTATATTTATTCTAGTCTTTTGTGTCTCTTTTTAAAGTCTGTGCGTGTACTTCTTTTTGCAAATAACGCTGCTGTAAACTTATCGCACATACGCTGTTTACATCGACAACACGGCGTTCATTGAATACTACTAGTATTTCTTTATAATTTGTTTTTTGCCTTAACTAACTTTCTTCTAAATTACACTTTCAATTAATCAAATTCACTAATTAGGTTTTGAGCAATGGCAAAAATAACTTTTTGTTTTAAATTTGCAAAGGAGCTTTCTAAATTCCTAGAATATACTTACAACATAGCATACACTTACGACGCAACACCTACATAGTTTCTTTTTCTTATTAACTTGGCAAGAAATCATTGAAAACTACTACACTAGAAAACTACACAACGAAACACTGAAACATACCTTTTTTTCCAACAGCACAAAACACTGTTAACAGATTGTCAAAATATGTTTGTTTATAAAAAATAAGCATACGTCAAAAAATACGAATAACCTTATAATAATTAAATCATGGTATGCGGTATAATTGCTGAACACCATAAGCAAAGATTATATAGTATAAAGATGTGCCACGTAGAACATTAAAAAGTAACAAATATTTTTCAGATCAATACGTAAGCTTTTGTGAGCGCGATGAAAAAGCTTTCTTGAGAGAAAAGTTTCCAATCCTTGCATGCACATTCTATCTGTAATGCTCATTCACTCTTCACTCCACAATGCTTCACAGCATAGATCACCACTGCATGGTTTCTCATAGCTAGCGAGAGTCGTGAAATTTAATGTTGTAATTGTTTTTTCCGTTGTTGTTGTTGGAACGGAGCAGTTGTGATCTCTGCTTGACAGCAACAAATTTTTTTGTTTGCTTGTATTTTTTTCATGATGATTTCCTTATTTTGTGCGAAGCAGATTTTTCTTATTCACTGCTTGCTATTAATATTGACTATTTTTAATTGACTCAGCCAGAGCAGTAAAATCTGCATATATATTCAGAATCTTAAGGAAAACTGAATAACGATAAACGATAAACTATAATGAATTCAAAATTGTTTATAAATAAAACTTTTAATTCACATTGAATTTTAAAAAGTTGATTAGTAACTAATTTCAATTATTTTTTTTTTTCGTTATTCAGAATAATTAATTATTTTTGTATTTATATGAATGCTATTTACAAAGAATGCAATTCAAAAATAATTTCATATTTTTCAATAATTAATTTTTTGTATATTATTATTTTTTGATTCATTGCCTATTCATGTGATATTCATTATTAATTTTATAGTCATAATTAATTTTTTATTTATTATTAATTTGGTTCATTATTCAAAAGTGAATAACAAGATTTGTTTTTCATTTTATTTATTATTCAAATATAATGAAAACTTAAAAATGAATACGAAATTTATAATGAATAAAAAATCAATAATGAATAAAAAAATAATAATGAATAAAAAATTAATAAAAAAATTAAAAGCGAACATATTCATAAAATAGTAGTGAATAACAAAATGTTTTATTTATTGTATTTTTTACTTAAAAGTGAATAACAAATTAATAACAGTGGTAAACAATTTGATAAAAAAGTTTGCGCGGCGAAAACGGCATTGCTAGTTCGATTGAGTATTTTTTTTTTAGATAATATAATAAAGAAATCATTAAGACTTTTCCAGGTTGGTTCGAATTTTTGTTAGAAGAATTTTTCGACTTTTTTAGTTTTGAAAAATATTTCCCCAGTTATGACCCTATAAATCCTAAA
Source organism: Dichetophora obliterata (assembly GCA_963920525.1). Classification (NCBI taxonomy): domain Eukaryota; kingdom Metazoa; phylum Arthropoda; class Insecta; order Diptera; family Sciomyzidae; genus Dichetophora; species Dichetophora obliterata. The sequence continues at coordinate 58,278,125 of OY986438.1, read as the reverse complement.
GTACTCATTTATTTTACAAGATTTATAAGTATTTGCAAATGAGAAATTTATACCTTTTATTTAAGCTATTATTTATACGATTATTGGTACGATTTTTGTAGACAGTTTCTGAATACTATATTTGTGGCGACCGTAGCCTAGTGGGTAGAGTGCGTGGCCCCTAAGCTAAAGATCCGCGGTAGCCCGGGTTCAATTCCAGCTCAGACAGAAAGTTTTTCAATTGAAATAATTTTTCTGTTCGGTCGTCACCTCTCTGCAGACAATGGCAAACCTCAGAGAGTAAAAATTGCCATGTAAAGCTTCTTGAGAACATAAGCCCTTCAGAATCGGCATAAAAAACATAGGTCCAGTTCTCGGTCATTTGTGATCAAACATTTAATAACACGCACAACACAAATGCTCAATAGAAGCTAGGTCTAAGTCCTTCCAAGGGCTGAAATGGCCAGTTTATTTTATTTTATTACATTTCTAAAAGAGTTTAAATATACCGTTTATTTAACATTTCCCCCATATTAAAGTGCGCAAAAATATGACTTTGATATATATTTTGGTTTTATTTTTATTTTGTTGTTAAAAAAAATATTTCAATGAAAATATTAAGGTAAAAAGTATGATTTTAGCAGGTTGCTTCGGTTACTTGCTTCGGTTTTAGTAAAAATACTCAAAATTACCTGCATCAAAGTCGACGTGGTGAGTTCGTACTAAACAAATTCTTCAGACTTTAAAAACACAATTATCATATATGTAACTTAGGATTTTGTTTGCAAACAATGTTCTTAGCGTTTTTAGCTAAATTTAAAAATCCCTAAACCGCAATTTTACGTTATAATAGGATTTGCAACACTGAAAACTCTTTGAAATGAGTAAAATAACAGATATAACGTAAACAAAGATGCGTCAAAAATAAATCAAAACAAAACAACGAAATCTTCGCGCTTCTATAAAAAACTAGCTAAAACACTGTATATTGCTGCCACGCCCCCGTTACCAAACGCCCATAACATGCTATTAGTGCAACGGCACGAGTAAATTGTGGTCGAGTGCCGAATTCCGAGGCTGTGCGGCCACCTATAACTCCAAAGCTATTCAGTATCAAAAATTTCAGTTGTGTGGGAGGGGTCACGCCCTCTTGCCTAAAGCCCATAAAATGTTATCAGTGAAACGTGTAAATTATGGTCGAATACCGAATTCGGAGGCCTTGCGAAATATAATTATAAAGCTATCCGATATGTAACAGTGGTTTTATCTTCTGGCTGAGGTCAGCTCAGCCTTGCCAGGATCGAGTGGAAGATCCACAAACTTCCATTAAATAAGAACGCAGTCGGTGTTGGTTTAATATTATAATTTTTTATTTTATTGATATATTCTTCTTAAAAATACTTAATGCAGCGTGACGTCAGTAGCTTGGGTAAAAGTGAATGTAGGCGGTCAAGTGTAGGCAGTCGGAGGTTGTGAGTCCAGTTGACGGCAAAATCGGTATTCGGTAAATCGGTGGATTAGCAATCGGTATTTCGGTAATCGGTAGATTAGCAATCGGTAATTCGGTAATCGGTAGAGCGGTAGTCGGTGGTTGATTGTTGCCAGGGGCTCGTATCCTAAAAGAATCTGAAGTAATGCTCCCATTTAATATTTTTAGAGACAATCATGGTGAAAAAACCTCTATGAAGTTCGCACCATGCAAATATATATAATCAATAAACAATTTAATAAAGGTATGCCGACTGCGTTGGACGAACCAAAGACTGGTTCTCACCGCAAGTGCGACGTCTAAAACAGGTACTCAAAGGGAAGAACCAGCAAGCTGGCTCGCCATTGAGCTACTGAGGCCGAGATAAAATAAACAAAACAACAAACAAAAGTATGCCGCCTGTGTTGGACGAACCAAAGACTGGTTCTCACCACAAGTGCGACGTTTCGAACAGAGACTAAAAGAGAAGAACCAGCAAGCTAGCTCGCCATCTAGTCCCGGCGCCAAAACCCAAGCAAACCCCCCTTAGAGTATGCCGACTGCGTTTGACGAACCAAAGATGGTTCTCACCGCCGGTGCGACATCTCAAACAGAGACTCAAAGGGAAGAACCAGCAAGCTAGCTCGCTATTGAGTCACTGCGACCAAAAATGTAGAGTATGCCGACTGCGTTCGATGAACCAAGTATTGGTTCTCACCGCAAGTGCGACATCTCAAGCAGAGACTCTAAGGGAAGAGCCAGCAAGTTGGCTCGCCATAGAGTTACTACTTCGAGCTTACCTGAAGTAATGCTGCTTTGGTTGGTTTTGTGTCGCCCTGTTATTCGATATGGACAGAAAACCAGTTGGGAATTATACTTTTAGTTTTGTGTGGCTATGCATAGATAGGTGGTGTGCGTATTAATTAACGGCTTATGCAGTAGTGCGGTTGTGTGTTGTCTTTGGCCTGCCTGGCTATGCATAGATAGGTAGTGTGTGTATTAATTAGTGGCTTAGAGCCTGAACAGAATCAAAAATCGTTGCGATCGACGATTCGTTGTTGTTGGAAAATACATGCAAAATACGCAGCTCGTTTTCTGCAACGATAAATCGCAGACTTAGAATCTATGCTATTTCAATCGTCGGTCGCAAACGATTTTTGATTCTGTTCAGGCTCTTATGCAGTAGTGCGGTTGTGTGTTGTCAATTAGTTTTATTGAGTAGGTATGTAGCGTGTGTTTGTTTCTATGGTCTGGTGTCGTAGTGCGGTTGTGTGTTACTGCTGCTTTAATAATTTTGTAACGTCATGTTACAGATATCGCATATTTGGCCTGTATAGGATGTAATTTTGAGTATTAACCATTCGCAAATGTAGTATTTAGAAAATTTATGCAAATATCGTTAGATCAATACAAATGATAGCTTTAATGAAAGATATAAACGTCTTATTTGCAAACATGTATGAATTTTGTAATATCAAAAAATACTTTTGAAGTTATAGGATCATGACTGGGGACATATTTTTCAAAGCTTAAAAAAATCGAAAAATCTTTGAAAATTCTTCAATTATTTTCGAATTGCATTCGTTCTATAATACTCATACAATTTAACACAAGGTCTATATTAGTAAAACTTATTTTCTGGTTTGTTTGTTAAGTTGACATTTATACAAATCTAAATGGCTTAACGGACTTCGCTTAATTTAAGTACACATACTGTGTGCATCCTAGATTAGATTGTTACATACTTAGTTTTGATCACACTCATTCCACCCATTTTCACTTACGTAAATTTTGATATTGAAAAACTTTCTTGATAAAATTTTTCGCAAATTAAATTTAAAAAATGTCAGTAATATTAATACCAAAAATATTCACATACATACAACATAAAACATCGTTCCCCAAGAATGAGTAAAACGGCTTGAAAACCAAAACTTTGACTTTCGATGCAAATATATCCGCTATTTTTAAATATATTTAATTTAAATTTTTTTAACAAAGTTTTAATAAAAACACTTTACAGTAATAGTTTCAACTGTAGCGTTAGGTCAGTGAATATATTCTTTAATTTTTTTTCAAAAACGGTCCAAAAAATTGAATTTTTACTCAAAAAATGATTAAAAAAATGTTTTTGTTGTATAAATAAGAACAATTGAAATTTGCATTTTTGAGTACTTTTCATATAGTAAAGCATGTATTTGCAATAATAGAATAAAATTTATAAAAGGAGTTACATAAAAAAATTTCCGCAAAAAACAACTTAAAAAATATTGCTTACAACATAATTCGCGGCTAAGCTTCAACTGATGGAATCGCCCTTACAATAATATAACACTAAAAATATCATGTGGCAAAACGGCAAAAAAACCACGTCAACACACAAAATATACCTACATTATGTCATCTTTATGATATTATATTCTTGAAATTATGTAACAAAAAGATAAGAGATAATGCAAAAAAATTTAATATACATTTTTTAAGTAAAACCTAATGAAATTCTGCTACATTTTGTTGGCAGCTACATCGTTTATTCAGATGTTTCTATTGCTTTTTAATATTATGCTCACATTTGCTCACATTGTCGCTTACTTATTCTCTCGCTCTCAAAAGCTTTAAATCGTTCGCTCGCTGACTCTCATAAAGCTTTTGCGTCGATTTAGGATAAATCCACATTCAAATTTTACTGTGCCACTTGCTTGTATGGCGGTGGCACATCTTTCTATTATATTATCTGTGCCATAAGGAATTTTGAGATTTGAACCCACTTCATTAACAACTTAATTATTTTGATTAGTCAAAGAAATGTTCATTTATATCATAAATAATTATTGAATTTAAATACATGCATGAAGTTATTTTAAAATTTTGTTAAATAACAGAAAAATAGTAATTTTTGAAAATGTATCTAATATGATACATGTATATTGACAGCTTGAGTACAATTCTTGCTTGTGAAAAGAGTACAATTACTGACTACTTGGTTCAATTTTTGACACTCTCAAAGATTAAACCAACGCTCAGGGGATGCCCCCTGTAAATGTATAAGCATTGTGTTGATTCGGAAGATGGGCGATAGTTAAATGGAGGGTGAATAGATGAAGTAGTGTCGGTGAAGATTTGTTTTAAATTTGCACAACTCAAAACTGCTGGGAAACACGCTCGCAGGGAGCCTATTCCACAACTTAACCGTGCGACTAAAGAACGAATTATCACGGTAATGCGAGGTTCTATTGGGCATCGATGCAATGGTAAAGGGGTGGGCTTGGACCTGGGAAACATACGAGCTGGTGGCGTCAGGCCATGTATCTCCCTAGAACACTTCCCATGGTAATACCACAGATAACTTATCACATAGATGTACATCCTAGAACAAAAAAAGCGGCTGATAAGTTTTTCAAATTTTGCCTCCAATATTAAAGCTCTTTCTTCTGAAGCTAAAGCTCCCCAGTAAAAAACATACGATCGCTCCTATGAGGAGCAACAAGAGAGCGCTCTTTTGCTGTTTTATTCTATCAAAAAGTGAGCACTTGTGCCCTTGTGCTCCTTTACTGTTTTATAAAATCAAAAGGCGAGCAATCAATGAAAAAAATAACATAAAGTGAGGCATGTGCTTTGTAAGAAACTCGATCATTATTTTCTGTGAAAAATCGACCATTGTAGTCCAGTGGAGAGTGCGCTATACTAACAACTCAGAGGTCCCTGGTTCGACTCCGGGTTCGGGCATGGTCGTTTTCACTTTCTTTGTTCTTTTCTACATTTAAGAATTATGGAGAACTTAAAATCCACAGCTAAATTGTGGAAAATGTGGAATTAAAGGACAGGAACAACTAAGGGCTGAAATGCCGAGGTTAAGGCATAGCACACACTAGCAATTGAAAGCATTGTCTTTCACGTCTGTTTCATTTAATAAATAATTTACATATGGTTCCAATCAATTCCTCTAGCTAATCTATCCCTTTCATTTCACGTCTTTTACTAAACCTTGTTTGTATAAGGCGCATGTTGGTTTTTTGATCTTTTAAAAAAAAATATTTTAAATGTTCCTTTGCTGATCCATTTGGATCAGTTATTGATCGCTCCTTTTGAGCTCCTCTGGGATGTTAAAGGGAGCGCTACTCTTCCTAGGACATGCAATGTTAGAAGAGAACACAAAATACACCTAGCTTGGATCAATAAGGAGCACACCCAGATCGCTCATAGGATGATTCACTTTTTTACTGGGTCTTGCCTCCAATGTCACTAACACAAGCACACGAGACACTTTCCCTGCAGTCCAAGGCATCGTGCACAAATATTTCATAATGATTTCTTTAAGAAACTTACTGCATGAGATACATTTGTCGATAATTCTTTAACAAATCGGTCTTTTTTCGTTCATCGAAAACAGAAAGTTTTCAAACAGTGCACGAATTTGGAACTTTTATATGAGATTTTCGTCAACGAAATGTATAAACGAATCAGCATGTTTCGTTAGCGAAGAAGAAAAATCGTACAGTATTCATTCAAGATTTCTTTCTTACTTGGACTACTGCGTTCATGTACACACATATTGCCTGCAGTTGAGAAGCAGTTTTGCTACTGTTGTTGTTATGTATATTATTTCAACAGAATTACAAAAGTGTGAATGCTCAGTTGGCAGAGGCTTTAGCTTTTATTCTTGTTTTTTTGGAATCTTAACCCAACAGGCCAAAATGCATTAGAATAATATTATAACAAAATATTATGTTTATCAACATTAAGCCTTAAGCTTGAAAAAAGCTTGAGAAACTATTGAAAAAGACTATCGCAGCAATTGCAGAAAAATCAAAACTGAACCCTTGTGATAATATTACTCATCCAAGATTTTTATAAGCTTTTTCTTGCAATTGTAGAATAAACTTAAAAAAATAATATTATTTTAACACATGTTAAGAAAAGCTAACTATTCTCAATATTTTTATAAGATTTTTTTAGGCAATTGCAGAATAAGCTAAGAAAAATAATATTATATTTATACATGTTAAGAAAAACTTACTTTTGTCACGAGTTTTAAAAGCTTTTTCTGGCAATTGTAGAATAAGCTAAAAAAACTAATATTTTGTAAACACATTCATTGATTATTTACAGCTGAGGACAGAGATTTAAGAACGCTACACTTTTGAGCATTGTAAATGAAACATAAAAATTGATAATATTTCTGTCTGATTAGCAAAAACTATTTATGGATTATAAAAAAATTTCAGTTACCTTACGATGAGAGAATTATCATTAACAATTCTGAAGAGCTCAGCGTTCTTACAGCTCTGTCCTCAGCTGTAAAGGTTATTTTTTAATCCATTTTTTAAGTTTATATTAATTTATAAATAATTTTTAATTTAATACAAGTAATTTTAAAAGGAAATTAAAGTTTTGGAAATTATATATTACTTTCTTAATTTATTTTTTGTAATTTGCTCCTCGTCTCTTCTGTAAACTGATATTCTCAGTCTATACACAGTGATAGATCCTCATCTAAAAAATGTTAAAATGATATGATAATTTTTATGTGGCAAAATGTTTAAATTGAGGGGCATTAAATTAAAACTCTTCTATTTCACTTTTGTGAAAAAAGGTGTAAGATATGAGAGATTATTCTCCGCAGCGGTATCCGTAGTTCTGCTTGACAGAAAAATGTTTTTCCCCACTTTGTTGATTAATTAATATCAATTTTTTTATATGGTTGGCTTAAAACATTTTAAGTTTTTCTCGTTACTACAACAATTTTGAAAAGTGAAAAAGAAGGGTTTTGATTCCTTACCCCACAACTATTCTTACTTCGAATAGCTTGCTGTGCTAAACTCACTCACCGTCTTTTTTGACTCAGTCCCCTTCCAACATAAATGTAACGCCAGTTCGTCGATAAATGTTTTTGAGAATTAAACACTCCATTTAGTCAACTCATCTCTGATATTTAATTGTTCAATGATTTCATTATTTAAGCTGTCACTTTCTACAGAACTTGAGTCTAGAATATCACAGCGATTTTTATTTTCTTTAAGCAAAATATCAAAAGCATAAGCACTGGAATCTTCTGCAACTTCACTTTTTGAATCTTCCACAGTCCCACATTTTTTTTTTATTTGTTTAAAAAGAGCTCCACAACTTCTTAGTAACCGAAATTATTGAAATAATAATTTTTTTAGAAACTTTACAACTTACACTTCTCGCGAAATAAAAACAATACATTTTATTTGGCAGAAAAAACATGGATAGAAATTCTGTTGCCTAAAAAAATATTTCTTAGTAATATTTTATATTGTACTGTTATATAAGTTAATTTATTGCGAGTTTAAGTTAATAAAAAAATATTTTTTTCTTCGCTATGAGCGACTTTATTATTTGAACTTAAAACTAACTTAACATTTTCTATAGCTTTATTATTACACCTAAACCTGCGCTGCCGCTGTTGCTGTTGATGTTGCTGTTGATTGTAGTGTTTGTTGAAGTAGCTGACGTTGGCGTTCTCACGGTTTGACGAATTTAGTGGATGCGCGTGGACTCTGTTTTTGTTGTGTTTTATTGTAGTGGTTATTGGAGTAGTAACGTTGGCATTCTCACCGTTTGACGAATGCATCGGATTCGCGTGCACTCGTAGACATAGTGTCAGCATATTTCCTTAGTTTAAATATTTGTTACCTTAACTCCTCCCTTCTTAAATTCAAGCGTCCTCGCTGAATGGTGTTTCTTTATTGATCCATTGAACTGGTTAAGAAGCAGTAATCCTGTTGAGATCTCCTCTATCTCAGGGATGTGCTGATTGTTAATAATGGTGCATCTTGCTGGTCGGCTTCGCATTAGGTTCGGTATACATAAAGTGTTGCTTATGTCTATGATATTACTACAAGGGCATATTGATAGCTTATTATAGGTTTTACAATAATTTTTTATTCCTTAGGTTTTATTATTACAACTCAGGATGTTTTCATATTGAATTTTGTTGATAACATTACCCTTTTTTACGGGTTTTACCTTAATGGTATGACACTGATGATAAGTAGTGGTAGGTATGTTTATTATGTAAATCAAAGTTGACTTATTACTAGCTATTTTTATTTCTGCAAACTCAAGAGCCTCTTCTATATTTAAGTAAGGGGCTTCTTCTTTTGCAATGAAGATTTCTGTAACATTTACTTCTTCGTTAGATAATATGAAGGAATTAACTACGTTAACAATTTCTTCTTTGATTATTTCTAGTTGGTATTTGATTTTTTCAATAAATTCTTCCCTAATGATACCTTCGTTCTGCATATTTTTTTAAATATCATTTGTTATTTTCGTTAATCTTTTATTTGTTTGTCTTTGCAATCCATTTCCAGGCTGAGCCTATAAAATCTAATGATCTTCTTGTTTTTTTGTTTGTTATTATTCTATTGATATTGTTTCTTATTTGCGATATAGTGTGGATGAGGAAGGGATACAAAGTGTGATTCTGCTTTATGGCTTTATTTATTGCTATTTCCGTCTCGTCAATAAACGTTCGATATTTTTCAAATTCGATCACGTGAACAATTTTAAAGGTTCCTCTCTGTAATCTTGCTGTTCCTGTATCTACATTGCTTAATTGTGAATTAGAATAGTCCAGTATTTTTATTTCCGCGTTGCATATAGTCTGGAAGAAGATGTTAATTTTTATTAGAGGTCTTAGTTCCGTATGTTACTCTTATGTACTATTTTCCCTGATTCTGTTACTACTGTGGTATGCCTATTTTCTTTCACTATTTCTTCTTCAAATTTTGCCGATAATTTCGTTCCTATTCTCTTGTTTTGTTTTACATATATAACTTGTCCTGGCAAGTATTCTTTTATTGTGTGTCTATTTTTGTTATGATGTCGTAGGTCAGTTTGTTGTTTTTCGGTAAGTTTTTTTATATTGTCTTGTCGTGTTTTTTCATAGTCTTGTGGGCTAAAATCCACGGTTCTGCCAAAGAAGAGATCTACCGGTTTCCTTCCTGTTGTGGAGTGAATGCTGTGGTTGTACTCGTTTGTTGATCTTTCAAGTAGTTCTACAAAGTTTCTATTTGTTCCGTCGCTTTTGAGGCATCTCATAATTTTGGACAAGGTTGAATGAAACCGTTCGACCTGTCCATTGATTTCGTTTTTATATGGGGGAGTTACATAAACATTGATTCCTAGCTCGTCTTTCATCATGAACATTATCGTTGCTGAATTTAATGATTTTTCGTTATCTATTATTACTGATTTCGGTACGCCGTAAAAAAATAATAAGTCTCTAAGGGGTCTCCTTATTTCTTCTATTGATTTTCAGGGAATTGTTTTCGTTTGTGCGTATTTTGTAAACTTGTCAAGGCTAGTCAACACTAATTTCTTGTCCGTCGAGTAAATATCTATAAGTACCGTGTAACTGGGGTGGTTAGGCATGGGTGTTTCGTTTAATTTTGGTTGATTGGGGTGTCTTTCGTATTTATTCCGTTTACACGTTACGCATTTTTTTGTTACTCTCTGAATTTTGCTGTTCATACTTGGAAAATAGTATTTTTTTAAGATTTGTAGTTTATTTTCTTTTTCGTTTCTATGTGCTCGGTTATGTGTGTCGATAATAATGTCTTCTGTCGTTGTTCGTTAATTATGTCCTCTACAACAATTTGCGTAAATCTTATTTTGTAATTGTTAAAATGTTGTGCATAAACTTCCTGCAATAATCCCATAACTCTTTCCGATGTTTGAATACAGCTTATGACCGAAGGGTTGAGGTATTTTTTGCAGAGATCTGTCAAATTTTCTTGATTGTATTGAGGTTCTGTAATTATATGCCGGTGACATCCGGGGAAAATTATCTTAAACTGGTATGTTGGTATATCCTCTATTTTTAGAAATATTTCATTTTTAAAAGCATTGATGGGTGTATAGACTGAGGGAATCAGGTTATGAGATGAACTTTTATCGCTGTGTTCGGTAGCCGTAAGGATAAAAACCTGTGTGGGTGGAGGACGAGATAACGAGTCTGCTACAAAGTTTGTTGTACCTGGTTTGTATTGTAACTCATAATTATATTCCTCCAATATAGCCTTCCAGCAATTCATTTTGGAGTTGGCATTTTTTGTACTGAGTGATGTCAACGGCTGGTGGTCGGTGTAAATTTTGACTTTTCTAGATCCGTAAAGGAAACTGCGGAGAGTTGTCAGTGCCCATATTATGACAAGCATCTCCTTCTCGTTTATAGCATACGATTCCTCTGTCTTACTCAATGTCCTGGATAAAAATGTAATCGGTTTTGAAGCTTGTGAGAGCACTACTCCCAAAGCTTGATTAGAGGCGTCTGTTGTTAGTTCGAAACCTTTCTGAAAATTGGGATACGAAAGCATAACCTCTTTGGAGATTAAACAACTTTTGGCTATATTCCATGCATCAATTGCTTGACTGTTCATATTTATGGGTTTTGTTTTCGATATATTTTTGGACAAGCGTCCATTTTTTCCTCGTAAGATGGATGTGAGTGGTTTTACTAGATCGGCATATCCTTTAATGAATCTGCGGTAATAGCCAGTCATCCCTAAGAATGACCTTGAGTCTTTAAGCGTTTTTGGTTGCGGGAGTTCTACGATAGCCTGTACCTTTTTGGGGCCGGTCTTTAGACCATTCTGTGAAACTATGAAACCTAAAAATTCGACTTCCTTTTTCAGGATTTCGCATTTGTCAAGTTGAACTTTAAATTTTGCATTTTCTAAAGTTTCGAAAACCGCTTGAAGATTCCTGAAATGTTCATCTTCATTTTCCCCGAATATGATGATATCGTCTATGTAGACGTAGCATCTAACGCCGATATGTTCTCTTAAAACGTCGTCAAGAGCGCGTTGGAAAATGAAGGGGGAATTTTTCAGGCCGAATGGGAGTCTGTTAAACTCAAATTTTCCGTTATTGATAGAGAACGCGGTCTTTTCTCTATCAGATTCCTTAAGAGATATTTGGTGGAAGCCACTCTTAAGATCGATTACAGTGTAATATGCATTTTTACCAAGATTGTATAAAACTTCGTTTACTTCGGGGATTGGATACTAGTTTCCTATAGTCCATTAACATCCGGTACTTTTTCTCGCCGGAGTCATTATCTTTTTTTGTAACAATCCATACTGGCGAGTTATACGGCGACTTTGATGGTCTTATAATGTTTTGTTCGAGCATCTCTTGGACTGGTTTTTCCACTTCGTCCTTGACTACCATGGGATAAGGGTAAGATCTAGAGTATACCGGTGTTTCTGTTGTTGTTGTGAGTATTTCGCTTTTCACAGTTGTGGTGTAAGTGAGTTTTTTGTCGGGGTCGGAGAAAAGCGTTGGAAAGGATTTAAGCAGAGCTTGCAATACTTGTTCTTGTTGCCTTGAGAGGCGAGAAGTTCTAATTTCGAGGTTGTTGACTGAGTCAATTTTAAATTGCTTTAAAGGATATTTTAGTTTTTTTTAGGATAAAGTAATTTTTATCTGTATGGATAACTCCGTTGAGCTCCTTAAGGGTATCATTACCAATGATACCATTAAAAGTTTCGAGTCCCGGTAGTAATGAGAATTTGATTTTTTCCATTTGTTCATGGAATATATCTACGTAGGCATGATATGAAATTTTGACTTTCCCTGCTATAGAATTTGCGAAAAATGGCTTTATATTTTTTTGGGGTGTTCTAATAAGATTTGGTTGAATATAATTTTTATTTGAAACCATGTCAAGTAGAAATTTGTATCTGCGTCCGTTCTTCGCTGTGAACTCGTAATACGGTAGCGAAGAGTCCTTTAGTCTAAAAAATGAACGTCGTCGGTTTGTTTCGTGTCTTTTTGATCTACTTCTGGTTGATGGTTTGGTTCAGAATTTTCTTCATAACATTCTTCGTAATAAAATCCTTCGGGCTCGTAGTATAATTCTTCCGCTCCTTCAGTGTGTGTAAAGAATGTCCATTGAATTTTGTTGGGTTGGTGGCTTTGTTGAGAATAATGAGGATGTTGTCGTTTTTGTATTGGGGTTTGATGTTGATTATAGGAGTTCTGAGTCCTGTTAAAGTTATTCTGAGTTCTATTAAAGTTATTCTGGGATAGATTTTGGTAATTAACCTGTCTAGTGATTATTGAATGATCAATTTCCATAGGTACGGGTGGTTTCGGTTGGAAGTATGGTCGGTTATTGAATCCAGAATGATCCAATGGTGTCTTTGGTTGGAACCCAAACGAGTTATTACGTGAAAAATTGTTATTATTGTTCTGGAATCCATATGGATTATTATTATATCTGAATTGGGGCATGTGTGTTAGTTCTGGGAAAAATCTATTTCTAAACGCCGGCACGGGGAGATGGTTTTGATGATTCGGTTTAAATAGTGGTAACGGATAATTGGGTTTCTTAGTGGTATTCGCCCTTTGCATGGAGTTTATTCTATAAGCCATGTTGTCTAGTTTTTGGCACAGTTGCAGAGCTTGCGGCAGTTTTGTTGGCTCACGAACACTTAAGAGCTTAGGGAGCTCACCGTTGAGTCCCTTAATGAACGTATCTAATGCCTTGTCCCGATATGCATTAGCCATAGTGTGAAGCGATTCTTCACTTAGCTCTAAGTATGCGATCTTGTCTAATATTAAAAAAAGGTATTCGTATACTAGTTGGTAAAATTCAGTTATTGTCTTGTTATTTTGTCTCAGTGTAACCATTTCGTGTTCGAGCGTACCTATGTCACGTTTATCTGAATAGTGCATCAATAGACACTTTTTGATTTTAGGCCAGTCTAGCGGTGTTCTGTACGATTATAAGGCTGTGTCTGCCTCGCAATGATCTTATGCCTAACAGTGTGCAAGATAGCACAGTACCTCGGTGTTCCTTTTACATTCTCGTAAGCGGTAAAGATTCTATCGACGGTTTTGCGCCAGGAGTTGAATTCTCCTGGTTGTCCAGAAAATTCGCGTAGGCACTTTACTATATCCGGTATTCTATCAAGTTCGTTCAAGTTAATTGGATTAAATGGTACCGTATAGTCGGTGTCAGCGTGTTCCAAAAACGGGTTACTAAGATTTTGGATAGTTGATGTGATTAATTGCGTTATCTTTCTCGTTAAATTCTCGTTTAGAATGATAGGCTGGGGACCAGGGTGTGCACTAGATGGGTGTTGATTGAGATCATTAGGAGTAGGATTGTTAGTGACCCTAAGCTTAGCTAGTTTCTCGCTTAACTGTTCTTCTGGAGTCGAGATGTTTTTTTAATGGATAGGAAAATGCCGTTTAATTAATTTGCCTTATATGTTTCGCCTAGACTTAATTTATAAACTTTGTTTTACTTCCTTGGATAATTTTCATATCAGTGTTCCGTTAGATTCAAATAATTTCACTTTTATTTATTTACAAAAGTTGGAAAATTTTTAAATAAACGTTTTCTTGAATTCAGATATTTTCGCCTTAATTAATTTACAAATATTTATAAGATACTTTTAAAATAAACGTTTTCGGATATTAACGCTTTAATTTCTTTACAAAAATTAGAAAAATTTCTTTTTAAATACATTTTATCTTAAATTCAGGTATCTGTTTCCTTTTAATATCTTCATATAAAAAAATTTTTAATAGATATTTTCTTAAATTCATACATTTTACTTTAATTTCTGTACAAAATTTTAATGATTTTTGAATAAAATTTTATATTTTTAGACATTAGTTTATTTAAGTAGTATTAAATTAGCTTCTTTAATTTTTTATTTTTCTCACTTCTTTAAAAAAAAATTCTTACAAACTTACATAAAAATATATTAACAGTATCCTTAGTGTTAAATTCATTGTTCCAGCGGTGCTTGTAGGTGAATTTATGGGCAGGCGGCTGCTTATAAAAAGCTCCTTTTCCTACGGTTATCCGTTTACTTGGGGGCCTCGTTTCCTGCTACGTATTTCAGCTTATTAGCACTATCACTTCAGAGTTTTTCTGTTTTGGTTTTTAACCTTAGATACAGTTTTTTAACGATACTTTTTTATTTTCTCGTTATTCTTTTATTTATCACTGTTTTTTTTTTTCAACCGTAGATAAAGTCTTTTAACGATACTTTCTTATTTTCTAGTTATTCAATTATTTATCACTTTTTAAAACTCATCGATGATTATCACTTCGGAGTTTCCCAGTCGTGGTTTCTAACCGTTGATCGCGATACTTTTTCCTTTTCTCACTTTTTAATTACCGACTTTTGAAAACTTGTGTATGATTTTCGCTGGTCCCTGCTCGGGCGCCAGTTAATTTATTGCGAGTTTAAGTTAATAAAAAAATTTTTTCTTCGCTATGAGCGACTTTATTATTTGAACTTAAAACTAACTTAACATTTTCTATAGCTTTATTATTACACCTAAACCTGCGCTGCCGCTGTTGCTGTTGTTGTTGCTGTTGATTGTAGTGTTTGTTGAAGTAGCTGACGTTGGCGTTCTCACGGTTTGACGAATTTAGCGGATGCGCGTGGACTCTGTTGTTGTTGTGTTTTATTGTAATGGTTATTTGAGTAGATAACGTTGGCATTCTCACGGTTTGACGAATGCATCGGATGCGCGTACACTCGTAGACATAGTGTCAGCATATTTCCTTAGTTTAAATATTTGTTATCTTAACTTATTGTATATAAGTGTTTATTAAGCATACTTGAAAATTAGTTATAAAAATTAAGCGTTTCTCAAATACGATTGGGATTTTATTGTGATTTTTCAATTTAACAAGCTTTTTAAAAGTTATATTATGAAAAGCTTAAAACCCTCTGTTAATTTTAAGCTTATTCTCAAGTACAATTGCCGTTCGCTTTCTAGATGGCCGGTTGGGAAGTAGTGATTTCAAATCCTACCAGCAATATAAGGTTTTTGTCTTGGTAATGATTACACTGTAGGGTCGTCGAAAAGACACACGAAAATGCCGAGACACATAAACTTTTTTTTTGGTTGTAGAATTTAGTGGCGTACACAGTTTTCACAATCAGATCAAATTCTCGAGATATTTGCGATTGAAATTTAGTCACTTTTAGACCAATTTGGATACCAAAAATTTTGACCACCTTCAATTTTGCTTTAACTTTCAGAATTTAATCTACTTATGAAATAAAAACACTAATTTGAGTAAAAATATTTAAAGATTTTTTTGAAGTTTTTACGTTCAACATTAAAATTTAGTCAAAATGGAAGAAAAAGCGAAATTGCATAACTTTTGAAAAATCATAGATTCAAGAAGGCTAATTCGATTTTTACGTTAGAGGTATTTTTGAAAAGACATTAAAAAGTAATTGTTAATAACTATACAATTTTTTTAAATGAAGGTCAAATATCAAAAATTTCAATATCTAGATATTTTGATCTGATTTGGAAAACTGAGTATGCCACTAAATTATACTACCAAAAATTAAGTTTACGTATCTCGGGGGTTTTTTGTTTTTTGTCTTTTCAAAAGTTCAAAATTTACCTACAGTGTTATCTTGAATGCTCCTATTATAATTTTTTTTTATATATTTCAGTGATTTTTTTGGGAAATCTTTCGGTAAAACTTTTTGAGTTCATTCTACCCCTTGTGATCTTTAAGTTACATTGTGGAGGTGTGACCAGAAAGGGTTAGAATAAAAAATTCTGGATTCTTATTTAAATCCACAAAAAATTGAGAGTGACAACAGCCCAGATATTGCTTCTCCTAATATGCATAAGCTTGAAGTACAGAAACAGTATTTGAAGCACCAGCAAAGAAGAATTCTGCTAAATCTTGTTACATGTTTACATATTTTTCAGTTAAAGAATTTTAACATTCGCTGATTTGATACATACTTTCGAAAATTCCTTTTCTTTATCTACAAGGTTTGTTTCAAAAAGGACTTCATTTTCCCTGAATTAATAAAAAACTTTTTTATTTTACAGTAATTCAACTTATATTTTATAGATCTGATTTTATTCTCAAGAAAATATTTGATTTTTAAATTTTGATATTTCAACACTATATACAAGATTCGATAACAACATTAATTTAACATATGCAATTAAGAAATAATCTTTATGGACCTCTTAAGCCACCACAATTCGGTGTATTTTCATTTTGGTATAATTTTTGATCTTAAGAAAATTTAATTCACATTGTTTGTTGTTGATTCAGCACACATTTTCTAATTGCCTATTCTTACGGAGTTACTTTGCATTCAGGACGAAATACGACAGCAATAAATGCTTTTCACAAGGAAATCAAACCTTCTCATTTGTTATGAGGTCCCATTTTCTACTCAAATGTTTTTTTAGGTTTTTTTTCCTCAACAAAGAAATCCTTTGGATTCAACCTTCTAGGAAGCCACTATTAATCTAACTTGGTCGTCCGACTTGTTATTTGCTAGTAGAAACGCGTACTGCGTAATAGGTATATTAACTTTGTCACTCAACTTGTAACGCCGATGAGGAGGAGTGGCAGGTATAGAAAAGTATATATATTCTTGATCAGTATCACCTCCAGAATCGATTTATCAAGGTCCGTAAGTCTGTATGTCCTTCTGCAATCAGGATAACAGTCGTAATTTTAGAGTTATCGTAACAAGATTCAATATATAAGTTTTTTATTCAATAATAGAGATCAAATTCGAAAATGAGCCAAATCGGATAAAAACCACTCCTACCTCCCATCCAAAGTGGCTTTACCAAAACAGTAAAACCTTTTTAAATTCCACAAAAAACTAATTTATTGACTTCAAATTTTGCACATAAGTTTTAATGTACAGTATCAAAATAATACAACATTTAAAACTTGGAATATACTAAAATACGGCTGTGGTGGTATTCTTTTGTCAATTTTTTGCAATTCTTGCTTGCAGATTTTTTCGTGAGCTCGTAAATATTGGGGGTTGGAATTAGTTTTAAAGGTTTTCTAAGAGATGGCGTAACTATCAATAGATCGCATCGGGCACACCTGTGACTATATTCATTTCAAAGCACATTGTCTAAGCTTCATTTTTCAGTATGTGTCATTCCACTGAAGTGTAAACAACATATATTTTTTTCTCTGTGAACATGTCGACTTTCGTTCCAACAAAACGCAATTTGCGGGAAGGTTTACTTTTGTGCTTCCATTTGAAGAAAAAAGCGGTTGAAGCACAACGCACGCTTACTGAGGCTTACGGGGACTATGCTCCATCGATTTCTACTTGTGAGTACTGGTTCCGTCGGTTTAAAAGTGGTGATTTTGATACGGAAGACAAAGAGCGTCCGGGCCAGCCGAAAAAGTTTGAAGATGAGGAATTGGAGGCTTTGCTCGATGAAGACCCGTGTCAAACCCTTCAAGAATTGTCAGAATCATTGTGAGTCGACTTATCAACGGTCGGCAAACGCTTGAAGGCCATGGGAATGATTCAAAAGCAAGGAAATTGGGTGCCGTACCAGTTGAAGTCGAGAAACGTTGAACGGCGATTTTGCATGTGCGAACAACTGCTTCAACGGCATAAAAGGAAGAGTTTTTTGCATCGTATTGTCACTGGCGATGAAAAGTGGATCCATTACGATAATCCTAAGCGAAAAAAATCGTGGGGACCACCCGGCCATGCATCAACATCGAGGGCCAAGCCGAATATTCATGGCGCCAAGCTTATGCTGTGTATTTGGTGAGATCAGAAGGGTGTCGTGTACTATGAGCTGCTAAAACCTAACGAAACCATCACTGGGGAACGCTACCAACAACAATTGATGCAATTGAGCCGAGCATTAAAGGTTAAACGGCCGGAATATGCCAAAAGACACGACAAAGTGGTTTTTCAACATGACAACGCACGGCCACATGTTGCAAGAACCGTCAAGGAAACGTTGGAGGCGCTGAATTGGGATGTGCTACCCCACCCGCCTTATAGCCCAGACATAGCCCCTTCCGACTACCACCTATTCAGATCGATGACGCATGGCATGGCTGAGCAGCGCTTCACTTCTTACGAGGATACCAAAAAATGGGTCGATTCGTGGATTGCCTCAAAAGACGAATCGTTCTTCCGGCGCGGAATCCATATGCTGCCAGAAAGATGGGAAAATGTTGTAGCTAACGATGGACAATACTTGGAATAATATACATTGTACCGTTGTTTCTAAATAAATGCTCAAAAACCGAAAAAAAACCTTTAAAATTAATTCCAACCCCAATATATTTTCGCTAAACAATTATTTTCCCTAAAGAGCCTAAATTTGGAAAAATTTACACTCTTAATAGAGGTAGCCGAATACTTTCATGTAAGGATGAATTATTAAAAAAAATTTTAGTTTTTAGTGATTTATATTTTCATATGTGTGAAGTAATATAATCATTCTTTCATAAAAAGACACAATAAATGCTCAAAAACTAGCGGAAATACAACAAAACCACTTTTATATATTAAAAAGAACAAAAAAAAAAGTAAAAATTTTGAAGTACGGTACTTAAAAAAACAGCTATTTGGATCGGTTCCTCAAAATAATCCTTGGTTTATGTTATTCTCAAAATATTTGGAGCATGGTATGGTTTGAAGTAACAACTAAAAATGGTCTGCTTTAAAAAATATTGGCTGGTGTAATAGTTGTAAAACTGTCAGAAATTATAGGCGGGAAAAAATCTTAATCTGCATCAAAAAATTGTAAATGTTTTCAATTGGAGTAAAGATAATGCTGTTTTTCATGCACATTTTTGATATTTTTTTATTTCGGTTCCAACTTTTAAAATACAAATAACTGCATAATTTTATTATTATACATAATAAATTAAATAAATAATTATGTTGACTTTATATGATTTAAATACAAATTCTAAATGTTTGATAGTTTAAATCATACTTGATTTTAAATACAAATTCTAGTTGTTTGACAGTTTAAAATCGTTTATCGAGCTTAAGGTCAAAGTTAGAACAATTAATTGTTCTAACGAATTTTTCTAAAGAAACAACAACAACAAAGTTTTTTCAATATGAAAGGAAAAAAACCACTAGCAAATTGATTTTATTGTACAATTTCTGCGGTGCTAAACGCGTCATCAGAAATCTTTGTGATTGCCCGTGCAAGCGCGTAGACGCACTGCACCATCGGGGCGATGAGATTTTGAAGCTTCAATTTCTCATTTTTTCCTTAATTTCATAATGCCACATTCGTTGTTGTATTTTTGTTTTACTTTAGTTTCTATGCTTATGTATATATGTAGTCCAACAGCCTGCTGGAATTCTGCACTAACAAAGCATGTTTACTGAAGTTGTTTTTAGAATTTTTGCTGATTTTGTTTTTCAGCTGTTTCCGTTTGGTCGAGCTCTACCATTTGATTAAAGTTTTTTCTAAATGACCTCTATATTTATTATGTTGACTTTATATGATTTAAATACAAATTCTAAATGTTTGATAGTTTAAATCATACTTGATTTTAAATACAAATTCTAGTTGTTTGACAGTTTAAAATCGTTTATCGAGCTTAAGGTCAAAGTTAGAACAATTAATTGTTCTAACGAATTTTTCTAAAGAAACAACAACAACAACAAAGTTTTTTCAATATGAAAGGAAAAAAACCACTAGCAAATTGATTTTATTGTACAATTTCTGCGGTGCTAAACGCGTCATCAGAAATCTTTGTGATTGCCCGTGCAAGCGCGTAGACGCACTTATACTTTCATCCCCTATCAAATATATCGTACGACGTTGAATTCGATCCAGAAGCTCCAAATAAGATCTTGAAGCCCCTGCCCAAATGTGCGAATTGTACTCCATATTCGGTCTAATATATGAGGTGTAAATCATGTGAAGATCAGCTGAGGTGAAATATTTTTTGCACCGTTTTAAAAAACCTAGGCACTTGCCCGCTTCTTTCGACACATCGAAAATATGGTCATTCCAACAAGATCACACTTGATCGATATGCCCAGAACGTCAAGAGCGGCTGATTCCACAAGATCCACACCATTCATATTGAGGGGTGCTAAGGGGCAATCCATCCGCTTGTGGGTTACATACAGCACTGGGTCTTGCTTGCATTGAACTCTACTCTATTAGCAAGACCCCACTCGGAGATTTTTTGTAGATCATTTAGGAGTGTGTCATTCATATTTTGCCTTTTCCTCTCAATCTCCGTAGTGCTTGGGCATTTTTTTAATGAATATGAATCACAAATGCTGCTGTCGTCCGCAAACGAATGTGTTGGGTTATGCGTCAACGACAGAAGGTCGTTGATAAAAACCAGAAACAAAGTTGGCGATAGAACTGAACCCTGCGGTACTCCTACGTTAATGGCGTACTCCTCGGACGAAATACCGTCAACTACGACTCGAATCGTTCTGTCCTTGAGGAAACACGTGATCCATCGAGCAAAGTTACCACCAAAACCATATGCAACAAGTTTTGACACGAGCGCTTTATGCCACACTCGGTCGAACGCTTCAGAAATATCAAGAGCAACAACCCTGCTCTCGCCGAAAAAGTGAACGCATTTATTCCATTCTTCGGTTAAGACCGCCATAAGGTCACCAGTAGAGCGAGCCCTACGGAAACCATATTGACGGTCACTGAGCAGTTGGTTGCGCTCCAGATAGTTCACAACGTTGAAGTTTATTACGCTCTCCATAACTTTAGAAAGCGTAGAGCATATCGCAATGGGTCGGTAATTTGCAGGGTTCGTGGCATCACCCTTTTTAGGTACCGGCTGGACATTTGCCACCCTCCAACAAGATGGAAATACTCCTGTTCTGTAGGAGATGTTGAAAAGGTTGTGCAAAGGCCGAGCCAGCGAAGAAGCACACATTTTAAGCACAATTGGCGGTATGCCATCAGGACCAGAGGCTTTGTTTACGTTGAGATTTGTGAGGGCCCTTTTAACTGCTCTCATTCGAAAGTATATCTCCTGCATTGCAGAAGATCCACCCTCAACAAAGGGCAGTGGCTGATTGCTATCCGAGAGAGTGGAATTTTGTGCAAACAATCCAGCCAATAGGTTCCCTTTATCAGCCGAGTCAGTGAAGATTTGGTCATCTTTTAAAAGAGCTGGAATCGATGACGATGTCTTGTTCTTAACTCTTTTAACAAATGACCAAAAATTTTTGCTTCCTTTGGGACAGAGGAGAACCTTTTCTCGAATGCGAGCTTCGTGCAGAAACTTTTCGCGTTTTAAAATTGCATTACAGCGATTCCTTGCCTCGATGCGAAGTCTTTTAGTATCAGTATTCTTGTTAGAACGCCAATTCTGAAAGGCTTCCTCTTTGGACCTGACTGCAATCCTGCAAGTCTCGTTAAACCATGAGTGGTCTTTTAATTTAATGCTTCGCATCTTATTGGGAATGAAAGACCGCATACCCAATAAAATAATTTCTTGTACCATGACAGCCGCGGCATTCACATTTCTATCAGCGAAACATAATTTCCAATTGAAGTTGCGATAAAAATTATTTAACGCAGTCCAATTTGCCTTTCCATAAAACCATGCACTCCTCTTCGGGGCTTTAGGCGTAGAGGTGCAGGGGTTAGAATATGGAATAACAGCGGAGATGGTACAATGGTCCGAGTTACCAAGAGGTGCGTTGACACTCACATCATATTTTTCATGATGTGAAGTCAGAAAGAGGTCAAGAGTATTATGGCTATGCATATCACTTTGAGGAAAAAAGTGGGTTCCTTCACTAGTTAAATCAATTGGATCGATTCAGCAAATAGCTCAACATATTGCCCAACAGGTGTCAATGGGCCCGAGTGACGTAACCAAGCCGGGTTGTGGACATTGAAATCGCCTGCTACAACGATCTCACTGCACGGAAACAACCCCAAAATATGCGTAATCGAATCAGAGAGAGAGTCCAGTTTGTTAAAAGTGGGCTCTCTCCCTAGATTCGGGCTTCTATAAATAAAACAAAAATGCAGCAAGTGAGAGGGAAGCCTGAACCTAACCCTCATTGAGCTAAACTCTGGATCGGTCACGTTCAGACTCCTCTCACACTGGTACGCTACATCCGTTCTTATAAAAAGAGCGATGCCTCTATGCAAAGAAAATAATGGCAGTAAGCGGTACCCAGGTATATGAAAATCCAGTGGATCTGCATCCTCGGCCACCTGGGTCTCGCCTAGTGCCATTATTTGAGGCCTATGTAGAGTACAATGAACATATACCGAGAAAAAATTCGCTCTCCATTTATAAACTAAAACTACCAATATATCGATTAAAGTCGACAAAAACATTTAACGATGAAACAAAAATGGAAAAACTTAAAAATATTGCTTTATTCATATAAAGATTAGTTCCAAGTAAAAGTAATAATTTTGAAGGTGTTTAAAAATTAATTTCTGAATAGGAAAATAAAATTTTAAAATAAATCATAAAAATATATAAAAAGGAACCGTTAAAGTTATACATGAACGCTTACAAGACCCATTGAGCAATGAAGGCGTAGTTTCTTATTTATAAACAATTTTATAACTGAGTGAATTTTCATCCTATTTTAATAAATAGACGTTAGTTTTATTCCTAATAAAATGTATTTCCAGAAAATTATTAAGTTTGTAGTAGCTGTAAAGAAAAACTTTGGCAGTAAAAAGTTGAAAAAATGGTAAAAAATGTAAAAATTTTAGGTTTGGCCTCTGAAAACTTGAAAAGTTCTTCTTTAAGTTCTAAAGGTATGTACACATTTTGAAAGCTTTATTTTCATCTTTTCAAAACTGCTTTTTAATCGAAAATCGGTTAGAAAATTGCTGAGTTTCTGATTTTTTAATGCGTCAAGTACCTAAAAATTGGTTTTTTTACGGTAAAATTAAATTTTGGGGATGTATTAACAATTTCAAGTATGGTGTCATGTTACACTCGACCGTGGTAGTACCGTGTAATTAAAAGCGGGATACATACACAAGATGCACTAAATGCAAACATTATCGTCAAGTTTGATTTTGCAGTGCCTCGGTCAACTTCGTAAACATTTTTTGCGCCACTTGGTGCTAATACTTGCTTCGTTTTCAGACACAACTGAAAGCAAGTCTCGTCGCCATTAAATAATTGTGATGGATCATCTAAAATTGAAAACATATCTTCTTTTTTAAGATAATTTTTACCTTCGAAACCGGTCCAACCGGCCTTTAGATCTGATTTTCCAACATTTTAAAAATTTCTGAATGGCGCTTAATATATCTTCTTTACGTTTCGGAAAACCTTTCTTATATGACGCAACTAACCAAAAAACAATTTCATTTTCCTAGGCAATGGTTAAGAATGGTTCTGGTCCTGGTCCTGGTCTTACCTAATTGACAATAATTGTACTCATCATATGAGACAGTTATTGATAGCCCCCTGTCAACAACTTAAACTAGTGAACAATTTAAAACAATTATTGGCAACAGCATTTATTATCATATTTGCGTTAAAAAATATGATTTAAATTTATTTTCACTTTAAGAACAGTTAAACTTGTCTAAGCCTTGATATAACTATCAGCAATGAAAAAAATGTTAGCGACTTTAAACATACAGTAAAAACTGATTTTGGTCTTTTGAATTCCTATCTGAGAGTAGAATCTTGGAATGAGGTTTATGATGAATATGACCCCAGCAAGGCTTTCTCCAGTTTCCTTTCAAAG
Organism: Dichetophora obliterata; assembly: GCA_963920525.1. NCBI lineage: Eukaryota > Metazoa > Arthropoda > Insecta > Diptera > Sciomyzidae > Dichetophora > Dichetophora obliterata. The sequence goes on along the minus strand of OY986438.1, from coordinate 58,254,155 downwards.
CTTAACAGGTATATAGATATCTGCTCAAATAAAACTAGTAAACGCAGATCTAGGTATTGTAAACTTAAACCTTGGATGACTGATAATTTGATTGAGAATATTGAAAAAAAGAAAAAGCTTTATAAGAAAATGAAGAAATACCCTGATAATATTCAGATCATCCTTGAATACAAGACCTTGTGCATAAATATTCGGAAAGATGTTGAAAATTGTAAAAACTCGTATTACTCGGAAGAATTGCGAAAAGTCAGGGGTGATTCAAAGAAGGAGTGGAGATTAGTGAACGAGATTTTGGGAAGAACTAAAACGCATGAAAGCATCTGTAATCTAAAAATTAATGATTTAATAGTTAATAGTACACTTGAGGTTGCAGAGGAATTTAATAAATTTTTTTCCACGATTGGTGAGAAAACTGTTGAAAAAAGTTGCCATAATAGTTCACTTTTGTCGTCAGTTTTTATTGATAATAACGTCTCAGCTAGTTTTGTTTTTGTACCTTTCTCGTCGTTTGAAATATACAATATTATTTGCAAGGAATTAAAGAATTCTAATTCTTCCACATCTGACTGTCCGTCAAGTTCTTTTATAAAAAAGATTGTTTTTAATATATCTGACATTTTGTGCCATATTTTTAATGATAGCGTTATAAAGGGTATTTTTCCAAGCAAATTAAAGGTTGCAGATGTTATTCCATTGTACAAAAAAGGTGCTAAAGACTCTTTAAATAATTATAGGCCTATTTCTTTATTACCAGTGTTTTCAAAAATTTTTGAGAAGGGTATGAAGAAAAGAATTTTGTCTTTTCTTGATCGTGTAAATTTCTTGTCGAACAAACAATTTGGCTTTAGAGCAGGAAAAAGCACTGAAGATGCGCTACTGAATTTCTGTACTGATGTCTATGAGTCTATGAATAAGAAAAAACTCACGGCTACTCTATTTCTCGACATAACTAAAGCTTTCGATACTGTAAACCACGATATTCTTTTACAAAAACTAGTACATTATGGCTTTAGAGGGTTTTGCCTGGATTGGTTAAAATCGTATCTGGCAAACAGACAGCAAAGGGTCAAATTTAAAAACTCTGTTAGCTCAGTAAGCAATATTTCCCTGGGTGTTCCACAAGGGTCAGTTTTGGGCCCCATACTCTTCTTGATCTACATTAATTCGCTGTTTTCACAAAATTTTTACAGTACAATAACGGGTTTCGCAGATGATATGGCCTTCGTTTTTAGCTGTGACTCAATAGATTTGTTGTCAGCTTCTATAAATCGTGACTTACATTTGATTAGATGCTGGTTCTTAAGGCATAATATGGTTATTAGTGATAAATCGAAACTTCTGTTTTTCAACCTAGTAGGAAACACAATTAATTCTGATAGATTTGTTTTGCATTCGAATTGTTGTTTGAGATATCCTATTAATTATGATGGAGTCTTCAATTGTGCTAATGATGTTGACTGCGCAAATGAGTGCTTCGAGATTGATTATGTAAAATCGTATAAATATCTAGGTGTAATAATCGACAGCAAGATGAATTGGCATGAACATGCTTCGAAATTAAAGAACTATTTACTTAATGTAAATAGATGTCTTTATTTGCTAAGTTTTTCGTGTAACTTGGATTTGCTTAGGGGTATTTATTATGGTTTATTTCATTCGAAATTAGAGTACGGACTGTGTTGCTGGGGTGGTACACATAACAATATATTGCAGCCTTTACGTATACTTCAGAAAAAGGCCATTCGTATTATTTGTAAGGTAAACAGGTATCAAAATAGTCTACCGCTATTTCGTAAAAATTTAATTTTGCCACTGAGGTAGTTGTATATCTTTAAAATCTTAAAACTATTTTTTATAAGATCAGGGTACTTAAACAATAGATTTTCCCCTATCTACAATTTGCGAGTAAATGCAAGAAATTTGTTAATTGTTCCGCCACATTCACTGCATTTATACTTATTTTCGTTTTCTTCAGTAGCGCCTAGACTATTTAATAAACTTCCAGATAACATACGTGAAATAAGATCAAAAAATCTTTTCCTCAAGAGAGTAAAAGTTTGGCTTTTTCAACTGGATTGTGCTCAAGTTGAACTTATGTTAAAATTGCCTGGTTCTTAAGATTGTTTTTATTGTTCTAGTTACAAATATATACTATGTCTATGTCTTGTACAAAAAAAAAAAAAAAAAAATTATTATTTCTGATGTATTATCTTTTTACTGTTACTTTACTGTTATGGATAAGTTTTGAGTACATATAAGTTTAGTTCTGGTTCAACACTAGCCATCTTGGCTACTGAATTCAGTACTATTACTTGCATTTCTTTATATTTATGTTAACTTTGTTTGTATATTATTGTGTGAAATGCATTGTACTAAAAATCAATCAATCAATAAAAAATCAATAAAATTAATAAATAAACATAAATAAATCAATTAATTTTAAAACAACAAACTGGTTTATTTAACTGTAATCGATTAATTAAAAAAAAAAGTTTATAAATGTTGCCAGATTCATTCTGCAAATTCGCAGCAAAAGTTATGCAAAGCAAAGCTGTCAATAACTGTACTAAAAATTCAGGGTGTCAATATTTATCCCGCTTACCCTATACACTTTTTATAGTGGAAAGAGTTTTCAAAAACCCACTTTTGACCGTGTAATTTTTGGGTTAGTTTACCTTAACCAGCAAGGTCTTACAAGTATCCACTGCTCGAAAAATCGTCATCAGAGTCTTTTTTTATTAAAAATGATTTATTTTGCCTTTGCACTTTTCTATTTTTTTCGCTCAATTTTACTTTGTCTTTTCAATACCGGGCTCGGGCCCGGGGGGTTACAACATACGGGCCCCCTGAAACACTTAAAAAAATGCAATAAGAGAAGTATAAACCAGTGCTAGTAAAATTCAAATTATTTAATAAAAAATGTTTCGATTAAAAATAAAGTTTTTGGATAGTCTTCATTGAATTATGCCTCCGTGTATGGTACGTATTTTCACATAACAAAGTGCCGTTAAGTTCGTTGCATCGGTTAAAATAAAAAAAAATGTTAAGTTTGACAGAGTGCAAGAGGTAAAAACCTAAATTTTTGCAAACATTGATAATGGCATTCGATTAAGCTATTAATTTTATGTTGGAATCGGTATGTCTAGTTATTTTTTACGCAAATGAAATAGTTTAAAAAATAAATGTGAAAGATTCTATAAAAAGATTCAATAAAAATAGTTTAATGCCTTGAACGCACGCGGTCCAAGAGATATTGAACTCAAAAATTCACATTTCTTATCCTCTTAATATGCTTTATCATATTTTTCATCTTGTGCACGAATCAGAAATAAAATTTGGAAAAAGCCATCTAATATGCAAAATTATTAAATTAGTTTTTAATACATTTTTGAAAGCGCATTTTTTTAAAAACCAAGGCAAAACACACTCTCTAACTTTTATCAGTGTAATACTAAAAATATAAAAAAAAATATTAATATTTTTAAAATTTGCATCTTCGGGGATACAGGGTCTGATAGTTGACACATAACAGGGTCTGAAAGTTGACAAATTCATATTTTTAAAGCGTAATATCTGCAGACCTGTAATGGTTTTTTTTTTATTTTTTTTACGTAATTTAATGAAAGAGTGTTTAAATAAGAATAAAGAAAAAATAATCAGTTTTGAAAAACTCTAACTTCAAAAAAAAGGGTGGTTAAAATCGAAAAAATTTAAAATTTATACAAAAGTTAAGTAATTTTTCAAACTTTATGCTAAGTAGTTTCAACTTAGTAAAGTAAATTTTTATTGTTGCTAAAAGAACAGTCAATTCTCGAAACTGTTTTTAAATGAAGCCAACACCTTAGAAGTAAAGATATAAGGTATATCGTTGATATTTAATAATAGCTTATAATAAACTTTATTTTTTGTATTAAAACTTTTTAAACTATCTATATCTATCAAAGTTATAGATATCAAGTATTAAATAAACAATCCTATTCTGCTTATACAATTAACATAAAATCTCAATTTAAAAATAATCCAAAACTTTTCAATAGTTTTGTCCGATTTTGACCCCTTATGAAATTCAATCAGGAAGAATCATCTTGTGGCAATATAATTTCTAACATGTTTTCAAACTTCTTTAAATCAACTTACTCCTATATACCATTTAATGCTAGCACGGTGTATCCTTTTCTCCCGCCAGTTAACTCTTTTTAAACTCCTGTAATAGACCCAAATATTGTTATGTATTATCATCGACAAGTAAAATCATTGACGACCGGCCCTGATGAAATTCCGAGCTGTATTTTAAAGCAATGTGCTACAAATCTGTGTACTCTTCTAGCAAGCATTTTTAATATTTCCTTGCGTAGTGGTCATTTTACTATTATATGGAAGATATATTATATAGATGTGTCTAACTATCGAGGTATTGCAAAATTAAGTTCAATCCCTAAGATATTTGAGAAAATCATAACATATCAATTAACCCACTCCGTGTCTTCCACCATTTCTGTCTTTCAACATGGTTTTCTGAAGGGTAGGTCCACTACAACAAACCTCTTAGAGTTTACTACGCTTGTTATAAATGGTTTTATTTTGGGACTGCAGACTGATGTTATTTATACGGACTTTAGCAAAGCCTTCGACAGTGTTAATCATAATCTTCTTTTGAAAAAACTCCACCTTATTGGGTTTTCTGTCACATTATTAAATTGGATAAATTCGTACTTATCTAGACGTACTCAAAAGGTTTTATATAAGAATTCTCTTACAAAAAGTATTTGGGTCACTTCTAGCGTTCTTCAGGGCAGTCATCTTGGACCGGTTTTGTTTTTACTATTCATTAATGATCTTCCTTCGGTAATAAAACACTGTAACGTCTTAATATACGCTGACGACGTGAAACTTTTTCTTTGTTACAAATCACCCGAAGAACGACATCTTTTACAATCTGATCTAAATAGACTTGTGAACTGGTGAAGCTTAAATATATTAAATCTTAACTTACAAAAATGTAAGCAAATGACATTCTCGCGTAGATCTGCTAATAACATACATTACACTTTAAATAACACTAACTTAGAAATAGTTTCCAGTTTTCTCGATCTTGGTGTTATTATGGATTCAAAACATCGCTTCAATCTCGACGTTAATATGGTGATAAATAAGGCAAGAGGAGTCCTTGGTTTCATTAAAAGATGGGCTAAAGAATTCAATGAACCCTTTACTACTAAATTATTATTTACCTCTCTCGTAAGGCCAATTCTTGAATATGCATCAGTTATAGAGTGCGTGGCCCTTAAGCAAAAGAACAGCGGTAGCCCGAGTTTAATTCCAGCTCAGACAGAAATTTTTTCCAATTGAATTAATATTTCTGTTCGGTCGTCACCTCTCTGCAGACAATGGCAAACCTCAGAGCGTAAAAATTGCCAAGTAAAGCTTCTTGAGTACATAAGCCGTTCGGAGTCGGCATAAAACATGTAGGTCCAGTTCTCGAACATTTGTGATTAAACATTTAACAACACGCACAACACAATTGATCAATAGAAGCTAGGTCAAAGTCCTTCCAAGGACTGATATGGCCAGTTTATTTTTTTTTATTAATTTATCTGATTCGGTAGACGTCTTAAAACGGAAAATTATATTACTGTTAAAACTTCCAATCGTTTTAACTATTTGTCACGGGTTTTAAACCAAACTATGATCAGCAACGCCCTCGAAATAAAAACACTTTTAGGATAATTCAATTTTGATTGTATTTGCTATCGAGCGCAGCTTGCAAATGCTTGCTTTTAAGAACTAAAAGAGAATATAATAAAATAAAATTCAAATTTACAGAGTTTAAATATCTTACATTGGTTTGACCTCGTGTTAAATTTACAAAAGATTTTACAAAATGGTTGCTTTATCTTGACAATTGCGTTTTTCTTTTTAGAGCGAAAATCAATCTAAGCGGAAAAAAATAGTTGCGACAAATGTCAAACAAACAAACAAAGGAAGTGCTGCTACTGCTACCTTACACTTATTGTTGAGTTACCAACATTCTCCCCCCGGTATCTTAATCCGTAGGAGTTGGGAATCCTTCAGCTTTAGGGCAATCTCTGCCTACATCTAGTACGGCAAGCTACGAGCCGGACGATGATATTCTCCGTGAGCAGTTTTCACGACAGCACTTCTAACTTGCCCATCCCCGGCGGTGACAGTCTTGATAACTATCCCCTTCGGCCAGCAATGTCGTGGTAGGTTCGTATCCACAACAATTACGACGTCTCCACATGGCTTCACTATTGGCTTCACTTTACTGTAGAAGGATGTTCTCTTTGTCATATCGGGCAAAACCTCCGCCACCCAGCGCTTTCAGAATTGATCAGTCAAGAACAGTATGTGCCGCCAGGATGCTCTGCCGTACTGGTCTGAATCGCTGTATATTCCTGCGGGTTTGCTCCCAGATGAGGAGCCGAGGATAAAATGATTTGAAGTCAATACCTCTTGATCTGCAGTGTCTAGAGACAAATATGTCAACGGTCGGCTATTGACTATACTCTCGACTTCAGCGAACTAATTCTACAGACCTTCATCATACAGCTTCGTTTTGGGTGTAATTATCTTGTACATAACAGTCTTGATTGAGCGGACCATCCGCTCCCATGCTCCCCCCATGTGTGGAGATGCGGGTGGTTTGAACGTCCATTTCAGGCGAGGCCCAGTGAAATCATTTTGGAGTTTATCGAAGTCAACCAGCAGACAGGCCTCTTTTAGTTGCTTTTCTGCACCTTTGAAATTCGTGCCATTGTCACTGAAAATTTTGATAGGCGTTCCTCTGCGTGCCATAAAATTTCTTATAGCGATGGCACATGAGCTAGTCGATAGACTGTAAGCAAGTTTTATATGGACACCACGGCATGTCAAACATGTGAAGACAACGCCATATCGTTTCTCATTATTCCTTCCGACTACCACAAGAAAGGGTCCGAAAAAGTCGATTCCTATGTAGGAAAATGGCCGAATAAAGGGTGACAGTCTTGCTTTCGGTAAAAGGGTAATTTCAGGTGGATTTGGCTGCACACCAGTAATTTCACATAGCTGGCACTTAGCGCGAACTGTGCGAAGCGAAGTGCGTTGGCCTGCTATATGGAATTTCTGAAAAATTTCATTAATAGTTTCATGGTTTGCGTGTTGCCATTTTCTATGGTACCAGTCAGTTATCAGTCGCGTTACGTAAAATAATTATAAATTTCGGCACGGCATTGCGATAAGACTCGACAGATAGCGCTATAAGGTGCTCATATCGGCTGCTTAATTCGTTGAATATCAATGTTTGTTCAGGTAGATCGAGTTTTTTAACTGATCGCACATTTTTCAAAGACAGTTTTTTGGTCGATTTTCCTCTTTTTGAGATTTGCACATCAACGATCTGGGAGTCTTGTTTCGTGCCTTTCAAGTTCATTTCTTTAAGAATGTCTTCTTTAATCATTGTTGGGCCCGAGCCATCGTCAAGAAAAACGAACACGTCAAGCGAACGGTCCGCGTTGTAAATTGTCACCGGTAAAATTTTGAACAAGGTGTTGGATGATTGCATGAAATGGGTGGAAACAACCTCAGATTTGCGTTCGTCTTTTACGAAGGACTTATGAAGAAGAGGGTGGTGTTTGGCAATACACCCATCGATCTCACACGGCAGAACCTCAACTTAAATATTTTTAGGCAGCTGCGACATAATCTTTTACTTATAATTTCTTTCCATTTGTTGTAGTGACTCAAATTTTTAAATTTTTCACAATATATAATTGAATGAGAATCATTACAGTAAAAACATTGTCGTAGTGCTTCGGATTTGTTTTCCGTGCCATGAAAGCTAACTCGATGAAATGTCAGCTATGTCAAACAACCAATCTCCGAAAGTGACCAGATCAACAGCTGAAACCGTACGCGCGTATCTTGCCCAATCTAACTAAATCTGCGCAGGCAACTTTGCAATTAGCACCTGCACCAATATTGGGCTACGCAGGTGTTGATCTAAATCAGATCTAAAGCAACCACATATTTAACATCCAGCGCAAAATTCACAACTGGACAGCTGGCGATGTCCTCAGTTTAGAAGGCAAATTATTTATTATGTGTTCTGGTCTTCCAAATATCATTCTTACGGTTGAGATAATTTCCGGAACTAATTCCGGCATCGTAAGCCTGCTACTCACATACTCGAGCGCCCTTCCTTTAAGTGACCTCTGTAAGCGAAGCAAATTTTCAACATTCGAGAAGCCACACAGTTTTGTCGAGTTTTCAAAATGGGGGGAGAAGCCACTCTTCGGGTTTTCCGCTGAAAACTGGTAGCTCATGCGACACAACTTGGCGCGCGTTCATTTTGCGGACATTCAGATCGTCGCCCCCGATCGGCTGAGAAAATTTTCCTCTTGCTACGTCAGCCTTCATTACATGCTCGTGAGCTAAGGCGCTTGCCCTCTGCTTTCGTGTCCCTCCCTATGATTCCGATCCGTATATCAAATTTTATTTCTAGTGCCACATTTCGTCGAGTAGCACATATCTTAAGCTTCCTTTGTCGGACTAACGCCATCTACTACACGCTCGTTGTGATTCATATTTTTGATACTACTAGAACCTTTACCTAACAACTACACCGTATTGCGCTGCCTTTGGTTTTCCATCTCTTCGAGCTCATCTTCAGAAAGGTCAGAGTCATATTTCAACATAACCTCAAATATTTTTCGTATAAAATTCATATTCGCCGAATGCTCTTCCTCGAGAATTTGCAACTCAAGTTCTTTGCGCCGGCTTTCCTTCGCGCAGCCACACTTGCTTGCACTTTTTGTCGCACTCACCTGAGATCCACATGGGATATTTTCGCCATGTATAGGTTTGATGCCTTTCGTAGATGCTTTTTCTTGGCCACCCACCCGCTTTAGATCACTCGATTGCTCTTGGACGCCTGCTTGCTGTGGGCCAGTGGTTTTATTCAGACCGGTTGCTGGCTCATTGCTTACTGCTGCACCTGCTGGAGATTTCTAGCAATCGTTGCACTGCCAATCCTCGTTCTCATCACCAATGCTGGAGTCGACGTTGACGCATTGGTAATGAAACCATTTGTCGCATCCATCACACTGCACCATTCTGGAATCGTCATCTTCCTGGCACAGGGGGCAACTCCTTCCTGGCGTAGTCATTGTTGAGTGTTTCAAACGCTTGTTTTCAATTTCTTAAAAGAATTGTTAAAACTTCCAATCGTTTTAACTATTTGTCATGGGTTTTAAACCAAATTATGAGCAGCAACGCCCTCGAAATAAAAACAAATTCAATTTCTATTGTATTTACTATCGAGCGCAGCTCGCAAATGCTTGCTATTAAGAATTAAAAGAGAATATAATAAAATAAAATTCAAATAGAAAAATATGAAAATTTATAGAGTTTAAAAGTCTTACATTGGTTTGACCGCGTGTTAAATTTACAAGTGATTTTACAAATTGGTTACTTTATCCTGACAATTGCGTTTTTCTTTTTAGAGCGAAAATCAATCAAAGCGGAAAGAAACAGTTGCGACAAATGTCAAACAAACAAACAAAGGAAGTGATGCTACTGCCACCTTACACTTATTGTTTAGTTGCCAACAATTACATTTAAATAATTAAATACATTTAACTTCATCCTAATAATAGGATAGGCAGCTAGGTATAAACCTAACGCAGTTTTATAACAATGTAATATCTGTAATTGAGATTGTTTTGTTTCTCCTTTTTGTCTCAATATTATATTTTATTAAGTAAGCGCCATCAAATATGAATCATTTTTCAAAACTTGCTTCTTAATTATTCAATATTTTAATTCTTCCTGATTTGAAATTAGATTGAACTCACACTATCACCTGGATTGGTGTGCCAGAGTATATCACTTCTCCAAACAAGTTTATGCCTGCGTTGGCCCAAATGCCCAAATCCAACTAATTGGAATTTTGATTTGGCGGATATGAGATTTATCTCATTTTCACGTAGGTCCTAGGGTTGGACAATGGCCGCAAACCAGTTAAAATGAGTATAGTGTTTTGCATTGTTTTTGAACTCAGGATTGTTATTTCGAGTACCTTAAATAAATAACCACTATCATTCATTCGATGTTGCTTATTTATATACAATCAAATATATTTAAATACGCATTTTATATATATTCAAATTTTTAAATTCCGCAGAAAAGCCAATAAAAAACAAATAAAATTTAAACAATAAATAAAAAACAAATATAAGTATTGTAAGGTACTGAATAGGCTATCCCTTTACTATCAAAATGTAAGGGGATTACGCTCTAAGACGTGAGACATATTTTCAATGTCTCAAAATTTGTCTGAAGATATTATCGCATTGACTGAAACGTGGTTAAATGGAAGCATTACTGACTTGGAATTGTTTGATAATAGTTTTGAAGTATATAGAAAAGACAGATACGCTGGCAATACTTCTGCTGTCGGTGGTGGTGTCTTATTAGCTGTTAGGAACTCCTTCGTTAGTTCCATTATCGATATTCCCTGCTCTTCTAATATCGAACTTATATGCATTAAGGTTGTACATTGTAATTCTAATGTATATGTATTTAATGCTTATGTTCCTCCAAAGAGCAGTGTGGAAATTTATGCAAGCCTTGCGGATTGCATAGAATACGTTATAAATATTCTTGATGTTAGTGACGACATTTTATTGTTGGGCGATTTTAATCTGCCTGACTTGAAATGGGATTCTTCAGACGATGATACATATTTTTGTGCATCTAATTCGAAGACACGCTAAGAGCATATATTTGTTGATAATATATGTTCTGACTTACAACAAGTAAGTTGTATTTTTAATAGTCGTGAAAGACTTCTTGACCTGGTCTTAACTACAGACTGTAACAACGTGATTGTTAAGAGGGCCCTTCATGCTCTAACTTCTGTTGATGACTACCATCCACCACTGAGCATATGGTACAAGTCCCACAGGGAAAATATAGTGAATTCCAATTCAATAGATAAAGTTTATGAATTCGATTTCAGAAAAGCTGACTTTCTGAGGTTGAATCATTTACTTCATAGTAAACTTAATGTAATTTTAGAATATTTTAATGGTAATAATCTTGAAGATTCAATTAATTTTTTTTATATGGAAATCTTTACTATGTTTTCTGAGTCCGTGCCGTATAGCCTCAAATTTGTGAAAAATTGTGCTTACCCTTGGTACACAAGGTAATTAAAGACTCCTCGCAACAACAGGAATAGGGCATGGAAGAAATATGTCTGTAGCTTAGACTTAAATGACCTAGAAACCTACAAGCGTTTGTTTCTGGATTTTGAAAGTTGCTCAGCTACCTTATATAAAAATTATTTAGACAATATTAAGCTGAGAATATTGTCTGATCCAAAGAAATTCTGGGGTTTCATAAACACCAAAAAAAATCTGATGGATTCCCTTCATCATTTAAGACTTTTGACGGATTTACTGACGATCCCGTTATAATTTGTGGCCTATTTGCCACTCTCTTTAAAGAGTCATTCTGTTCAGACTCTTTTAATCCTGATGAAGATTATTTTGAATATATGAACTCTACACCCAGGGTTTCGTTGGACCCTATGTCTTTTAAAGTATATTGGATCGATCGAAGAAGATTTTAATGCTGGACCTGACGGAATTTCTGCCGCAGTGTTAACGCAATGTGGTTCCGTTCTAAGCCAACCACTCTCCATATTATTCAATAAATCAATTAGGGAATGTAATTTTCCACTTTTTTGGAAAAAATCTTTTATAAGTCCTATTTATAAAAAAGGTTGTAGGAATGATGTAAACAACTATAGGCCTATCGCTAAACTCTCATCGATTCCAAAACTTTTCGAGCGGCTCGTGTATGATCGTGTGAAGATTCATTGTGGGAGGGTCACTCGTCAGCATGGATTTGTTACTGGCAGATCCACTGTGTCTAATCTCCTCGATTTTACAACATTCTGCTTAAATTCAGTTTATTCTGGTAACTAGGTTGATTGTATTTACACTGATTTTAGTAAAGCATTTGATTAACTACCACACAAATTAATTATATTTAAACTAAAGTTAATGAGTTTTCCACAATTTTTTGTAAGCTGGATTCAATCGTATCTGAAAGAGCGATCTTATCAAATACGATTTTGAGGTGTGTTGTCTGCTGAATTTATTGCTGCATCAGATGTTCCTCAAGGTAGCCACCTTGGTCCACTTCTGTTTATTTTAGCCATTAATGATGTAACCCACATCATCAAATACTCTCATCTGCTCATTTATGCAGATGATATGAAAATATACAGAACAGTAGATTCTAAAGACAATTCAGTTCTACTCCAGTCTGATTTAAAATCCTTTGAAGTTTGGTGTTCTAAAAATAATATGTTTCTTAATCCAGATAGATGCCAAAATATGACCTTTTCGCGAAAAAGGAATAATTTAATTTTTGATTATACGATAAAAGATACGGCTTTAAATCGTGTAGATTCTGTCAAAGATCTTGGTATATGCATGGATTCTAAGCTATCGTTTAGCGTTCATATTGATAGCATTTGGAAAAAAGCGTCTTCTATGCTCGGTTTTATAAAACGCTGGGCCAAAGAATTTAATAGTATGATTGCAACTACAACGCTGTATTATTCAATAGTCCGTCCTTGAACGAATAGAAAGAATTCAAAAACGTTTTGTTCGGTTTGCTCTAGGTGCTTAAGTGGAACTGACACTTTAAATCTTCCTCCTTATGAGGATCGTTTAAAACTATTAAAAATGCAATCCTTAAATGAGAGAAGGAAGTCTGCTGATATCGTCTACTTATACCAACTCATAACTGGTGTTTGCGATTCACCGGAGCTCCTAACTCTTATAAATTTTAGCACTAACCGTAGAAGCAGTAGAAACGCTAACAATTTAATTTACTTACCTTTTAGTAGCCCAAATTATATGGCTACTGCTCCTTTACATCGCATGAGTACCTTTGTTAACAACTGTAGCTTTTTTGATGTTAACTTATCGAAAGGTCAACTCAAAAGTAGAATGAAAACTAATGTATGATTAGATCTATGTTAACGCATGGTTAGTGTTTATGTCTTGTGTTGTCCCTGAGCCCAACCCATATTATGGTGGGTAAATTTTTCTCACTTTGGATTGTTTTGGACCACTTTTATCTATGTATATCGTTGAGATATTTCAATGATATTAAGTTGGTTCATAAGATACTCTAATGTGGAGAAAGTGCGAAAAAGCTGTAGTAGCTGAACTCTATTGTTATTGCATGTAAGTGCTTTATTTATGATATGGCGGATATACACGTTTATATTGATATTATTTATGCTGATAAATACTTGTTTTGATGTTGAACACTTTAACACTTATTGATATTGATATTAAATACACAAACCTTATCCACAAATTGCAATCCGAGTGTTATTTTCCGCTGAAAAGCCAATTAATGTGCTTAATGGAAAATCCTAATTGCCAATAGTGGGTATGTTTTAGTACGTTGGTGCATTCTGTCTGTCCCGGCTGATCCGGGCATGATCTAGAATGTAAGTCGTGCATGCGTATGGCACGGGTATACGTATCTTTTTAAGATTTCATACCTCCGGACGAATCAAAAAAAAAAAAAAATTTGAATCAATGCCTTCCTGTAGCAGGCACGAGTAGATTTCATCAGGTCCAGGAGATTTGTATGGGCTAAATTTTGATATGGCCCAACGTACACTATCGGACGTAAACAGTTTACCTTGAAGTCTTCTTTGACCACCTATCACTGAGTAGTATGCCCCAGTGTCCGATGGGATGTCCTCTTCAAATACACATCCCAGAAAGTGTGTCTGTAGAAAAAGACGATTAGCTTTATCGGAGTTTACAGTGTAGCTTCCATCAGTTTTTAATAGTGTACAGATGCCATTGGAATGATCTTTGGATACAGCCTTCTCTAGATGGGTCGCTGCTGGTAGACTATCAGTCTTCTCGCAGTAAACCCTCCACGTGGTCCTCTTTGATCTTCTCAGCTCAGTGTTATATTTGGTTAAAGCTTGCTTATATTAGGTCCACTCTACCGTTTGCTTAGCTTTATTGTAAAGTTTTCTAGCATTTTTCCTGAGCTTACTCAGCTCTTTATTTCACCAAGGCACTTCACTACGGGACTTGACAGTCCTCAGCGGGTAGCTTTCGTGGAATGCTAACGTTAAGTTGGTTTTCAGTTGTTTGGCCTCAAATTCAAGCTCTTCGCTAGTGACAATGCGTTGAGTTTAGTGATTTAGGTCAATATTTTGTCTATGCCTAAATTTTACCCAATTTGTATTTATCGGGTTTCTGAAAGAATGGCATGTGTTCCCATATGAAACCTAATGCGGCCATGATCAGGCATGGAAACCTCTTCAGAGACGTGCCACCCATAAATAGAGGTTGCCATATTGGAGGTATAAAGAGTGAGATCTAATCCTCACCTCTAATGATAATCCCAAAAGTTGATTCATTACCCCTATTTATAATAATATTACTATTTCTATAAATATAGTCTAAAAGGAACTTATCCCTTTTATTGGTGTCTGTACTTCCCCAGACGGTATGGTGCGCATTTGCATCGCAGCCGATGATGCAATGAAGGCTTTGCCTCCTGCAGTGGTCCACAAGGGCTATACATTCTTCAGTTGGTGCTTCCGCCATATCACCAAGCAAATAAGCCAAGGCTAGCACCACCTCGTGGTTTCCTTTAAAGGAGGACACAATTGCCCGAATGGCTATAAGGTTGCCGGAAATGAATTCTGAAAGAGGTAGAAATGTTAATCTTTTATTGACCAGCAATGCCGCCCCAGGACTAACATTCCCGGTGTTATGAAGCAACCTACCTTCTGGATTCTGAAGCCCTTTGACAACTCCAGAGTTTAACCATGGTTCCTAGATGAAATCAATGTCCAGGAATTCTGTAATAAACCTCCTGCAAAGCACGTCGGATGGAGCTTTGGATGGCCTGGCAGTGGTTTGCCCGGAGGCACGTGGTTTTGCTTCTTTAGAGGAGCACAGTAGCTCGTCCTTCTTCTCTGGCGCTTTGGCACTCTTGGAGCTCGGTAGCTCTTCTGCAGCCTCCGTTGGCAAGATCGCCACCTCCGCCACGTTCGCCTCACTTTGGCTTTTGGCCTTGGGTCTGAACTGAACCCACTTGAATTTGTAGAAGACCTTACTCTTCATCTCTTTGAGCCTCAAGACCGATAACGGTTCTGCTCATCACCCTCCAGTCATCCACTCTGAGGTCTTTGTTCTGACATTCGATAAACCTTAGGATGTCACTGGTGGGTGTGGTTGCGGGCTCTGGGAAGTACGTCATGTAGATATACGGTAGAAATAGGGATCCTAGCTCCTCATCTAGCTCCGTGACATCCATATGTTCAGCAACGCCAATTGGATCAGTGCTCACTGAGGCTGTAGCTGCAGTAGTGGCGTTTTCGGGTTCGCCAACGTGACTCTTCGTCACATATGGCCGGTCTTAGACACCAGACTGTGCAACTGATTAGGCACTAGTACCTAATTTGAGTACCTAATCTTATTCTAGACGCAACACTGTGTTTTCCATATAGTGTTTATTAAGTCGTCTAAAACGGGTATTTTTCTTGAAGCAAACTAAACAATTAGTACCGCAAAGTCTTTTGTTTTTGCTAATTTCGTATGTCACACGTTGTACGAACATGAATTTGAGATGGTAGGTGCCTAGAAAAAAACATGCCAAACATTTAACTTACGCAAGGTTACGCAAACTAGATTATTGTTTTCTAGTCCAGAATTCTAGATAATAATCTACATAACTATACCTACCACGGCATACTACCACGGATATCTTTTTAACATCACTATAAATTGTATTACGAGATCCAGTTGCAAGTTTACTACGTTCATCGAGTTTTTTAATCGAAATCACATTTTTATATATAATTATACTATATAGGAGAATTCATTTTGGATAGATTGCCAATCAAAATGTGGCCGCTAGTGTTCTTAATTTAAATAATATCAACCGATTTTTCGGAAGAAATTGCACTCATCTGTTTTTCAAAAAAAATTTATACCAATACACAGCTACATATGTATAGAACTTAAAAAATTAGGGTTGCCTTAGCGCAACTGGCCGCAATCTCCAGGCAGCCCGGTGTAAACAGGTGTGTTTCGGGACATTTATACGTTCATAACGTATTTTGATTAATCATATATTAAATTAAAGGTAATTTTTTTATGCATGGTGGAATAGGGTTGCCTGTGTTAAAGTGGCCTCAAAAATGGGTTGCCTGCTGTTAAAGATAGATTAGAATGAAAAAGAGTTACAGTCGCTTACAGTAGCGACTTGTTTATATCAAACAAGTTAATATTTCATTCATTTCTCATGTAATCTATCTTTAACAGAAGGCAACCCATATTTTCGGCCACTTTAACACAGGCAGCCCTATTCCACCATGCATAAAAAAATTACCTTTAATTTAATATATGATTAATCAAAATACGTTATGAACGTAACAATGTTCCGAAACCACACCTGTTTACACCGGGCTGCCTGGAGGTTGCGGCCAGTTGCGCTAAGGCAACCCTAATTTTTTAAGTTCTATACATATGTAGCTGTGTATTGGTATATATTTTTTTTTGAAAAACAGATGAGTGCAAGTTCTTCCGAAAAATCGGTTGACATTATTTAAATTAAAAATACTAGCGGCCACATTTTGATTGGCAACCTACCAAAAATGAATTCTCCTATATAAAATTATACATAAAAATTTGATTTCGATTAAAAACTCGATGAACGTAGTAAACTTGCAGCCGGATCTTAGACTATTGGTATTATATGCAATAAAAGATATTATGTGTGAGTTGTTTATTTAATAGACAAACAAAATTTAATAGTTTGTAAATAACAATTTCAGGTGAGAATATTTTCGTGTTTCATACTTTTTAGAGAGCGCTTTTAAGTAGTCGGGTTCTAGTTTTTTGAAATTATTTTTTTAATAACATGAGTTGGTAGCATTAACTATACTGAGTTTGAGCGCGATTTGTCGTTAAGTTTGTTTATAGGGCTCGATATTGTCAGTTCATCTGAAGTCTGGAAAAAATATCGAACAATCAATTTGTCTTAAATTTTGCATTGCAAATGGAATTCCGTGCACCAAGTTAAAGGAAACGGTACATAACGCTTACGGTGAATCGAATTTATCAAAAACGAGTGCATATGAGTGGTACAGTGCATTTAAAAGCGGTCAAGTGTTTCATCAATCAACGTCTTCAACTTTAGTCATAGTCGCTGTAGTGAAAAAGATGTTGACTGAAAAGCATCATTTAAGTTTGAAGGAGATAGCCGCGGAACTTTCTGTGTCTCACGAATCAATTCGTACCATTTTAAATGATTGTTTGTGCATGAAATGCCTTACCACTCCACTAGTACCGAGAGACCTGAGTTTCTTCAATAATTCAATAGCGTAAACGGCACTAAAGACATGCCAGAACGAGTGAATGGTGATCTCACATGGGCTTATAAGCTTGTAACATGCTTCGCAATGGCTCCCTCCAGCTGTAAATAAAAAAATATTGTCGTAGAGTTTTGCGGCATTCGAGAGAAAATTCGTCGAAAAAGGCCAAAATTGTGAAAAAATACTCATGGATTTCGCACCACGATAACATACCATTTAACAAAGCTATCATTACGAACGAATTTTTGGCCTAAAACGCAAAAAATATCATCGAAAAAGCACCGTTTTCAGCCTTTCCAAAACTCAATTTACCACTTCGGGGTTACCGTTTTACAGTCGATGGAAGACATAAAAACGAAAATGCGTTTAAAAAATGTTTTGATGCTTGTTGATATGGGTTCAGTATTTGTGAAGGGTCTACTTTAAAGGCGATAAAATAAATTTGTATAGTAAGATATATTTATAGATAAAATAAATATTTTGTGTTATTTCCATTACTTTTTTGACAGAATATATCTTTAGATCTTTAAAACTTATATACGATAGACGTTGACCTCAAATATTGTGTCTGGAGTCTAGAAAGTTTTATCGAAGTTTCAACCTATTTCTCATTCCTACATATTGATTACAACTCTCCAAAATAATTTTGTGCACATATCTATTCATCAAAAGTTGAACACAATTTGCGTCGGCTTTTGTAGTCTAGTGGGGAGTGCGCTAGACTATCAACCCAGAGGTCCCTGGTTCAAATCCGGGCTCGGGCATGGTTCTTTCCACTTTCTTTATTCTTTCCAACATTTAAAAATTATGGAAAACTAAAAAAATCCACAAATAAATGGTGGAAAATGTGGCTTTAGAGGACAGGAAAACATAACTAAGGGCTGGAAATGCTTGCCGAGGTTAAGGCATAACACTAGCAATTCAAATTGTCTTTCACGGTTGTTTCGCCTAATCATTAATGCACTTATGGTTCCAATCAATTCCTCTAAATATCTTTCCCTTTCCTTTTAACTCAAAGGCATGAATCAGGCATCATGTCAAAGGCATTAGTTATTTGATCTTTATGTTAAAAAAAATTTCTATAGAAAATTGTGGATGACATGCCTCAAGATGTTCCTCGCCTTAGTAAAAAAAAGTTACGAAAAAAACAATGGTCTCTAACGCGACTGTTCGTATCGTAGTGCATACCAATACAAATAACGAATCTCGGGGAGATTTGCTTAAGAAGAAAACCTCTTCAAAGCATAACAAGAAAAAAAATGCGAAACTAACATTCCTACAGCTGCCGGTGGTCGCAATCGTCGACCTGTTGTTATGTAAAATAGCAAGAACTGTTTTGGTTTTTCTTTTATTTCGTGCTACGAGAACACTCAAATGGCAATTATCCACCAGGGGCCACAGGTATTTGCATGATCAAACCAATGAATGCCGCTTTTTTCGCTTTAGTGCTTTGGGATAGTTTGCAATGAATTTTGTTTGCATATCCACCCAGATAAAAAATTTCATATTTATGTAGAACGTAATTGAAAGCTGTGTACATATATTCCAAAAGAGTAAAGCTGAAAAAGTACAACTTTTTATAGTTGTTAGCGTAGCTTTTTTTTATTTTCTTTTTCTTTTGTGCATGTCGTTTGTTTTTGGTTGCAGCATTCATTCATTCAAAACAAAACAAGGTCACCTTACTTATAGCTCTCCGAAAGGCTATCAAAAAATTCTGACTGCAATTTTTGCATATTTATGAAGAGTTTCAACGTCAATTTTTTGTTTGATTTAATACAAAATAACAAATTTAATACAATTTTGCCATTATTTTTATGTAAAGGAAGTTGAAACTAAAAAGCAGATTGGCCATTTAATTAAAATAGAATTAAAATAATTAATTTATTGGCAATTCAAGGAGGAATGCAATAATCTTACAATCAAGAAATTAATCAATCATATCAGAATTAATAATAATATCACACAATGGAACATTTTTTTCATTAAGGCCACCTTTAAAAATTTTTTTCAGACTTTTTCTTTTGTTTTTGCTTATAAAAACTAATATAGTCTAATATAGTGTGAAAATTTCTAGCAAATCTACTCAGTAGTTTTATTTTTGAAGAGTTTTTTGTGTAGGCAAGTCAGGCACAAAATCATGTTATACGCACATATGTGAAGATTAACCATTTTTCATATGGTTATGTATTAGTGAGGAAACTAATAATGAAATGTTGTTACAACATGCGTTTGTGTTTTTTTATGCATTTATTTATTGGCCAAAAAAGGCAATGCAATTAACTTATTTTAACTTTTTCTAACAGATATTGCTTGTACTATACAACAGGATTTTTTGTGTATCCCCCTTTCCTTGTTTTTATTTTTTTTTTTGTGCTCTAAGCAAACTCCACCCACCGGATCGACATGATTTCAATAAGCATATCAAAAAGAAAAGAAGAGGAGGAAAACAAGAGGAACTATAAACATACCTAAGATACGATGTATATTTATTATTCTTAAAGACTATAAGGACAATAGGTAAGAGCGAATGATAAATGGACGTAAATCAGAGATTTGGAGAGGGCAATATAACGGATTTTGATTTATTAAACAAATCAATCAACGCTTATACATATAATTCCAAATATTTATATGAGGCCTGGGTTAATTTTGGTTATGGAGGGATTTAGATAGGGTTCGCTTGAAAGAGGATTTGGACAAAGAAGGTGAGTAGTATATAGAGATATTATTAAATTCTCTGCAGCAACGATTGATGGGTTCATTCTTTGCATATGTAGTTTGGTGTAAATATTTAGTTAGCAATCAAATATGCCTAGCACGTTTTATTAAATCGTATAAGGAAATCATATTAGAAATGTATTCGCTGTGAATAGCACCATTAATTACTTCAAATGTGAAGCGTGAGTCCAATTATGATCTCCTTGTTGATAATGGCGTGAAATTAAAAAGGGAAGTTGCACATGTCTCTCAGCGCGTATAGTAAAAACTACTTTTGAATAGATTAAATTTTTTCTCTATGGGAATCGAAAGATGGATTCAAAATTATGCAGGCATATTCAAATATTGGGCGCACTAATGCACAGTACAAGGATGTAGTGACACATATATTATTGAATTCATTTGCTTGTCTTTTTATAAAACCGAACTGTTTTCTGACTTTGGATACAATTTTATCATAGTGCAGATTAAAGCGCATCCTGCAATCTAAGATAACTCCAAGATCCACTATATGGTTTACTCTTTTTAGTTCGGTACTATTGAGGTGGTAGGTACGAAATGTTACGTTGTTCTAACGAGAAAAGCTTATAACGTTGCATTTATTGACATTAAGATGCAGTTTCTTTTGAAAACACCGTTGCTCAAGAGACAACAGTTTTGATTGTTAAAAATGAACATCCGCATCTGATTGAATTGCATAGTACATTTTTAAATCATCTGCTTACATAAGATGGGATATCGTTCAGAACTTCTGACAAATCGGATATGAATATGTTGAAAAGAAAATAATCAAGATGGATACCTTGCGGAACTCCTGAGGAGACTACAATTTTTTTCGATAGAACTCCCTGGAATTTAACAAACTGGGATCTGCTGTTGAGATATGATTTTAGCCAACTCATTATGGACCCCGCAACACCAAATTTTTCTAACTTATATGTAAGAATGCTGCGATCAACTCGATCAAAAGCTTTACTGAAATCAGTATAAATAGCATCTATTTGGTGCCCTTTTTCCATTTGGACTAAGATATCTGCTACCATGATCATGAGCTTAGTGGTGGTAAACCGCCTTTTTCAGAACAAGTGCTGCTGTTCGTTAAGGCGTGGGTGAATAAGACTTGTTAGCTTATCACAAATAAGTTTTTAAAAAAATTTTGGAATGGCTGACAAAATTGCTTTGCCCCTATAATTTTCAACTGATCTTTTATCACCATTCTTGTAAATTAGTGTAAGATACAATGATTTCCAGTATGAAGGAAATGTCCCACAAGACAGTGATTCGTTAAAGATTATATATAATGGCAAAATCAGTTGGTCTAAGCATTGCACCAAAAAGCTTGTAGACATTAAGTCTGGTAAGGGTCCCTTTAATAAACCCAGTTTTTTATTGCATTAGAAATCTCTTCCTGGGATAAATTTAAACTGTCAACGATAATAGTCTAGCTGGGTGGAGAAATTTCTGATTGTGTTGTCGGAAGACAGAAGGCCTCCTTAAAATGATCCGCACATAAGTTGCTTATTTCAAGAAAATTGAACGAAATGACATTACCTTTAAACATAGACGATGGATAGCCGCTAGAATAACGCTTCATGTTAACAAAGTCAAAGAATTGTCTCGGCTCTTGGACAATTTTCTCCTCCGATGATGTTCGTGTACAACTTGTACGCTTCTCCTGACTTGATAGAGAACTCTCTTGATAGCTTGTCATATCTAAGCTTCAGTTCATAGCTTATATTATCAGTGTTTTTGAGAAGTTTGTAGATTTTATTTCTCTGATTCCTCAAAAATTTGAGATTTTTATCTAGCCATGGTTCTAAGAGCTTATTCTTTTCCTTAATTATTGGCAAATAACTTTCGATAGCGTTAAAATTATGCTGATAAAATGTAAAGACAGCGCTGTCTAAATCTAAGTTTAATAGAATATTAATCCAGTTGAGAGAATTAAGATAACATTTTATTCTTTCATAATCGGTGTTGAAGTAACCAACCATACGCAGAGGAGTTATTATAAGACTGGGTAAAAGTAATGTCATTAGCAAAGAAAACAACTCTTAAGGCTGTATGAGGCACAGTACTAGATAATAAATTTTCTGCTCCCATGCATGGACTAAACTTCTCTTCTTCATACGAGTTAGTAAAAATTAGGTCAAACCATCTGCCTTTTTGATTTTGTACAGAAGAAACTTGCTGCAGGGCACTGCAATAAAAAGTGCTAAGTAAGTTGAAATCTATGGCATTACAAAGATTTACAGGAAGAATAAAGTTATCATTTTTGTCGGTGACAAAAGAAATATTTGAGCGGTTGAAGTCACCAATAATAACAACTTTATCTTCGTCTTTTAGGGTGGAGGTAAAGGTGGTCAGTGTTTCACATAACTCGTTGTATGTTATTTCACTTGAGCCGGAAGGAATGTAAACGACACCTATATACATTAGAGTGGACCTTATTTTAAAGAGACCACCTCAAGTGTTCAAACTTTTGTAATCAATGATAAAAAAATTCGTGAAAAATTTTAGCAAGATCGGATGCATATAAACCCGTGCGCACACGGCTTACAGTTTGCACAAGTGCATGAAAGAAAACAAATGTTTTTTTTTTAATATTTTCATATGCAATTCCATTTGGAATAAGGAAACAGTTAAGATTTTTTGTTTTTTCCAAAAAATTTTCAGTTTCATAAGGGTGTTCACCTCAAATTACTTGAATAACTCAAGGGACAAAATGTTTATTTTTGGATTTTTCCAGCAATATTGGTTTTATTTTCGACTAATCTTGATGCGCTGATTTCAAAACTATTATTCCTTTTTCTAGCATCACCAGTTTTTGAGATAACTTCAGTAAAATCGTTCAATGACGTTTATTTCAAACTGACGTTTACATCAACTCTCGATCGAGAACATATAAAAAGAATCTGTTGTCAACATTAAACATAAAATATTTTAAATTCTTGGGATTTCAGCCTTAATCATGAACGAAGTATTAAATGTCCTTCAAAAACCAATATATGATGAGAGTATTATTAAGAGGGATTACCATAGCTACTCTTCATATTTAAAATCATTCAACAATAACGATGAGATTCGTATACCAATTCAAAATAAGGATCTCTTTGTCCTACCAAGTGAGAGTATGATTTACATTCATGGCTTCATAGTAAAACATGAAGGAGGAAAAGATGTGGCAACAACGGGCTTGAAATTTAAAAACAATTTTATTTCATATTTGTTCGATGAAATTCGATATGAAATTAATGGTTTTGAAGTTGATCGTACTCGCAATCTTGGAATCTCATCCACTATGAAAAATTTTGTATCAATGAATAAAGCAGAAAGCGATGCATTAAAAAACGCTGGTTGGTGCCCTGATGAAAGTATAACTTTGGAAAAGAAATCATTTTAGTTGATGTATACCGCTGAAAATGTTGATGGGATTTGCCGAAGAATACACTAAAATAAAAATTAACTCGAAGCATGAGCTTATCTTTCAACGTTCTTTTCAAATGATAGATCATATCATCCTACTAATGCCGAGGATCAATTATAATTGACAATACTTGATATAACATGGAAAATGCCTCACATACAACTATCGGACTTTTCGAAATTGGAAATGTATAAGATAATTAACAATGAAAACCCTATTTTAATGGCTTTCCGAAGTTGGGACTGTCATGTAAATCCTAGGATTTCAAAAAGTAAAGGTACAAAGGTTTTATGGAATGTAAAACTGAGTCAGCAAAATGAAAGACCTAGATTTCTTATCATTGGCCTACAAAATGAGAGGAGTAAAGAGTGTTGTATCCCCTCTGAGAGGATACTCGTAGATCGTCGCCGAGCGACGTCCTACCTAACGTTTGCTGCCGGCGCTTAAGAGCGCCACTGGCATCTACTCAAAAAAAAGATCTCCTTCGCCGTCCTTAGGTGCATTCAGGCGTTGAGATTTTGATATACTTACTGGTTACTTGTATCCAATTGGTTAACCTCAGGATCCGCTGTTGACTTCTGCTGAACCAAGAAAACCACTTGTATACCTCCAAAATTCATTCACTGAAGAACTCTTTATTTTAGCGGGGACCAGATATTTATAACATATCTGGCCGCGCTTCTTCTTCTTAAGTTTTACATACTTATTACATACTTAATTCGATTTATTGATAAATCAGCGGTTGCATAATTTTGCCTTCCGCCTCTTGTACAATAATTTGCCTTAAATTAACTTCATTATTAAATTCTTAATTTAGTTTTGTATTGTTTGCTTACAATTAATTCTTATTTTAAAACATAATCATACATACTTATTTAATTATGCCAACTTGGGCCGAACAAACATACAAACATGTATAACATGTGTAATTGGGTCATATTGCCCAACGATAAATTCTTATTTAAATTATTTTTGTTTTGCGTTATTCGCTTAGACAAACTGTGTGTATGATTATTAAAATTAATTTACCTCTGGTTTTTGCTTTGTCAGCATTTGACGCTAGCCGCACAGAAGTAAATTGTTGGCTTTATTTTATTGTCTTTAAATAAAATGAAAACTGATCGCCCAGTTGTTGTTGCGGTAGATCAGTGTTCATTTTACTGTCTTATTTTTGTTTTAATTGACTGGCCTTGGCATTGAATTCATATAAAAGTGCCGCAATGCAATGAATGTTGATCGCTAGCTTAGTTGTTGCGGTAGATCAATTTTCGTTGCCAGCACTTGGCCACTAGTAGAAAGACAATATTTTGGGGAATACCTCGTTGTGAGTCACAACAAGAGGAAGGATGATTGAAATATACGCTTTGAAATGGGACAGTTGCTATTCTATATGATATGTATGCAAAATTTCAACAAAGTTATTATTATATGCGGGAACCTCAGCCACTGCTCAATGTTGCTGAATATAAGGCAATTGCACCGCTTATTGTTGTTGATGTAACTAACACATCAAAATAAAGCAGTTAAAATGGGATCTATTGATATACGAATTGAATTTTACACCGAGGCAAACAAACCGATTCCAGATAAAACGTCAGCTTACTGTTTGGTAATCCATGATCGTTTAATTGAATACACGCCTCTTGCAAATGAAATCATAAGAATAATTTAAATACAAAATCAATTATTTTTCACAATTTATATATAATAAATCAATAAAATAACAATAAAGATTCATATATAAATCAACTCGTTTTGTTTTATTTATATCAGCATAGTTGTGTATGGTCATGGTTACGATGACGCTTTCAACCGCTAGCTTAATTTATCATTAACCCCAGCCGCCGCCGCAGCCGCCGTTGCTGCTTTCATACTTTGTCTTTCCATTAGTCAACCAACTCATATTAAATTTATTAAAATGCTAAACATCTACACTGCTCCCTTATCTTGAACTTGCGGTTTTGGGTCCGCTTATTATGCTTACTGTGAAGCTGAAGGCTTATCACCTTAGAGTTGAAATTTTGATTTATAACAACAACAAAACGCTTCAGCCAGTTTGACCAATCATAGTCCATCTAGCTATCCGTCCGTCCGCCCATCTTGCATGCTTATTTCCAATTTATAACAACAACACGCTTCGGCCAATTTTACCGATCGTCTGCGACACCGACTGCGCTGCACCGCACAATTTTGAGAATTTTGAGGCTCATAAGGAAATACACGCGTTTTTTATTTAGAATCCCTATAGCCCTTCTACACCCCTACTCCGAGTAAAAATCTTGACGCGATGTAGGGGCTTAAGTTGCAAGGACACAATACTGCCGGTTGGAGTAGTTCCTCCCTGTAGGGTATAACCCTACAGCTCAGCAGAGCCTGCATCTTTTGTGAAGCGACAACTAAAAGTTACTCCCCCCTAATCCAGGGTGTCATGCGCACCGTGCCCATTGGATGGTTTGCAGTCAGGGGGTATACCGACTGTATTGGATCGGAGCCTTCATGATAACAGGCCGCCTCATGAAGTAACTGTGGCCTTACTATGGTATGCGGGCTCTGGCATGGTTGACTACCCTTTCACAGCCATAAAACATAGACTGCGACGCTTTTGTCCTCGGACACGAGCTACCGGTCGAACCCTAAATATGAGTACAACAAAAAAAACAAAACACAACAAACAGGAAGACTTGCGGTGAGTCACCGCAAGCAGAGCAGCAGACCTCATGGAACAGAGATTCCAAGAGGAAGGTCAACGGCAAGGCACCAAACCTAGGAGAAATCCTCCTCCGCCAGCCAGAACACAAGTCAATAGGACTGTACGCAGCAATGATCAGGTGGAGCATAGAATCCATAATGACAACAGACACTGCAGCACACAGATGAGGAGGCACCCGTACGGCAAAGATCGAGTGGAGCATACCATCCACAGCGGTCAAAGGCCTAGTACCAGCCACCAAAGAAAAACTGCGAGCCCTAGGAGATCACATCCTGTCAAAATTCCCCCGGAAGAACACCGGGATGATACGACGTCGGCTCCAAAAAGTATCCCAATCACGGAAACTGCGTCAACATCCAAGGATGCGGCACAGAAAAGGGAATCAGAAGAAGGGCAAAAACACAAGCCCTTCCACAGTAGACGTCGCCGTGTCCACCTCCCTCATCGCGGGGAGCCAGGAGGGCTAGACGACCCACTAAGAGTCGGCCTTAGTGGAGCAGGCGTAAGATGGTATCTGCGCTATCTGGAACAAGCATGGCACCCGAAGTAGCTCATGAAAGAGTGGTAGAGCATCGGGGTAAAGCTGGCGAAGCACCGGTACCAGAGGCAACGAAGAGGAGCTGCAGCGAAATAACGCCTCCTCAACGTCCAGAGAGCAAGAAGGCCAGAATAGCTCCTGGAAGCAACAGTAGGTCAGTGCCAGGGGCTAAGGTACCCGAGCCAGAACCGCAGAAAAATAGAAAAAGCTATGCAAGCATAACTAAGGGCATCCAAATAGCGGTTCTGCCCAAAGAATACCCCCGGCAAATGCTAAGTCCGGATGAGCTCTCGGAGCTAGAAGAAGCCATACTGAGCGAAGTAGTGAAGGGCTGGTCCACCAAGCTACAGTTTGAGGGAATTAACTTTCGTCCGGGCATGTTACTGGTCGACTGTTCGAATCCTTCAACAGCAGAATGGCTGCGAGCAGCAGCACCAAAGCTCGAGCAATGGAAAGGGCTAGAACTTATGGCTTGCCTAGGGGAGGAGGTCCCAAAAGGGCATACTGTTAGAATGTTCTTGCCAAGAAGTTCAAGCACGGAGATCAATAGATCGATGGGACTAATTGCCGCCCAGAACGATGGTCTCAATACAAAGTATTGGAAGATATTGAGCTCCAAGGATGAAGGAAGTGGGCATATGCTCACGTTCTCAATAGATAGGGAGTCACTTGAGACTATCAAGTCAAGGGGCTCCACTATCAGCTTCCGCTTTGGAACCATTCCGGTGTTGGGCACAAAATCGCCACCAACGACCAAACCGGTCAAAGCAGCAACATCCACAGCTGCAGCGCTCAAAGCTGTAACGTCAACAGTGGTAACGTCCACAGAAGCCACATCTGCGACTCACAATGAAGGAAAAGACGCAACGCCACCAATACAACTAACTGGTGAAGTTGTTACGGAGAAGTTCGCCTCCGTCTCGGTCATCACCGCAACACACTCAATCGGAGATCAGGCAGAGGGCATGAACCTCGCCGCTCTCTCGATTGACGGTTGTAAAAGCGAAACTTCAACTGAGGTAGTAGCAACGCTGCCTGAAGAAGATCGGGGCAGCAGCCCAGTGCTATGACGATCGGCACAGTAACCAGCACGAAATTTGCCCAGGTAAACCTCCACCATGCAAAAGCTGCTTAGGCAGTTATTGCTCGGAGGTTTACCACAGAACAACTGGGTTTCGTGCTGATCCAAGAACCCTGGTGCTACAGGGGAAAAGTCAGTGGCCTCTACTGCAAAGAGGGTCAGGTAACTTGGGATCAGAGAACAATCAATCCCAGAGCATGTATTCTAATGCAGAAAAATATTAATTATATTTGTCTTTCAGAATTTATGACGCGGGACCTTTCAGTTATCGAGACTCACATCGAAACTGATGGCAAGCACCGCGCCATAGTGATCGCATCCGCTTACTTTCCTGGGGACGATCTCAACATTCCCCCAGCGGAGATAAAAAGACTCGTGGAGCATTGCAGGAAAGAGCACCTTCCACTAATCATCGGCTGTGACGCCAACGCACACCACACAATTTGGGGAAGCACCGACGTCAACACCAGAGGTGAGTACCTTTTAGAATTTCTTTTAAGTAGTAGTATTTTTCAATGTGGGGGTAACACCTACCTTTGTAACTAGGGCTAGAGAAGAGGTCTTAGATCTCACCATAGGAAGCCCAGATGTGGGGGGTATGATTAGGGAATGGAGGGTAACAATGGAACCTTCAATGTCTGACCATAGAATAATAGAGTTTAGATTTGGGGCGAAATGTCAAGAGACAGAACCCAAAAGAAACCCAAGAAATACCAGTTGGGACACATACACCAACAACCTGAAAGAAAACCTACAGAACGTAAAAGCTAGGAGAAGAATTAGTAACATCCTAGAACTTGAATGCTATGTAGAGCAAGTAAACAATGCAGTATATAATGCCTACGAATATAGCTGTCCAACAGGGCACAAGGCAAGAACAAAACATACTCCTTGGTGGAGCGCTGAGCTGACCAGACTCCGGAAGAAGGTGCGATGCAGCTTTAATGCCGCAAAGCGCAACGGAGAATGGCACAACTACACGGCGACTCTGACGGAGTATAATAAAGAAATCAGGAAAGCCAAAAGACAGAGCTTTAGAACCTTCTGTGAAGACATTTCTTCCACGCCAGCAGCAGCCAGGATACACAAAGCAATGGCTTAAGGCAGAGTGGAGACAAGAATGTCACTTCTATTGCCAGACGGAAGCTATACGCTTAGAGAAGAGCAACGAGCCAGTCACCTTCTAGAAACTCATTTCCCGGGCAGTACACCGATAACTGAGTATGAGACAGCAGACAGGCAGATTACTCCAAATCAAGAAGAATGGAAACTTGCAACGAGCATTTGTGCTAAGGCTCGTCTAGATTGGGCACTCAGAACCTTTCAACCATTCAAATCAGCAGGTGTAGACGGCATCTTTCCTGCACTTCTACAAAAAGGTGCAGAAACTATATTGCCTCACCTAGTCAAAATAACTAGAAGCAGCCTTGTGCTGGGCTATATCCCAAGGAAATGGAGAAGGGCGATAGTCACCTTCATACCAAAAGTAGGGAAAATAGACTACACGCTACCAAAGTCGTTTAGACCCATTAGCCTTACCTCATTTGTACTTAAAACAATGGAAAAGGTAATAGATAACTATATAAGAACTGAGATTCTGGAGAAGGCACCAATGCACCCCAGTCAACACGCATATAGGGCGGGCAGGTCTACAGAATCTGCGCTATACCAGTTGGCAAGCAACATCCAGTCAGCTTTCAAAAACAAAGAAACCGTACTCTGTGCCTTTCTAGACATAGAGGGAGCTTTTGATAATACTTCTCACGAGGCTGTGAAGAAGTCTTTACACAAAAAAAGAGTAAATGATATGCTCAGCAGATGGATATGCCAAATGCTTAGCACTAGAACTGCAGAAAAAAAAGTGGGAAACACCACTATAAGAATCAAAACAACAAAAGGCTGCCCACAAGGCGGAGTCCTTTCTCCACTGCTGTGGAGTCTTGTTGTGGACGAATTATTAACGATGCTAACCGAGAATGGCATAAAATGTCAGGGTTACGCAGACGACATCGCCTTAATAGCGAGAGGGAAGTTCGAGGATACACTCTGTAACCTGATACAGAGAGGACTGTCAGTAACAAAGGAGTGGTGCAACACAGTAGGATTAAGTATCAACCCAGCGAAAACCACCATAGTACCTTTTACTAACAAAAGAAGCCTGCCAAACCTCCGAACAATGAGAATGGATGGCACTGAAATTCCCTTCAAAGGAGAAGTAAAGTATCTGGGACTTACACTAGATTCAAAGCTTCTCTGGAGAAGACATGCAGAGGTAACTATAAACAAAGCAACGCGCACACTCATGGTATGTAGGAGCCTGGCGGGTAAAACCTGGGGTTGTAACCCAACAATTCTCCGCTGGATGTATACCATGATGGTGAGACCCATCCTCACCTATGGTGCAATAGCATGGGCTGAGAGAACCAAGCTAACCACAATGAGGAATATGCTTACAAAGGTGCAGAGACTGGCCTGTGTATGCATCACAGGGGCCATGAGGACATGCCCTACAGCAGCACTAGAAGTAATTCTGGACCTAACACCTTGTCATAGAGGGAGTAGCCAAGCGAACTCTGTTATGAATTGCAAAAGAGGGGACAGGTTTAGGTAAAACTATCAGCAGTAGAGAGAAGGAGGATATTGCAAAGCACACTCCCTACATCGATCTACCAAGAGACGATATAGTAAAAAGGTATAACTTCGAAAAACACTTCGGAATTAAGCTTAGTACCAAGAAAGAGTGGGACAGCGAGATGATATCGCAAGTCAAGAAACCACACAGTATAGCATGGTATACAGATGGGTCCAAGACATTGGAAGGTATAGGCGCAGGGGTGTACGGGCCAAGAACCAAGCACTTTGAACCTATGGGGACAACACCCAGTATCTTCCAAGCGGAAATCCTAGCAATACAGCTGTGTGCACAATTCAATCTGGACCGTAAATACAAAGGTCAGGATATAGTTGTGATGTCAGACAGCCAAGCAGCAATCAAAGCATTAGTTTCCTATGAGATATCATCGAGAATAACATGGGAATGCCTAACAAAACTCAACGAACTAGGCAAGAATAACACTGTTACTATACTTTGGATCCCAGGACACAAAGGAATACAGGGTAACGAAGAAGCCGATGGTCTGGCGCGACAGGGTGCAGCCACAAAATTTATAGGACCAGAACCATTCTGCGGATTGGGCACACATTCTATAAAAGAAGAACTAAGAAGGGAGGAGAGGCATAAACGTTCAAACCTTTGGAAAAGCCTCCCAAAGCTAAGACAATCCAAATTTCTCCTCAGAGATTTTAACACTCGGAGAGCAAAATTATGCATAAGCTTAGGCAAACCGAATCTTAGGATTCTAACGGGGTTCCTTACAGGACACTGTAAACTCAAATACCACCTGATGAAATTGGGCATAGAGACCGATAGTAACTGCCGTTTCTGTGAAGAAGCAGAGGAGACTCCAATACACCTACTTACAAACTGCGACGCCGTGGCTCGCAGACGTAAACTAGCACTGGGGAATTATGAGCTGAGTCTAGAGCAGGTTTCATCCCTTGAACCTAAGAATATTCTCAAATTCATTAGAGAAATAGGGCGCTGGATGAAATTCTGTAACCCGTAATCCGCAAACCCAGCGGAGCTTTGAGAAGGAGGTACAATAGATCTCATTTAGGTCGTAGTACGCATCTCCACCACACAACATTAACATTAACATTAGCCCTTCTACAAGTCATCTCCCTTTTATAAGATGAAGCCGTATTCTCCTTGATTATGGGAGAAAATATGGGGAAAATGCTAATCTTCAGATTCCAATTAGAATCTGACTTGTGCTGGGACTTAGGTTGCACAAACTTTTTTGATGAAAAGGTTTGGGTATAGAGGATTCTTAGAATACGATTTAGAGATAGAATTAAGATAAGAATTAGAATAAGAGTTTAACTTAGATTTAAAGTTAGAACGGGAATTTATATACGGAAAAGAGTTAGAGCTAGAACCATAATTACTTTTATAATATGGATTGTTGTTAGTGCTAAGATTCCTTTTAGAAGATTCGATGCTTGTACTGCCAGAACTTTGTGTATATTTTGATGTCTTAGATTTTTCACAGGCTTATTCGTCGATTCGATTATTAACCACTCTCCGTGTCTCGCACTGCTGGTGTTCAGGAACATCCACGCATACTGACTTGGGATGTTAAGTTTAAAACTGCAGCATTTTTTTGCTTTATTGGATAGTTTTGAAAAGTGTTTAATAGATATGCCAAAATTATTACGAAAGTAAGTGCTCATCCAGAATAAAGTTGTTTTAACTGATGGGCTCTTAATGAACAGAACAGTTTTATCAATTTTATTAGAATCATGTAGTTTCTTTATTCTTTTCTGCCATTGAGTTGAAGTCCATGACGTTTCAAACTAATGGATTAAGTTGGTACGAGAGGTTGCAATAAGTGGTGAGTCGCAAGGTGAAGTGGCAGAGGGAGATCCAGGTTGTGAGTTCTTGGCATTTTTGTTTTGTTTTAGAGAAGATATTTATGAACGAAAAGGTTGAGATATTGTGGGTACTGTTGATGGTAGAGGTCCGATTTGGTTCGGATTCATGGTAACATTTTGAGGAGCAGCAATCGGTGTTATAAGTTCCGTAGTATCAGAGACAGTTAAACAGTCCAGAATAGCTCGTAAAGAGGTTACCTGTAGAAAACGATTGGATTCTTCCATTATTTCCTCGAAAATAGAGGAAGAGTAATGATGAGGGGCTTGTGGATAACCTGTTTCAACTCTATTGGGCGCAGATCTTATTTCATCCACTACATCTTCAAGCATCACTCCAAAGACTTCAAGATCATCACTGATATTATTTATTTTTTGATATAATATTTCCAGCATTGTATCTGATTGCGGAGGTGATGGATGGGGTTTGCTTAATTGAAGTGCGATATCCAGATCATAGCGCAAAGATGTAAGCATACTCAGTATATTTTTTACTTCTATTTTAAGCTTGCTTATGGCCGTCTTCCAAATAAAATTTTTTTTTAACTATCTTTAACTAAATCAGCTATTATTCTCAAGTTTTTAGGAACATTTGAGATATCCGAGTTGACTCGGAGTTTTTCACTGTGTTTGACTAAATTAGCTATTATTCTCAAGTTTTTAGAAAAATTTGAGATATCCGAGCAGGTGGACTCTACCCTTGCAAGATCATCCGATACGTGAGTCATAATTTTAATGTTTTTTTTTAATATTGTTAACTTAATTAATTTAAGTTCACTTTTGTTTCGTTTGTCATATAATGTGTTCATGGGGTAAATGTGTTTCTTTTTCTATGGGTAGCACTTAGCTAATCTGACAGCTCAAAATACCGGAATTTGGCAGTACTGTAAAAAATTGTTTTTTCCGGTTAATTTTAATCTCTATGTTCAGACTGAAAAAGACAAATAAATTGTAAGTCGATAAAATTTCAACCATCGTCTTTAATTTTTCCAACATCAGCGATTCTAACAACTCAGATGTGGGGTTGCCTATTACCGCTTCAATTTGCTTAACCATCAAAGAAAATTTTTAAGACAAATGTCTCAAAAAATGACGAAACTAACCTTAATGGATGCATTGGCTGCAGCCGGTGTAAATTTCTCGTCATCTGCTACGCTGTCGCAGTTGAAGAAACTATATGATGACCAAAACTTAAAGGATGCTGCAACGGTAAATGGCACTAATCAAAACGCACAGACTGCTACTTCTGCCGATTCACAGCACACTGCTTTTCTTGATGCCGAAAATGCCGCTAAAGACGAGTTTATCAATTCCAAAAACCTTGCCAGCGCAAGCCCAGACGAAGGTGCCTGTGGTGGACAGTCCCTCAACGTGGAAGTGAATGTTCCAAATTACTTCGAATATGCCGCCTCTGCTAATGCCGATGATGATGTTGCCGTAAAAGGGAAAGCTACAAATTCTGACGACGATGACATCGCCCTTGATAAAGAGCTTCAGCGGCTGATAAAACGACGGGAAATATTGCAAGTGCAGCAAGAAATAAAGCAGCTCGAATCTTATGCGCCAGTCCCGAATTTGCGCCAACTGGACTTTGGTGACATCGAGCATGCCATCCCAAAGTTCAGCGGTGATGAAGCATCCCATTCCGTACAACATTTTTTGAAAAACTTTGACGAACTTATGCTCACCATCAATGCCGATGACCGCTTCAAGCTGCTCAGCTTACGGCGTTCCCTGAGCGGAACTGCACGTGCGTTTTTATCTACTACGTCTGCCGTTAAATACGAAGACATGTGCGAAGCGTTAAGGGCTGAATTCTCTGTTGAAGTCACTCGTGCAGACATTTACAAAATCTTAGCTACACGCAAATGGGATTGCCGCAACGAAACATTGCATCGTTTCGTAATTGAGATGCAGGCAATTGCAAAAAGAGCAAATATTGGAGAGCCGGAAGTGGTAGATTTTATCATCGACGGCATTGAAGGTAAAGTCACGAATATAAGTTTATTGATGGGCGCCAAGACACTAGGTGAACTTAAGTCACTCATCAACCGTTATCAAAATAAGTATCTGTCGCTAGTGTCAGCTACCAGTGCCCGATCCGTTAGTGCCACCAAACCGAGAGATGCGCGAAATGCCGACAAATTTATTCCGAAGGAAGCTCCATTGTGTTTCAATTGTTCCCAGACGGGTCATATAAAGCCAAACTGCCCTTATCCGCTGCGGGCAAATGGATCGTGTTTTAAATGTTGGCGAATGGGCCACGACCATCGCTCATGCCCTAACCCAAGGAAGGTTCTCGTCGAGTTAGCTGCTCTAAATAAAGGACACCAGGTCGCCATTGTTGAAGGGGAGGACACTCTGGATAATGAAAGCAATGTAATGGGTGCTCTTAATTTGGTGAGTATTGCTTTTGGAGTTGGTACGACGGAAAGTGCAAGGTTTAACCAATTTTTTTCTCTTTTCGACACCGGCAGTCCAATTAGTTTTATCAAGCAATCATGCGTTCCGATTAGTTTGCAGTGCACTAAAGACACATTAATTAAATCAAAATACTGTGGCATTGGAGGGAAACCACTTCAATTTTTAAATACAATTCCTGTAACAATTAAATTTCGAAATTGTGAAAGAAAAATTCTTATCTATGTTTTGCCAAATGATGCAATGTTAATGCCTCTTATTTTAGGGCGTGATTTTTTAAAAAAATTTAATATAAGTTTAAAAAAAATGAACTGGAAATATTGTAAGGAGAGATTAATAAAAATTAATGAAAAGGAACAATCTTGCACTTTTGGGCGTAATGACTTCTTAATGGTTCTTGACAAATATGGCCTGCTTAACACTTGTGGTCCGAAGCTAAATTGTAGATCTGGGTGCTCAGTCGCAACAGTCGTGGGGACTGGTTCAACTGAGTCGACTGAAGAGTTACGTAGACAAGGTGACAAACAAAGTGACGAACAAAGTGACGAGATAGATGTGCCTAATATATTTAATATTGAAATTGCCGTTGATAATGACGAATTAGATATAGATTATTCTTTAGAAAAAACTTCGCGTGATGAACTAAATAGCTTAATTATGGAGTGTTATGTAGAGCCAAAAGATATTTTTATAAAACCGATAAACTACGAAATGAAGATTCATTTGACGTCTGACAGACCTTTTCATTGTGCACCAAGAAGACTTTCCTTTTTTGAACGGACTAAGGTTCAAGAGATTATAGATGAGTTGCTAAGAGACAGGATTATAAGGCCAAGCAATTCTCCCTATGCCTCCGCACTAGTTCTGGTTAAAAAGAAGAATGGCCAGACGCGCATGTGTGTTGATTACCGGGGGTTAAATAAGCTAACAGTAAGGGATAACTATCCACTTCCATTAATTGAGGACTGCATAGAGTATTTAGAGGGGAAACTATATTTTTCGGTTTTAGACTTAAAAAGCGGTTTCCATCACGTAAGTGTATCAGACGATTCAATTCCGTATACTGCTTTTGTGACGCCGTTTGGGCAGTACGAGTATTTGAAAATGCCATTTGGGCTTAAGAATGCCCCAGCTGTTTTTCAGCGATTCATTAATGAAATATTTCGGGAATTTGTAGAAAAAAGAGAAATTGTAATTTATATGGATGACATACTTATTGCAAGTACAAATATTGACGACCACAAAAATTTGCTGCGAAGGGTATTACGACGCATTGCCAGTCAAAACTTAAAACTTAATCTTGCGAAGTGTAAGTTTTGTCATAGAAAAATCGAGTATCTTGGATATTCAGTAACTTCTTCTGGAATTTCACCTAGCACGTCTCATATCGAGGCTATCAAAAAATACCCCGTACCCACTAATCACAAAAACTTGCAAGCATGTATTGGACTTTTCTCATATTTTCGCCGGTTTGTACCGTCATTTTCACGTATAGCAAAACCACTACAAAGTTTGTTGAAAAAAAATTCCGAGTTTTGTTTTGACGAAACATGCATTGACGCATTTAACGAACTAAAAAGAAGACTGACCGAGGCCCCTGTGTTGGCGATTTATAACCCGATAAGAGAGACTGAATTACACTGCGACGCCAGTACAATTGGTTTTGGGGCAGTGCTATTACAACGACAAAACGATGGAAATCTTCATCCAATATCCTACTATTCAAAGACTACGTCCTCTGCCGAGTGCCGATACCATAGCTTTGAGTTAGAGACTCTGGCTTTAATATATTCTCTTAGGCGATTTCGAGTGTATTTGGAAGGAATACCCTTTAAAATTGTTACTGACTGCAACTCCCTGACGATGACTTTGGAAAAGAAACAAATTAATCCACGCATAGCTAGATGGGCTCTAGAACTGGAAAATTACAATTATACAATACAGCATCGAAACGGTTCAGCTATGGGTCATGTAGATGCCCTCAGTCGGTGCCAAGTTGCTGCATTATTGAATGTGAATGACGTTGATTTACAAATCCAGATCGCTCAAGGACGCGATGCCACTATAAGGAACTTAAAAGATCGACTAGAGACGGGAAATGTAAAAAACTTTGAGATGATAGATGGGCTTGTTTTTAGAACGCATGTTGACGGACAAAAGCTTTTATATGTTCCTACCGAGGTAGAAGATAATGTTATACGCCTGCTGCATGAGAAAATTGGTCACCAAGCAGTTGACAAATGTCTTGATAAAATCAAAATGTACTACTGGTTCCCGCAAATGCGACAAAAAATCGACGGATTCATCAAAAACTGTTTGAAATGTTTAATGTATGCTCTGCCGGTAAGAACCCGCGAGAGGAACTTATATCCTATTCCAAAAGTGCCGCTGCCGTTCGATACCCTTCACGTCGATCATTTTGGTCCGTTGCCATCCATCCAATCCAAAAGGAAGCATATCTTAGTCGTAGTGGATGCATTTACGAAATTTGTGAAATTATACCCGACGAATTCAACTAGTACACGTGAAGTTACTAGTGCTTTAGAGAAATATTTCAGTTACTATAGTCGACCTAAAAGAATTGTGTCTGATAGGGGGACCTGTTTTACATCATTGGAGTTTGACGACTTTCTTCTTAGAAGAAATATAGCTCACGTGAAAGTAGCAACCGCATCCCCTCAGGCAAATGGACAGGTGGAACGGGTAAACAGGGTAATAAAATGCATGTTAGGAAAGTTAAGTGACCCATTAAATCATTCGAATTGGTGCGCCAAGTTGCTTAATATAGAATACGCTATTAACAATTCAGTTCATAGTACAACCAAGAAGACTCCTAGTGATTTATTATTTGGTGTTGAACAGCGCGGAGTTATCATTGACGAATTTACTGAATACGTTCAAAGTAAAATAGACTCAAATAAAACCCGTAACCTACAACAAATACGACTAAGTGCCGAAAATGCTATAAAAAAATCACAAAAATATAGTTTGGACTACTCCTTAGAGCAAAACACTGACGCAAAGAAGTACGACGTAGGTGATTTCGTAGTCATAAGGAATATTGACACTGTAATGGGTACCAATAAAAAATTAATACCTAAATATAGGGGACCATACGTAGTACATAAAATCCTTGGTAACGACAGATATGTTGTGCGTGATGTCGAAAATTGTCAGTTGACCCAGTTGCCATACGACGGTGTTATCGAAGCGAGCAGAATGCGAAAATGGTTACCAAGTGGTGAAGGGCCGGCCATTGATGTAATGAACCAGAGCAATGCGATACCTGGGATAAGTTTGTGAAACGTGCCGTCTGCCGTTTATTACGTAGCGATCGAGGTCGATCGAAAGTCAGTTTGGCCGAGTTGTTAACTTAATTAATTTAAGTTCACTTTTGTTTCGTTTGTCATATAATGTGTTCATGGGGTAAATGTGTTTCTTTTTCTATGGGTAGCACTTAGCTAATCTGACAGCTCAAAATACCGGAATTTGGCAGTACTGTAAAAAATTGTTTTTTCCGGTTAATTTTAATCTCTATGTTCAGACTGAAAAAGACAAATAAATTGTAAGTCGATAAAATTTCAACCATCGTCTTTAATTTTTCCAACATCAGCGATTCTAACAATATTTTTAATATTATCCGAATGCATCACGTTCAAGGATTCGCTAAGACATTTTATGGCTAGCATAACATGAGATAGTTATAGATACATGCACTGATCACAGAAAAATTTAAAATGTGATGTATATTCCTGAAAGTAGTTTTAACTTCTTATTGTCATTCCTACACAAGTGCCGTGGTAAAATTTTCCGCAAAGACTATTGAAGCTTAGCTTAATTGTTAACTTAACTTTTGTCCTCAATAGAGCAGTTAATTTTGGCACAAGCAAGTTCCATTGTGTATTGCTTATTTTATTTGGATTTCAATATATGTTGTTTACTTTGGTTAGAGTAATGACGAGTATGAGTAAACACGATAAAAATTGTTTTTTTTTTGTGACTTTTGACTCAAATTGAAATATTTGCACTTATTCCAGGTGCACTTAAAAGTTGGATTGGGATGTTTCTCTTATTGTTATTGTTGTTGCTAAATTGCAATATTCGCACTTTTTCGTGGCACAATTATACGCGTCAGAGAACGAATAGTAAGGTAGAATAACTTATTTTAATTAATTTGTGGAGCTGTTTAAAATACTCAGACCGTTTGAGCACGAAAACTGAACTATATACTTATATACACCTATAAACATCGGCTACAAATATTTTTTACAACTCCTCGCCAAAACGAATTTTTCTGCATCTTTGGTTTTTTCTGCGACATGACTTTTAACTTTGCCCGAAGGTTTTTGTATTTCATTGTAATATTTTTTTTTTCACTAAAATCTTAAATCGAAAAATTTGTGTCCCAGTTATTTTTAATACAAATCTCTTAATTAAGTCATAGTTAACAACCTGTCATGAGTTCCCTACGATAAACGGTAATTCGCCAATATCTCCGCTCCTCTATGTCGGACATAAAATATGATTATAACAAAATTGTAAACAAGATAATTAATTTTATTCAAAAATGTTTGAACCACATAGTTTTAACATTAAACCAACAGTTTGCACGCTATGAGACTATTTCATTCCTATCATGAATAATTTTTCACGTGTAATAAGAAAAGGGATTTTTCAGTTTTAAGATAAAGCTCAAGAATATTTTGGAAATTTTTTATACATATTTGTTCATCAGCGGTTTATCAACATATTAACATTAAAAATTTCCAAAATGTTCTTGAACTTTATCTTATAAATAAAAACTCCTTTTCCCGATTCCGCATAAAAAATTATTCATGATAGGGCTATTTATGTCTAAACAGTGCAAAGTAGAAATTTCTTACTATAGCATATATTTTTA
The DNA here is from genome assembly GCA_963920525.1 of Dichetophora obliterata. NCBI lineage: Eukaryota > Metazoa > Arthropoda > Insecta > Diptera > Sciomyzidae > Dichetophora > Dichetophora obliterata. The sequence goes on along the minus strand of OY986438.1, from coordinate 58,214,426 downwards.
TTGCTATTTTTAATTATAACAGTACTTATTTTATAAAAATACTAGCAAATACCCGCTGCTTCGCCTGCGATAAAAATATAAAATACCATGTACAAATTTTAAATATTAAAATTAAAGTATTTAGTTGTATTAAATAAATTATCAAAAAGTTGCATAAATATTAAAAAAATTACGGTAATTGTTATGATGACATAAATTTGTCTGGGTTCTCATGACGTATGATGAGAATCTCAACATAACAATAACCGTTTAAATAAGGTATTCAAATTAAATAAAGTAATTTTTTAATATTTGCGCCATTTTTTCATAATTTATTTAATACAACTAAATACTTTAATATTAGAATTTATATTTTTACATGGTATTTAATATTTTTATCGCACTCGAGGCAACGGGTATTTGCTAGTTTTATTGTATTTCATATTATTCTACACATAGAAAATATATTGCTCTAATTATCCCAGCGGTCGAGCTCTCGAATATTTTTAAAAAAATTTCTTCAAGAGTTTGAAAATCCACCTACAAATTGGTTATATTTCATGTCTGTTAGAGTATGAAAAGATAAAAAATGTTAGAGATAAAAAATAATATTGCATAAAAGTTGAGGGTTGTTTTATACTGAGCACCAGAGAACAGCTTGAGTGCATTCAAAAATGGCGTTTCGATTGTCTCGTCAATAAACGAGCAACGAAAGTGCTTCCTGCATTTAAATTAATGCGTAAATGGATTTACCCATCGCTGTTGATACGAATGCCTAGAGTGTGAGCGCTAGCGATTACGAACGTCTGCGACACAAGAATGTCAACTAAGGCAAGGGTTATTTATAAGGTTGTGGCACTTGAGAAAAATGCACTCTTTTTCCGCCTTTGCTTGAACTGTCAATGTGCTTTTCTTTGTTCTATGCATTAATTTTCTTGATTTCTTTTTATCCATTCTGACAGTTCGACCGAGCTCGCTCTCAAGTGCCACAACCTTATAAATGAGCCTTGAACCAAGGCAAGGCATAAGTTACAATCGCCATAAGCCAAGGCTCACTTATAAGGTTGTGGTACTTGAGAGCGAGCTCGGTCGAACTGTCAGAATGGATGAAAAGAAATCAAGAAAATGAATGCATAGAACATAGAAAAGCACAGTGACAGTTTAAGCAAAGGCGGAAAAAGAGTGCATTTCTCTCAAGTGCCACACACAACCTTATAAATAAACCTTGGCCATAAGATATGAAAATTCATGCTTTTATGCTTATTCGCACAAAGGAAAAATATTGGTTGCAGTGTTGCATTTTTTGTATACTACAAATATTGTTACCAGTGTTACAAAAAATTGCAATAGCATAAAATAAGATTTTAATTAGAGTTATTGTGCACAAGTTGGCGGAAAAATGTGTCAACAATCAACTTCTATGCCAATTCGACTGCGAGTTGGATAGCAGGAATTGAATAAGATTAATGTGAAAATTACTTTTATTAATATAGCCAATGCTATAAAAAATTTGTTTAAGGCCATAACTTTTGATTGGAAAGAAATATTGGGGTTATTTTTTCACGTACATAATTTTGGAGACTTGCCTATCTCCATTTTGGTATAAATAAATTTCGCCAAAAAAAATTATAAGGCAAAATAACCTTTTTGTTTTGATGACAAAAAAGTTAAACATTTTTTTTCGCAAAACTGGATGATTTTTTGCAAAAGAATGCTATGTCTTATAAAGGGTAGTCAGGAATTTTATATAATATACATAATTCCCCAAGTATTTCGACTGTAGCGATAGCCATCCGTGAGCTGGAATGGTTTAAAATAATCTCTAAAAATCGAGTTTTTTGTAAAAATATTGGCTGGTGTGGTAGTTTAAGAAATATAAACGGCCAGAAATAATAGTTATGAAATCAATCAGTTTCCAATCAGCATCAGCAAATGTTAAATTTTTTAATTCGGATTAATGAAAATGCTTTTCGTTTCCACCAAAAAATGTTGCCTTTTTATTGCCCTCTTCTATTTTTGTGTTCGATTCTAAAATAAGTGCAAAATGGTGAGAAAATTCTTTGTTCGTTTCTTAAAATGTCACACTCAAATAAGGCAAAAAAGGCACATTTTCTACCCTGCGAAACGTTGTCAGGGGAGAAGGTTACCCTGAAAATCAGCTGAGTGCTTAATACGACAATGTTATGAAAAGAGTGTGTTAAGGCTGGATTACCCAAGCGTAAGGTAACGTAGCGCGATGTTGCCAATTGTCAAGCTAAAATCTGTTTAATGATAAATGTGTACAAGTCGTTACCGAAATCGTAACGAGGCGTGACGCAGCGTAGAAGTCTGTAGAAAATAGATTTCTACGCAACGTTACGATTTTTGACAGTTCGACAGCTGTGTTACAAGCGAAAAAATTTGTTTGACTTCACATTATTGTAAATTTTAATACTATATAAGAAAGAATGCAATCTTTTATTGACGAGGAGAAGTAAATAAGCTTACTAGAATAAAATAAGTGCCCTGCACTACGTTGGATTACGATTTCGGTAATCGCTTATCCTCGAGGCAACGTCGCACTACGCTACATCCCGCTGCGCCACCTCACGTTACGCTTGGGTAATCAAGCCTTTAGACAACGATAGATATATACACTTTTATACGTAAATTTGACATTTTGTTTTGATAAAAACATTTTTAGTGAAATAATGGCAAGTTATAAAAAATTGCATTATTTTAGCGCAAAATTCTATAAACGACCTTTTGGAGAATTCAACGTCATCATCGAGCTTCTGTAATGTTAAAAAAAGAACAACGAACGCATGTAAAGAATTTTGTGGTGATGTGGTCCACTTATATGCTGATGCCGAGGTAACCCTTTTTTGTCGAAGGATTACTAGAATGAATTTCTATTTTTTTCTTATTTCAATTTGCAGTTAAAAGCCACTATAGGATGAATCGTGAAAGCGCAAACTACTTGATTGCAAAGTATTCAAGCAGCTCTTGCTATTTCCAAAGGAGGTACAAATGTGGAAGACCGGAATTCACTCTCAAGACTCAAATGTTGATGTTTTTGTGGTATATGTTGCTTTTTTATAAAATCCTACTACTTAAATATATTGTATCTGATTGTAGGTTTTTCAGCAATAAAACTACGATCCGAGAAGTTGCCAACCTCTTTAATATGTCGCTCTCTAGTGTACACAAAGTTGCCAACCTCTTCAATATGTCGCTCTCTAGTGTGCACAAAGTTTTCCATTAACTTTTATGGTTGAGGATATTGCTCCAGAAGAGATTTCCTTTCCACAAAATGCTGCTGCCAATTTAATGAAGTAATGAAGTAATTGCTAGCCTATTTAAAAGTATTTCTGGATTCCCAAATGTTTTGGGCTGCATTGATGGTAGCTACATAGCAGTGAGAAAATAAGATCAACATATGTTAACAGGCACGATTCCATATCCACAACTATGCAAGTTATATGTGACGCTAAGTTGAAATTTTTGAATGTTCCCAGTAAAATGCACGATTCACGTGTGCTAAAGCTTGCATTTATTGGTAAGCAGCTGCCTTAATTGTGCTCACCCGATTACCATCTCTAAACTGAAAAAATAAACCAAATCGCTCGAATTCTTAAATGGTGCAATTAACATTTTTTAAGATTTTGACCCCGGTTATTTTGGGTCTGGCGATTAAGTTTTTGACTTTTTGAATTTTGATATTTTGTGCTCTGGAGATTTTAGCTTTGGATATTTTGGCTTAGAGATTTTGGTTTGGATATTTTGTTGTGAATATTTCGTACCCAACTCACTTAACTTCATAGCAGCCAAAAAAATATCTTCGATGGATATCTCTTGATGAACTGCACTTTGACCACGCGCTGCTATAAGACATTTTCGCAACTCACTAAGCTCCATAAAGCCTTCTAAAAAGATTTGAATTAAAAATGAATAAACTGAATGCACACATTAAACAGAAAGTTTTACTCATAATATAATTTTTTTGTATTTTAAAATTGCTCATTTTTGGAATACTAATAAATAAACAATGCAAACAAATAAAAATAAATCATTAAAAAGTATAAGGCGCATATATAGGAACATTAAATGTTAGCATAAAATTAATAATAATAATGCAAAGCATCAGTGTGCTTCTTTGAGTTGGTGCTAAAGCGTGCTTAAAAATAACAATGAAATTGGTGAATCTAATAAGAACCACTTCAATGAAAAAACATACAGATGCTTACCATTAATACGTTTAGGATGCCAGGAACAGTTTTATTCAGAGTCCGAAGACTTTGGATTAATTCCAAAATTATGGGCGAGAAACAAGCTCAAGCCTCATGCTGCTTTGCGGACTACTCTATCCGTTTTTATCAAAGATTTTTGTTACTCCTTGTCGGCTTTCCGCCTCGGAATGATATTACTCTAAAACCAACCTACTCAACCTCCTGTGATGTGGCTTCATTTTATATAGCGGGGACAACTTCCTCTTCTGCTGGTCTTTCACTGTTCAACACCAATAGTGGATTGATTTATCAAAATGCGGCCAAGTTCTTGCAGTTTCTTGCGTAACTTTTCCAGATCCAGTACGAGGCTCGTTTACCTGCATACTTCTCCATTAGGTTAGACCATTTTTTTTGCAACCGGGTCCAGTCTTCCGATATGCCACATTGGTCTGCAACTCGTTCCCAAGCTGTTCTTAGATGAACAACCTGGCTAGTAAACAAATAGACCAGCTCAATCCTGGCTTCAATAAATTGTTCCGTCTGCATTTCAGACCCTGAAAGAAAAAGAGGATAGTATTAATTCTAAAAGTTCGAAATAAAGTTTATCGCTGTGACAATGTTTAAAACATGTACTTACATCTCTCAGAATATTTCCGCTTCTTGTTTCCTTCCATTTTTTTACTATTTCTTTAAAATAAGTTATTGTTGGATGTGCTACTTTTTTGTGCTGTCAAAAATATGTAACATTGAAATGCTGCCAGATAGTGGAACGGAATAATGCCAAGTACTTTTGCAATCGTCTATTAGATCGTCTTCGCTGAAACGCTAACAATTTAATTGACTTATCTTTTAGTAGAACAAATTATATGGCTGCTGTTCCTTTAAATCGCATGAGTACCTTTGTTAACAACTGTAGCTTTTTTGATGTTAACTTATCAAAGGTCAACTCAAAAGTAGATTGAAAACTAATGTATGATTAGTTCTATGTAAACGCATGGTTAGTTGTTATTTCTTGTGTTGTCCCTGAGCCCGACCCATATTTTGGTGGGTACATTTTTCTCACATTAGATTGTTTTGGACCACTCTTATCGATATCGTTGAGATATTTTAAATGTTATTGGGGCTGGTTCTTAAAATGATCTAATGCGGAGAAAGTGTGAAAAAGCTGTAGTAGCTGAACTCTATTGTTATTGCATTTTTATAAAAATTAAAAAAAATATGCGCAAAGAATTTTCACAAAACATGCATAAATTTATTTAGATATGCAAACTGACATAAAACATAAATAATATTATTGGTTTAAATACATCCCAGCAGCAAAAACTGATATCGTTTCGTTGAAAATCACATTAACATCGATGCCAAAGTGCTCTTTAAAGCAGCTTTGAGGTATCAGTGGTGAGAATTTTATATTTTTGATACTTTATTAAAAATTTTGGAAGCTTGTAAGAATCAGATCAAAAAAGCCTTAAAAAAAATATTGCGAAGAAAATGCTTCAACAAATTTTAGCTTTGTTGAAAAAAAAACTTATATTGTAAAAAAATTTTGAAAAATAAAATTTGATATATGTTATAAATGTTATCAATTGTTATAATTACTAAATAAAATATCCTTTTTATAATTGAGGTTACTTATTCAAAAGGCATTGGGCGCAAATTTATATAGCAGGATTATATAGCAGGAATAATGATTTAATTTAGATTTTTCGGTTGCTTGGTGTCAGCAAAATTGATTTTATTTTGATGATTTGGGTTGTGTGATGATAGCATTTGTGTTTTCTCCACACATCTTTTTTATTTTAGAATGATCCATATTGTCTCCCCCACACCTTCCATGGAAGCAAAAAAGCAACACTTTTGTGTTTTTTATATAGTTTTATTGTATCGCCAGAGCATCAATAGCTTTCGTATGACATGCAACGTTAAAAAATATACGAAGCGACATACAAAAAGGTATCGGTGGTTGATAGCAAAAATATCGCTGAATTATTACTAAAGCATCGATACGTACGACAGCTGGGATTGTTTTTGTGATTTCATTTGTAATTTACATGGCTATGAACACTTCCCCGATTTTAAACTCCCATGTTTTGTCCAATAATTTAGAAAAGTCGGCAACTTTAGTTCAAGTAATAACTAAAAGACTGTACTAAAAATGGTGATTAACTAAATTTTTTTCCGAACAGCGTGAAAATTCGTTAGGGTCTGTGGCAGGACAACATCTGCCGGGGAATATCGCAGTACTAGACATGCTCTGAAAAAAATTTGTTTTTTTGCTCTCCTGAAAAGTAACTGAAATACATATAACTGTTTTTTTTGGCGCAGCGACGATATGTACATAGCTTAGTAAAAAATACAAAAAATTCCATTTTTAATTAAAAATTAAAGTATTTTGTACTTAAAAATGATGTAGTCAGTTTTTGAAAATTTCGTTAAAAATAGTAAACATTGATTCTCCAACATCAAATTTTGAGAATGCATTAAGAATGAATGCGTGAATACGATAATATTTTCAAAGTGCACAAAAAATAGTGGTGCTGACTATGAAAAATGTGAATGAAATGTTTAGTGGTCAAAAAATTTATAATTTTTTACGAAAGTGTTTGTAAAAAAGGACACCACAATAAAGACCAACTCAAGATCTTTAAAATATGTCTAAAACATTCTCTTGTAGGACTAACGGTTTAGAAGATAAATTTGTTTGTGTACATGCATAAAAAAAAATTGAAAATTACAAAAAAAATTATGCAAATATTTTTCTTTTTTAAAGTACTATCCACGTGCTAAGTATCAAATTTTTACAGAAATGTTAGTTTCGAAAAGCGTCCGATTTGACATGGAATGACCGATATGTATTTGACTGTGGAATGGTCTGAAATATTTGAAAAATTTTTCACAGAAATTATTTTTTAAGCTATATTTGAAAATGATTTTTACAGTAATTATTTTTTAAGCTGTAGAACATTGTAAAAAATATAACAACATTTTAAGAAAATTAATTTTCATCACATAATAATACGAGGGGGGGTAGGTAGTCCAGGACTTGTAATGATAGGAACTGTTTATGTGTCAAAATGGAGAAATTTTTGCAGATAAATGATGTTATATGAAATAGTAGGGGAAATTAAAAAAAAATTACAACAAAAACCGCTTTTAGCCAATTTTTTGGTACAAATTGGATATTTTAGAGGTTTTGGAAAGCAATGGCTGCATTCTATCCGAAAAAGCGCTCAGGTAGCGAAATAGCATAAAAAATTTTCGCTATATATATTGTGACAGCTCAAGGAACATATTCTGTGAGCGTATACCATTCAGCCCGAAAGTTCGGCAGCATGTTACTTTGCTACCTGAGCGCTTTTTCAGTTAGAATGCAGCCAATATAAAACATTACATTGGTGAGGTAACGGTAAACCTTTCATCTCAAACTCATTTCCCCAATTTACATAATTGAACTTTCAAACAAAAAATTTTTTATGAAAATCGATTTGAAAATGATTCTATATTTTGTTTTCTTTTGCTTGACATTCGATGGCAGAAACACGAAATGTCACTCTTACCATTACTTCTTATACCATGGTCCCAGTCAGAGAATATGCTGGCGAAATTTCTAAAACTACAAATGTTTTTATGTTGGTCATGAAACTCAAATACAAGCTCTTGGATATTGGCTACCAGGCGCTCGGCAAATGCAGCAAGCATGGCTAAATTAAACAAGGTAGTGTTAGGGCGGAGAGCAGGTGACCTGTGAAACTGTCAAAACGAAGTTGACATTTCATACAAAATCTGCAACCAAAATGGATGATTTTGACAGGTATAGTAACTTAGAAAGAGAACAAATTCAGCCCTAACACTACCTTGTCTAATTCTACTATGGCAACAAGCAACCATAAAAAAGTTTATCTGCTGACAAATCGTTCCTTCATAAAGAAATCATGAAGGATATTTACTGTTTTTCTGTCAATGTATATGTAGATCTATAGCTGAACTAAAATACATTTACAACAACAAATACCAAGCAAATCTACTACAACGATGAACAGAGAAGAGCAGTATCACATCGGTTGCTTTAGAGGGGATGAACCGAATTGGTTGCGGAAAATAAACTTTGCTTGCTATATTTTTTGTTTGCCTGGTAGCAAGATCTCTAGTGGAGGCATTAAAAGTGACTTAACGGCCAGTCAAACAAAAAGCAAATATCAAAAATTTTTAATTTATATTATTTTAGCCTATAGCTAGCTAGATATGTATACATTGAAAAAAACAGCAACATTCAATAGCTGCATTCCCGTGGTCGTTGATCTAGAGCACGGCTCTATTTTGTTCACAAAACAAAAATTAAAACCAGCTCGATTTCTAGCTCTAATTTTGATCTTAAAATGCTGCCAAGTTTCAAGCATTTTTTATCAAAACGAACATAGTTGGCAAATCTAAATAACTATTAATTTTCCTATTTTGACGTTTCACCGCTCAATGGACGTTTTGGTATCGTTGTTTTCTTTTGTTATTGTTCTTAAAACAGCTGTTTCAAGACTGTGATGACAAATTGATATAAAGTTGAACTAACGTTGTTTTACTGAGATTTAATCTGATCTAGTGCCACGGGAATGCAGCTAATGTTTCCCAGCAGAGCAAAGGGAGGGGCAAGAACAATGCGTCAGCAGAGGAACTTATTTATGATTGCTTGCTTATGTTTTCTAAGTTTCCTTTCTTGTTATCTTTGCTGTCTGTATTGATGACGAGAGTTACTCGGAAAAAGATAATGACGCAAACCAAAGATTTATCATCTACCAAAATCGTTCAACGCGCTAAAAGAAGTTTTCACTTCAAAAAAAAAGTTTGTCTTATTTATTGAGCAATACCTAAATATTTTAGAGGTTTTTTAAAACAATATAAAACATATAATTGATAAGTTAACGGTTATTCTTTTCTTATTTCTCCAAAGTTATTTAATTGATCTTTAAGACAAAGAAAATATGTTGAAAATCGATTAGAAAATGGCTGAGATATTTGCTTGCAAAGTCAAAACTTGAAATTTCAATAGTTTTATTCTCATTCTGAGGCAATGGCCTTGCTTCATGGAAATACGTTGTACTGAGAAGATATCAATTTTTCGAGATATCTAAATAAGTTTAATGTCATTTTAAGGGGATTTTTTTAACATACTATCCGTGGAAAATATTACCAAGAAAGCTTTTGTATACCGTTATATTCCTCAACCAACGACTTTTCATACAAAAATACGTTGTACTGAGAACATCTATAGTTTTCGAGACATCGCTATAATTTTAGGTCAAAATAGCGGAAATTTTTCAGACTTTACTATTTGTAAGAAATTTCACCATCACAATATATACTCACACATGTTGTATAAAAAAATGCTTGTTGTAGGATATCCGTAAGAGATGGCGCAAAATGTCGGGAGTATTTTTTGCACACCTTATCAATGTCTAAAATTCCCTCTCACATTATATTCTTCCATCTGTTACAGTTTAGCTTTTATTTAATAAATGCTCTTCGAAGGTCACCAATCTAAAATGTAATCATACTGTGCAGGCAGATCTTTCATTTGACACCTCATTTTTCATTCTACCTCTTCCTAGCCCTGAGATTCTTTACTAAAAATAATACAAACTTTCAACGTTAATATTTCGGGTCGGAGGTCATAAATTTGAAATCTAAACTAATTCTGCACATAAAGGGCGCAGTACCTTTTGAATGATTTAAGTTTCATTGCCCTTATTCTAAAATTAATATCGAAAAAGTGTACGACAATATTTGATGTTTGCCTATTATAGATGCAAAAACTTGTTTTAGGTTTTTGCGAATCTTAAATTTGTATTTTTTTAGTTTATAGGGCATTTTCTGACATAGCATATTTTGTTTCTACTTAACGATTTTAGTGAAAAAATTTTGCAGTACTATGTGTTAAAATTTTTTTGCATATTCATAATACTAAAATTTATGTCCTGTTTAAATATGTAGGATACTAAAGTTGCAAAATTAAATTTTCAAAAATTTTCAAAGCAAAATTTTGAAGGCGTTGCTATCCACAAATAATAAGATATTGCTAAGTTCTTTAAAATTCGAAATAACTGCATTCTTAGCTGTGATTCTGTATACTTAGTTTTCTAAAAAAATATTTTTACTTGTGTCCGCACCCGCGACACTGTTCAGCGTCTTAAAAAAGAAAATATTTGTGGCTGCGTCAACAGATGTTGTTGCGCTGTTCTGCAGAATTTTAATTTTGAAGTCGTAGAAGAAGCAATGACAATCGGTGAAGCGGGGTTTATTTGTTGCTGTTTCGGTTTTTGTTTACGATGCGAGGAGAAATCCGGACAAAGCGAATAATCTATGAACTCTTTTAACAACAATGCTACCATAATGTTTCGGTCTCTCTCTTCGGCCTGCTAGGGGTTGTGCTTATGTTTGTGTTTAAAAGCTACACTGAGGAGCAATACTGTAACATGCTGTAACACTTCTCATTTCCGCAACCGTTACCTTCTCCAAACAATAACAAATTACAGATTTTTATTTCATAATGTGATTAGTACACTTGTACTCTTTTTTCCAAACAGGTTTGAAGTTAATCTAACAACAACAAAAAAAAAACAGCAGACAAAAATGTAAAAAAAGAAATGTTACAGTTGTGCACTCACTCTCAATTTTACATTGTACCGTTATCTATTGCTTATTTTGAATCTTAATAGCCTTTTCTTGATTGCAATGTACTTATTAAGTGATAATATAAGCAAGCGGTATGATCAATATTGAAAAAAAAAATCAAACAATAAATTTATTGTGGAAGGAGGAGTCAGTTAGAAAAGTGGTAAAAGATTTCCAAATAAGCCACATGACAGTGCAACGCATAAGAAGAAATATAGTGGAAAGTATTCCTAAGAACAAAGGAGGTAGACCAGAAAAATAAGCGACCGTGATGCCAGCCATCTTGCGAACTTGGTGACCAGCAATGATGCAGTCACTCCTGCAGCAGCGCTGAAAATTTTAAACATCAGTGCTAGTCAGTGGACAGCTCGGCGAAGCATTACGAAATTGGTCGTTAAAGCAGCAGAGAAGAAAAAAAAAACAATGCTGACCAAAAGACATGTGCGGTTAAGGCAGGATTTGCTGCAGCGCACGAACACTCGACAGTCGCAGATTGGGATATGGTGAGTCTTTTAACTTACATTGCGAAGCAATATCTTTTATTCGTTGTTCTTTTGAATTTTAGGTTATTTGGTCTGATGATACTAAAATCAAACGTTTCCAATCAGATGGTCGTGCGTGGTATTGGACCGAGGACCCAAATACAACCCAACCACATCATGTAAAGCAAACAATGAAATATGGTGGTGGGTCAATAATGGTTTGGGGTTGTATTTCGCAAAATGGAGTTGGTCCCTTAATACGCATCGATGGGATCATGCGTAAGAAACAGTACCTGTCCATCCTGCAACAAAATCTACCAGGAGTAGTGAAAAATATGGGCATTGTTGCTGAAAAAGTAATTTTTTAGCAAGACAATGATCCAAAGCACAGTGCATATGTTGTCAAAGACTGGATATAAAAACAGAAATTTGCTAATTTGAAATGGCTTCCACAATCTTTGGACATAAATCCAATCGAGAATTAGTGAAATTACGTAAATACTCCGCTCAAAGGAGTAAATGAGTTGTGGGAGCGAACAAGGGATGTTTGGGAGGCTTTACCACCAGCATTTGTGTGGAGGTATACATCCAGTATGCCCAATCGTATCCAGGAATTAAAATAAGCAAAAGGATACTGGACAAGTTATTAATAATATTTTTTGTCACGAAAATCGTTAAAAAAACAATATATAAGCAATGAGTGCAAAACTGTAACATTTGACATTTTTTACATTTTTGTCTGCTAGTTTTTTCGTTGTTGTTAGATTAACTTCAAACCGGCTTAGGAGAAAGAGTACACGAGCACCAATAACATTATCAGATAAAAATATGTAATTAGCTCCTCAGTGTATATGCAAATAAAGCAAAAATAAAGGTTGCGTATTTTTTGCTTTTGTAGCGCTACGTATAAGTAACGGTTTTTTCGATTCACTGGTATTAAGGCGACACTTTCGGAGTAGCGGTACTACCTTAATCTCTTTGTTGTCACAGCATAGAGCCATAAAAAATATTTGCATCACGTCACCTGTGGCTAAGGCTAAAGGCTAAGTAAGACGAATTGCTTGAATAATGATTTGTCATGTTGTTCGAACTTGTTGAGTGTGGCTTGCTACAGCAGTGGTAGGCATGATTCAAACAAATTAGCGCATTGAGTTCGATAATGACATGGCTTACTTAAACGTTTGCTTGGTGCACAGGACAACTAATTAAAATCGGTATGAAGACACCATGTTATGTGCTGTTATCACTTGGGCCGTTTTCGAGAAATCATTTACAAACAAATAAACAAAAACAAATATTGCTAGTTTAATCCCTCCAGGTAAAGTGAGAATTCCCGGAAGTTACCAGGAAACATTCCATGGAATGTAGGAAGCATTCCCCTTTGTTGCACACTCCATTGCTTTTTTTACATAACATGTCATTAGAGGGAAACATTCCTCCCCGCTGTGTTAAAAAGTCATGTGGAAACATTCCTCTGCGCTGTCCTCAAAAGTGAATTGGAAGCAATCCTCTCCCCTGTTTTAAGAATTAATGTGGAAACATTCCTCTCCCTTGTTATGAAAATGGATTCGGCCAGGATTCGAACCCGGGACCCCTGAGCGACAGTTGAGCGCGCTACCACTAGACTTTCTACAGAATTCTACAATAAGCGGCTAGAAAACAATGATATTCATATTTTCTATTGTCATTGCTTGACAATAAATAAAAGTTTCCACACGCATTTTTAAAGAAACGGTTTAGAAACAATATAAATAAAAAACTACTCTTAAGCTTCCAAAAGATACGATGGGGAATGTTTCTTTATCACTTTTAAATGGAAGCCTTCCGATTTTTCCTGGAGGGCTTATATTAAATACATGTATGACACAGTGATTCAACACATGTTTTAATGAAGCCATGCAATCTATGAATTGAGAAATCGGTTGCATGTTATAGCTTGAGTTGGCGTTGTCGTTGGAATGGCATGCATGATTTGTTTTGATCATGGTATAATTATTTGACAAGGTAGCCGTGACAGTTTTTTTGGCGATTGGTAGTTGTCAAATGTGCTTATTTTTAACTTTTCTTTGATTCATTAAATTTATTCGCGAAGTTTATTGAAATGTTTTTAGTTTGCTGTGATTGACTTGCTATGTTAATTCGTTGCTTATTTTTTCACATTTCTTTGATTATTTGCACGAATAGCTAATTTTGACAACTACTCGTGAGAAAAAAGCCAGTCTACGCCACTACCTTGTCAAATAATTATACCATGGTTGGCATGGCTTGGCGTGAATTGCTTTTTGGTTCGATGAGTTTTTTTGAATTAAAACATGCACTTGTGATAGCCTTTACTAACTAATAAGTCTTAATGATGCAATACAAACTGTTTATTGCACTATGAGATTTGCTGTTGCGCCAACATTTTATGATATTTTTTTATTTTGAAGTACAGGGTGTTACTACGAACTTCAAATATATTTAAGAAAAATAAAAATGCTCAATACTTTTTAATTCCCCATTACAAAACAGATAACTTTTACATGGTTACATGTTACAAAGTAACTGAGATTCATCTTGATTCTTTTGACCCTTTTGATCGCTAATTGTCTTGTCCGTGATATACTTCTACCTTTTTACTGTTCATATCTTGCAATCTGTAATAATAATTTCCAACCTTTTCTAATACTCGTGCTTTAATGAAAATATGAGCTAATTTAGCATTAAAGTTATTAGCTTTAGTGCTAAGAGCAAAACTTCGCCTGTATACAATCTGTCCTGTCATCAAATTTAAGGAAACTGATCTCAGATTATGATTTTTCCTATACCTTTCATATGCAATTCTTAGATTTTCAGCACTCCAGATCGTATTAGTTGAAACTTATCAGATCTTTCAATTTCTGCACCTTCTTCTAATTCATCTAAACTTTCCAATAACTTGTAGTTTTCACCATGTGTAACCATTTGTTGGCCAAACAACACAAAATATGGAGAAGACCCAATAGAACTGTAAACACAAGAACGAAAAGCGTCAGATATTTTGCTAATATTCCAATCACAACAGGATTGATTGGTGTCAAGATAAGATCGTATGGCAGCTACAATTGATCTGTTTACTCTCTCTCTGACGCGTTAGACTGAGGAGAATATATAGCCGTGTATACGTGCATTCCACCATGTTTTACTAAAAAGCTATTGAACATATTTGATTTGAACTGCGGTCCGTTGTCAGTAATGACCATTTCTAGAACGACAAAAAGAGTAAACACGTTTTCTTCCAAAAAGTCACATATATGATTGGTTTTAGATTTCTTTAAACTTTCCAACAATAAAAATTTGGTGAAATGCTCGAGCACAATCAGTAAGCTGGTATTACCTCGCTGCTTAGAACCAGGATATGGTCCAAGAAGTTCCATATACAATTTTTGAAATGGCCTATACGATTTGAATTGTGCATCCATTTCCGGACGCAAGATAGTATTAGGGGCTTTTGATTGTTTGCATATGTCACAATTAGAAATAAAGTATCTGACTGCTACAGTAATTTTTGACCAATAAAAAGTTCGCTTAATCTTTTCGAGAGTCTTACCTATACCACAGTGGGCGGAAGTAGGTGGAGAGTGAGCGCTTTTTATCACATCAGAAGTAAGCTCACAGGGAATCCAGAGTTTTCATGAACATGCTTCAGAAACTAGGACACCATTTGCAAATACGGTTCTTTTGTAAATGAAATTATCAACAATTATCAAATCGACATATTTAGACAGATTTTCCAAAATAAGTTGTTTAAGTCGAAAATAGCCTTCAGACAAAAAATGAGAAGAGTTTAAGTCTACCACTGGAAGAGGATCAAAATCAGTGCGACTTATTTCTTCAAGCCTAGAGAGGGCGTCTGGCACCAGGGTGCGTAAAGCAATTTTTCATAGCAAAAAAAAAACGCTCCCGCTCTTCTGAGTTATCTTTGCTATGAGTTTATCATTTTATAATACTCAGAGCGTATGCGGATAAAACATTCACTCTTCTTATAACTCCTCAACCGCTTTCCTCATTCGTGAGTTTGTATGCTGAGAAATTTTAAAAGAGCAACGTCGTGTTGATGTGAGATGTTGAATTTTCATTGCTCGTGAATTTTAAAATGATAAGCTCATTGAATCGCTCAATTTCATTTGAGGCGAAACTTTAGATAAGCACTTCGCACATAATAAATTGAAAGGATTTAGATCAATAATATTAAGTATTTTTCTTAATAATATATTTCATTACAAAAACTTAAAAAATCATTATATTATATGAAATTATAAGAAACTAAGATAAATAAACAAAAAGGGACATTTTAAAAATATATAAAGTACTTTAACATTTCATTAAAAAATGAAAAAAATATAGTTCATCATAAAACACGTATTTATTTTTAATTTACAAGATCACCCGAAATAAATTAGCGAACGCAAAAATTCCAATGAAATGGGTTTATCTTTGCAAAAACTCGCGAGCGAGAAACAATAAATGAATAAAAAAGAGAAGGCGTTGTTCAACTCAGTTTTTTGAGGAGCGCAATCTACGAGCGAATAATATTAAAGAGCGAAGAAAAAGTTTTGATCACTCTGAATATTTAACATAAGAGCGCTCAAGTTTTTTTCTGGAATGAATGAGGAAAAGAAATCGTTCGTCGATCGAATAATATTGATGAGGAGGAGTGCGATTTTTCTCTTCAATTGAGAGTTTTTGTGAACCCTGTCTGGCACTACGCTTAACATACCTTTTCTATGTTCAATCGAAAAGTCAAATCCTTGCAATTTAAGTGACCATCTCGCGAGTCTACCATTAAGGTCCGATTGTCGCATTAACCATTGCAAACTTGCATGATCTGTTATTATTTTAAAAGGATGTCCTTCAACATATTCGCGGAATTTATGTACGCCTAAAAGAGCTGCCAGGCATTCTAATTCAGTTATGGAATAATTCCTTTGTGCGCGGTTAAGCTTGTGGGAGAAGTAAGCTAAAGGTCTTTCGATTATGTTTTCATGTTCCTGCGCAAGAACTTCGGCAACAGCTGTGTTAGATAATCACACTGGATAACGAACGGTCGAAAAAAATCAGGGGTCACCAACAGTGATGCAGAAGTTAATTTTTCTTTTATTTTAGTTCCTCAAAAGCCGTTTGAGTTCTTGATTCTTCTCATAAGTTATGACTTTGACGTAAGGTCAGTTAATGGAGCAGTTAGAGAGGCATAATTGCTTATAAATCGACGATACCAACCTACAAGGCCAAGAAAGCTACGCAATTCTTAAACACTTCCAAGTGGTTTTATGTTCATTATAGCTGAAACCTTTTCGGGATCAGGCATTATTAATCCGTCACCTATGAGGTAACCTAAATATCGCACTTTACGCATGCAAAACTTACATTTTTAAATATTCACGGTCAAACCAGCTTCACGAAGAAGTTGTACAACTTCAAGTAATAACTCAAGATGTTTTCGAAACTTTCTGAAACCAACAATATGTCATCTTAATATACAAACACGTAATCTTTTAGATGCGGTGGTACAATCAAATCCATAAGTCTAATCATTATTATCGGAGCATAACATAACTCGAAAGGCATTACACAAAACTTATAAAGAGGTCGGTTGGGAACTGTAAATGCAGTCATGTCACGCGAAGCCTCGTCAAGTTTTATTTGCCAAAAGTCATGCTTTAAATCAAAGGACGAAATTTTTGCTTTAGGTAAGCGACTAAAAATACCATTTATTTTCAGCAACGGAAACGCATCCTTGACGGTAACATTATTTATCTTGCGAGAATCGAGACACAACCGCAATTTTTTTCTTTAGCTGTTAAAGTAACTCGACTACTCCAAGAACAATTTTGAGGTACTGGTTCAATAACGCCTAGTTAGTTAGTTGGTTTATAGTGGGCCCATGTGCACCGCGACCCAAAGGATCTATTGTGCATGCCCTTAATTAACACTCTAGATTTAAGCTTTTTATATATTTTAGCACTGTCTCTGGCTTGGGTTGCCGGACATTCACATAGAATGTGTTCGGGGGTTTCTTCTTCCTCCTCGCATAGTCTGCAGACGTCTGATTCAGAAAGACCCATCTCTTTAAAATGGTATCTGAGTGAGCAGTGACTTGTAAAGAAACTGGTGAGAGTTCTAAGGTCTGCTTTGATAAGCTTGAGTAAATCTTTGGATTTTGCTTTACTTGGAGTTAAAAATTTCTTATATGGAGGTATAACGACCTTGAAGAGTTTTGTGAAGTTTACCTTCGGCAACATCCTGTCGGGGATTTTTAAAAAGGGGTCATTTTCGAAGGTTTTTAGTATCTTCATGTGACCCGTAGAATTTCCTGCCTTGTAATCACCGATTTCCTCCATTCATAGTGCACTTAGACATGCCTTTTTTCGATACTGCTCGTTAAAGGGGGTAGCCCTATTATTACATTCAGAGCTTAAGATGGGCACGTTCTCATTGCCCCAATGATACAAATGCACGCCATTCTTTGCAGCTTTGTCACTCTGCATTCTGTCCGATATCGTCTGTTCATGACTGCCCAGACTTGAAATAACCAGATCATCCACATATCCTCTGGTGTCAAAACCCTGGTTGTTGAGATTTGTCCAATACTAGGGTCCACAGAAGAGGTGAAAGTACCCCTCCTTGAGGGCATCCTCTAGTGGCAGTAATCGTGTTACGTATTCCACCAAGCTCAAACTTTATGATTCTGCTTTTCAGCATGATTAGAATCCAGTGTATGATTAAATATGGCATATTTTTAATCTGCATTGCTGCTTTGATCGCATTGTATGACGTTTTGTCAAAAGCCCCTTGAATATCAATGAAGGCACAAAGCGCTATTTGTTGTTGTTGTTAATAACACCTAATTCAAGCATTCTGTCTATTTCTGTATGCAGTTTCTTTTCAATTGCAAGTGATATTGAAAAATATCGCTGTTCAATGGGTTTGGCGTCTATAGAAATTTCAATGGTGTGCTTAATAAGAGTGGTTTAACCAGTCCTTATTTTTCAAAGGATGGAAACAAAGAAATGACATTTTGAATTCGTTTTTTCTCCACATGACTGAGTTCATGCATTTCTGGTGGTGCAGGAATGATTTCTTCCTCAATCGAAAAGTTTTCCAAAATTATGTCATACAAACCAAATTTTATAATAACTCAGCTCCTAAATATAAATCTTGACGCAAATCAGATATTATAAAAATACTTACAATATCATTTCGATTTTTAAACGAAATTTCGGTTTAATACTTCCAATTATTTTGTAACAGATACCACCAGCAGCTTCCAATAATAATTTAAAAGGAATATTTTTATCTAAAATCTCTTTGGCAGCATTGCCGCTGAGGCAAAAAATTGATGCTTCAGAATCCACTAATGCTAAAATTTCCATATCTAGTAAGTTCACTTTTATAAAAGGTCTAATGTCATTTTCCGATTTTTCAAACGCAGACAAAAAATCGATTTTCACTTACCTTTTTCTAGAACATTCGCATACGACGGGCCTTTTCTTCAACGGACTGATCGAATTATGTTGTATGCTTTCGCAGAACAATCTTGAATGGACTGACTCATAATTTACTACTCTTTTATGATATGGCAAAATTGGATGTAAAACGGGAATGTATTTTTGAAAATAAGATTGACAAGTTGAATTTTGTAAAATTTTTAACGTTTGTGTACTCACGGAAGGATTTTGAAGACTTTTCGTAGTACTTAAGTTTAATTCAGCTGGGAGCGCAAACGGGTGTTGTTGCTTACACTAGTCCTTAAGTTTCCCTGTCTTTTACAGAAAACACAATTTGGCTTAAAAAAGTTTACAGCACTGCAACCATAGCAAAATATAGTGCGCTCTTCAAGATAGTCGACAAAACGATGTCCTTGTTTATAACAATTTCAGCAACTAACTTTATTTACTTCGCTAATATTTTCAGAAAATTTAGGGTTTTCCATTTCGTGAACACGCTTTCGAGTACAAAGAGAGTGTGCGAGTTTACGAGGTCATCCAACAAGTTTCACGTCGTAAGATCAAATGACGAAGGTGTGCGACTGACGTAATATTAAGAAAAAATAGCTCTTTTCGAATATTTGCCAATATAGGATATCTCAGTCGATCACAGAGGTGTAAGACAACGTTATAAAATTCATCAAAACTCTCGTAATCTTTTTGTTTCCTATCTCGTATTTATTCTCGATCATCTAGGTCTGATAAATGGTCATGAAAATAGGAACGTAAAGATCATAAATGAGACCATTCTATACGCTGCACTGTGCGTCGATATCGCCAGTACCATCTTCAACCTTCTCCGCTAAAAAGAATATGTGAATGCTCACATAAGGTAGCAAAATCATCACCTTAACTATAGTTAGTAAGTGACGTCACCATGTAGATGAACTTATCTGTTCAGGTTGTATATCCGGTAAAGGAAAAATTCCAACTTGACTGACGTGGCAAGTTATTCGAATTCACTGAATTTACACCAGGATTCGAACTCTGTGCTCGATAACTGTTCATAGAAACGTCATCAGAACGTCTCTCATTTGGATTTAAATTAAAATTATTAGGATTCCGATCTATTGGTCGGAGTGGTGGAAAAACTTCCCGCGGCCATTCTGGTTCTTGGGAGCGTCGCACATCTAACTGAGTGAATTGTATTGTTAAATTCTTGATACTATCTTTAATAGTCATAAACTCTACATTGAAACTTTTTCCAATTCAATTCAATTCAAATTATTCCATTCAAATTTATTGAATTGAATTGAATATTTAGCTAATTCAATAAAAATACAGCTCAGTAAAAATACATTCGGAAAATGTCAAACGCACGACCAAGTGAAACATTTCTCAACTTTTTTCAAGGGTCGAGCTTTGATCGTACGAGATTCGACAATATTTACGATAAAAAGCACGATCAAAGCTTGAGGTCGAATTATGAATTGCTTTATATCAACTCGTTGTTTCTACTTTAGCTGTCAATGATTTGGGTATAATGCTTGAAGATAAAATTGGTGTTCTTCAAGAAAATATTAGGGCAGTTCACGATCTTGTTGCATCGTTGCAAATGCAAAATAAACAGCTTTTACAAAAACAAAAAGCATTGAAAAGCTTTTGAAACATATGCTTTTTGTTTTTATAATAATAATAATAATGATGATGATGTTTATGTTGATGATGATGATGATGATGATGATGATGATGATGATGATGGTGATGATGATGATAATGATAATGATGATGATGATGATGATGATGATGATGATGATGATGATGATGAAAATAATAATAATAATCATAATAATAATAATAATAATAATAAAATAATAATAATAACAATAATAATAATGACAATAATAATAATAATAATAATTATAATAATGACTGCTAGCATACATTTGGATTCAAAAGTTTAAAATATTACTTTTTTTGACGTCACGCTAACTATTGTATTACAAAAATTTTGTAGTGGCTACCGGAAAATCATTGCTGCCAACTTTTTAATTCTAAAATCCTCCAAAAAGGCGAAAGAAATGCACTTTTCCTCAAAAATTCACAAGATTTGTTATGTTCTTAAAAATGTAAAACTCCAAATTAAATTCAAAAATTCAATTCCATTCTGAACTGCCAGATATTTTATTTTAAAAAAGAATTTACTTAACAGGTTTTTAAATTTAAAATACTTAAATTAATGTAATTTAACGAATGTAACAAAAAAACTATTGTTGTTTTCATATACTTGTATCATTACATCACATCTTAAGATCAATTTCCATTAAATATTAAGGCCCAAACTAAGGCACATTAGGTGCCTCCAAAATTAAATAAAAAGCACAAAGCACTAAACCTTATTTTTTTTGCGCCCAAATTTTCAAAATGCACCAAATCTGGTAGAAAAGAACCAAGTTGGCGCAAAATATTTGAGTATTTGTCTTGTGTCGTTAAAAAACTATTCATAATTTAATTTTCGGATTTTTTAATCAATGCTTGCTTTGTTTTGTGTTTCTTGTTCTCAACTTCACTCTCAAAAATGCATACCCAGCAAAACTTAAGACCTTACCATCTTTAGTTTATTAACTTTATCACTCCGTTTGTAACCCCTATAAAATGGAGTGGGAGCTATTCTCGATCAGCATCACTTTCTGAGCAGATTTAGCCATATCATTTCGGAGGTATCGTATGCAATTCGAATTGCTACATTTTCCACCAAAGAGTGAAAGAATATACACTTGCATTCATATATCTGATCATACCGAAAACATGGGTTTACATATCGATTGGTATCGACTGCATTAATTGCAACTAAAAAAAATCGAAAAACTCGACAAAGAGCGAGTAACTCGAAGTTGTTCGAGTTTCGAATCGAGTAACTCGGCTCGTGTCTACGAATCGAATAACTCGCACAGGCCTATTATTTACCTGTATGAGTTTTCCCGCGTAAGCGTTTTTCGTACCTTCTCTACACAGTAAAAAGTTGACTTAACCATTTTTGAACTAGAAACCATCAGTTATTGAATGATGACCAGGGAAGACAATTATATGCAAATGCATATAATATATGCTTTTGCATATTTGGACGTTTTGTTAATAATTTTGCATATTTATAACGATTGTGCTTATTTGTGCATATTTTTACATATTTTTAACTTTTCGAACAGATTTTAGCTTGTAATCGGGCAAATTTTGATACTTCCTTCACATCTGGCAACATTATAATTTCTTTGATATTATATATATTTATAAAGAGATATTATATTATATATGTATAAAAAATATTTTGTTTAAAAACTCACAGACAATGGATCCATACGCCGAAAGTCTCCTTCCGAACGAAGTCCCTTATTTTAAATGGTGCCCAACTACATCCTGCGATGTCGAGCGGTCTTTCTCACAATACAAAATATTGTTGGCTGAAAATCGTAGAAAATTTATTTTTGATAATATAAAAATGCATTTAATTGTTCAGTGTAATCGCTGTATGCAATACACTGTTTTTGCTATAAGCACCATATAAAATAATGGACTTCGTCCGGAAGGAGACTTTTGGCATTGGCTTCGAGCTACCAAACAAAATATTCATTAAATGATTAAAATAGAATTAAATTTTTACTTTATAATTAAAATTATAATTTATTTAAACTGAAATATTTACTTTTACGCCTTGAAAGGGCTATTGTTTTGTTTTTTTTTTATGAACTATTGAATAAAATTTTAAATAATTAAACTCCGACTTCGACATTTTTCGTGCTTATTTGATGGCATATTTTGCCATTTTTTAGAGCATATTAGCATACTTATTTTAGATTTTTTCGTGCATATTTCTGTCTTCCCTGATGATGACATGGTTTAATATTAGTTCAAAACTTTCGATATGTAAAAATAAATTGCATGAAACCATAGAGCTGCCATGAACAGAGTAGGGCTGTTTTTTAAAATGTCTCGTGACGCTTTTTGTTCCGCTATTATTCAAAGGTCTATGAAAATTCCAAAGAATTTCTTCAATTAAACTGTAAAAATGTTGATTTCATGCTAACTAATCATATAAAAGTGCTGTTCGTTGAAACAGTTTGAGTTAGTTCTTAAAATAATGAATAATTTCGCTATTATAAACATCTTTTTGGCAATTGACTTGATTCAAGGAGATCCTAGGTGGGAGCTGCTTACTATGGGAGCTCCACCAATAACGACTACAACGTGTACACCACCACCAAAAACAACTACAACGTGTACTACAAAACCAAAGACTACAACGTGTACTCCACCACCAAAAACAACTCAAACGAGCACTCCAAAACCAAAGACTACAACGTGTACTCCACCACCAAAAACAACTCAAACGAGCACTCCAAAACCAAAGACTACAACGTGTACTCCACCACCAAAAACGACTACAACGTGTACTCCACCACCAAAAACGACTAAAACGAGTACTCCAAAACCAAAGACTACAACGTGTACTCCACCACCAAAAACGACTACAACGTGTACTCCACCACCAAAAACGACTAAAACGTGTACTCCAAAACCAAAGACTACAACGGGTACTCCACCAACAAAAACGACTAAAACGTGTACTCCAAAACCAAAGACTACAACGTGTACTCCAAAACCAAAGACTACAACATGTACTCCAAAACCAAAGACTACAACGGGTACTCCACCAACAAAAACGACTAAAACGAGTACTCCAAAACCAAAGACTACACCGTGTACTCCACCACCACCGACGTTTCCAGTGCCACCTCCAGTGCCACCTCCAGTACGATCTCCAGTGCCGACTCCTGCCTTTTAAAACAGACGTCTAACTCCGAGTTGCTTCGAAGAAGCAAATTATTACAGCTGGTGTTTAGATTTCTTTATTGAGTCCTTGGAAATATCCTTACAGACTAAGATTAACAATTTAAAAATAAAATAACGGTACAAATAAACAGTAGAATTACGATACAAATAAACTTTTTAACAATTCTTTAAAACAGTCTTTAGACATTGAAAAGTCAAACAAAACTCGAGATGACAGATCATTATATCAAGACAGAGCTATTTGCAATGGCTCATTACGAGCATAATTAGACCTATGAAATTGAATTGAAAAAACTTTAAAACGTCGCAGCTGTCTTGAAGGTATATCGAAATTTATGAGTGCCAAAAGTGCAGGAAAGTCGGTATTACTCGAGATTATGTCATAGATAACAATAAGAGACTGAACTTTTCTCCGCGAATCCAAAGTCTTAATGCCTAAAAGCAAGCATCTATTATTATATGAGGGAAATTCTTCACGACAATATAGTGACCGAAGTGCAAATTTTGTGAATCTTTTTTGAATTTGTTCCAATCTCAACGTGTGAACGGCATAATGCGGACTCCAAATGAAAGATGCATATTCTAGTATAGATCTTTCAACGGAATTTAACAATGACTTTAAGGTTTGAGCGTCAGAAAATTCTGAACTGTTTCTACGGATGAACGCAAGTAAAGAGTAGGCTTTAGGGACTATATAGTTAAAGTGTTGATTAAAAGTAAACTTAATATCAAAGATGACACCAAGGTCTTTGATCGATTGAATATATTTAAAAGGTACGCCAAAAATAGAGTAGGGGTATCTAAGGAAATTACAGCTTTTAGAAAAAGTAATATGAAAATACTTAGAAATATTTAAAGGTAAAGCATTCAAACTACTCCACTGGTACAAGTTATCTAAGTCAGCTTGTAAGGAAATTACATCAGATAAGCAACTAACCCTTCGAAATAGTAAAAGGGTGTTTTTTAAAGAGTGATACAACTTTTAGTTGGCATGACTGCTTTATTTGATCACCCATTTAACAGCTAATAGTTGCTTTTTGTTTAGTTTGCGTTGACATTTCATTATGGATCGACTTACACCAGAGCAACGCGTGCAAATTATGGATATTTTTAATCAAAATAATGGTTCTGTTCGTCAAACTTATCGTGCACTTCGTCCATTTTATGGCGTACATAATCGCCCTTCAGAGCTGCTAATTCGAAGAACAATAGATCGTTTTCGGACCAAATTTACTGTTACTGATAATGTGCATCCCGTGAGACACCGAACAGTGCGCACTGAAGAATCTGTAGCCGCTGTACAGGAAAGCATTGAAGATGATCCTAATCAATCAATTCGTCTCCGTTCTCAGCAACTGGGGTTGTGTCCTTCCACTTTATGGAAGATTTTACGAAAAGATCTTGGCTTAAAACCTTTCAAGATTCAAGTTGTGCAGGAATTAAAGCCAAACGACCATCGTATGCACCTCCAATTCGGCGAATGGGCTGAAGTACAAATTGATATTGATTTTGAACTTCTATTTAAAATTTTCTTTTCCGATGAAGCCCAGTTTTGGTTGAATGGGTACGTAAATAAACAGAATTATCGTATTTGGAGTGAGGAGACCGTTCTACGCACACTAATGTCAACTGTCCTGTTTTACTCAGGACTTATTTCACCTTAAATTATCATTATAAAGTGGAGCGCAAGTAATTAGTTTTTTGCAAATTTTATTTTGCCCGACCACGGTAAAGTTGAGAATGAATGTAAAACTTATAAAAACATCTTCAGAAAGAAACGAACATTTTCAGTACCCACTATTAATTTCTCCATATAAGGACATAATAAGTAACATCTCTTTGTAAATCAAAATTGTTTGATCACCCAAACTTCACCGTGAGGATGAAGCTATTGTTCAAAATTGATTTTTTTGTTGTTAATATTTTGCATATGGGCATTTCCAAACTGGCGGTACGGACGATTTGTGCGAAGAAATCTTAAAAAAAAAGAATGAAAATGTTTAATTTTTAAAAAGTTTTTTTTATATTTTCGTATTAATAAAGTAGAACTATAGTAAGTAAACACAATGACAATAATCGAGCCTTAGGATTTCAAGAAATAAGCAAAAATATGTGCTGGCGTTACGTTACAAAAAACTGAAGTGAGTTTTGACTTAGATTACAAAATTTGATAAACTTTCTGTGGGCAAGACTTTTTGTTTACAAATTTTTTTGGAAAGGTTAAAACTAACACAATTTTATTTGCTAAGTGATCAAATTTAAAAATCTTTTCTGGTTTTTTTTTAGGCTTTTTGATCTGGCATTACGTTACTGAAATTTCCATTGTTATTCAATTGGGTAGTTAAGTAATAAGGGAGTTAAGTAATTATGTAATTTAGTAATTAAAAACAAATTTTAAATATTGTCCCTTCTTTGCCTCAACCATTTTTTCATTATCTTTAGTCAATGCCTTCCATTTTTACTAAAGTAAAAAAGATTACGAAACATTTACGAAAAAGAAAAACTTCATTTGTTAAACAGGGAAGACGATTTAATAATCATGTTAAATGAATTTATGCATAAATTGCTTAAATTAATTAAATTAAATTGTTTCTCTAAGATTATATCATCAAATAATAAGTTTTTGATAAGTTTAAATTTTTTGACCGCGGTAGACCTTTCTGTGGAAATGCCCACACATATATAAAATTATATACACTGTAAGTGTTCGTCATATATGCTGTAACATATTCTGTTTTATTTTTTATTCGGGTAAAAGAGACGCATACAGAAACCCGAAAAAGAGCGAATAGAGGGATTCAAGAGGGAATAGCAAAGAATCGAAATCAAATAGCGATTAGTCTACAAAAGAACATATAAAGTTTTCTGTGTTGATAAAAGTTGGATTGAAAAAGGATATCATTTAGTTTGTGTTTCTAATAATCAATGTGTGATATAGATACGAGCTAAAGCGAGTTACTGCTCACGTTACTGTGAACGTACTGCTAGATGTGGAGTCAGGAAATTCATGAGTACAATCTTTAAATTAAAATTGATGGAACAATGTATAACCAAAAACTGCTTATTTTAAAACATGATTTTAGAAACTTACAAATCTTTCAAAAAAATTTTATTTGTTTTAAATAAAACAAAATGAAAATGTTGTTTTTTATATGAAACGAAAATAGAATTCTGAGGAAAAACGGTCTTTTTCAATAATTATGTGGTTACAATTGGAATATAATACAATAAGCTTAAGATTTTAAATTTTTACATGGTACATATTTAATATTTTTATCGCAGGCGAAGCAGCGGGTATTTGCTAGTTATATATTTATAACGGAAATATATAATTTATATGTATGAACATAAAGTTAGTTATTCGTATGTATGTATATTATACATTAGGGCGGGTCTATTTAAAAATCACCTATTGCTCGTATTTGCTCCCTATTGCTCCAAAGTTAGAAAATCGTATTCTAGGGATCAAAATAAGAAACTTTACCCGAGGAACTATACCTCTAAAACGAATTCTAATGCCCCAACTATTGACTTTTGTCCAGTAGGGTCAAATTTTGAAAAATTCCTCTTTGACCCATTTAGAGTGCCCCAATCGAGTCCAAATGTATGACCGACCCCCACTAACTTTGGAGGGCTGATCCACCCATGCTAGTGGCACACCCCCTTAAACCTCCCTGGGAGGTTCCCCGTACAAACATTTAAAAAAATCACCATTTTTGGCACTTAACAAGAATTTACATTCTGGTTGAATTTATAATTAAATGTTATGTGCCAATGTACTTCAATATCAAGTTTCAATTACAGCTCTGTCGTGTACGGTAGTGCATTATTTTCAAGTTCATTAGTTGGTTACGATTTCTAGAACCTCGTATACGCAAAATTGTCAATCAAGTTATCAATGTTATACTTGATATTGAAGTACATTGGCACAAGTGCACTAAAAATAGGCCGGTCCCACATTAGTTAAACTCACTTTTCGGGGAGTTAGCGTCGAGTGAAGTAAAGTGCGCCAGGCTTAACCTAAATTGACCTGAAATTTTGGCAGTCGATTTGTTTCGATTACGAGATGGGAAATATTTCAAGGGAAATATTTTTCCGCACCCCTTTTTACCACTTGCAAAACAACAAAAATGCTATATTTCGCACGGTTTTGATCGTATTAGACTAAAATTTGGTTATTAAGTGCATATGGCTACTTTCGGCAGATATACTGAAAATGGTGAAGATATTTGGTAGTAAGGCTGTCTGTGGCAGACCAACGTCTGGCGAGGAGAGTGAGTGTTCCTGTGAGATTTAATAACGTTTGGACGAGGGGGCGTGGCACCTCCCATACAAGCTAAATTTGAGCTATCGATCACAAACCAAAAAAAGGATATATATCAGACGGATTCGATCGTAAAAAACTAAGATTTAGTAATTTTGTTCAGATGGTTACTGTCGGTAACTGTACAAAAAATGGGCGTAGTCGCAATATATATACGCCCACTTTTTCAATTCCAGAGTTCTACACATTTTTGTAGTGAAACTTGCTGTGTAGGTGCTCCAAGAGGCAGTAACGATACATAAATGTTTTCACGCCCACTTTTACAGCCCACAAATCAATATATGTATATATAAAAATTAATCGTGATTTGTTCGGATGCTTAAAACTTGAAAACGACTGGACCAAATTGAATACTTCCCTCTACGGGTTTATTCGTAACCATTGGCGTCGGAAGCAGGGGGGCAAGGGGGGCAGTTGCCCCCGCACTTTTTTAGCTAGATAAACAATTTAAAAGGAAAAGTTATTCAAAATATCAGTTTTTTTACAACGATAATATTTTTGTATTATATATTTTCCTCTTCTTTCTCTCTTCTTCATGTTTCATGTGAAGAAATTTTGGTGAACTTTTTTTGCACCACCATTTGTACTGCCCCCCATTTGTACTGCCCCCCCCATTTGTACTGCCCCCCATTTGTACTGCCCCCCCAGATGAAATTCGCTTCCGACGCGCTTGTTCGTAACTGCTAGTCAAAGGTTTAGGAAAAAATAATGCCGCACCCCCTTTCATCGCCCACAAATCAATAAAAATGCAATATTTAAGACGGTTTTGGTCGTATTAAATTAAAGTTTGGTAAATAAGTTTGTATGATAACTGTCATTAACTTTAATTAAAATGGGCGTGGTCACACTTCATCTACGCCTACTTTTAAGAAAATATCAAAATACTTCGAAACTATTGGTCCGATTGAGCTCAAATTTTGTAAGTGGCTTTGCTTTGAGCACCAGATGGTTTAAGAAAAAATGCCACACCTCCTTTTACCTCCCACAAATATATAAAAAATTTGTGTTATCGAATAGGTTTAGAATTATGGGTCGCACAGCTTAGAAATTCGGTATTCGATCACAATTTAGACGTACCGTTTCAGTGATGATTTTATGGATTTGGACAAGGGGCAGGGGCACCTCCCATACAACCCAAATTTGCGATATTGAATAGTTTTGAAGTTAAAGGCCACACAGCTTTGGAATTCAGTTTTTGACCTCAATTTACACATGCAGTTTCAATGAATTTCATTTTATGGGCGTTGGACAGGGGGGCGTGATATCTCACTAACAACCCAAATTTGCGATATCGAATTGCTTTGAAGTTATAGGTTGACAGCATAAGAATTAGGTATTCGACCTAAATTTATACATGTACTTTCATTACTTACATTTTATTGGCGTAGGGCAAAGGGGAATGGCACTTCCCATACAACCCAACATTGTGCTATCAAATAGCTGTGGATTTATAGGTCACACAACGCCGGAATTCAGTATTCGACCTCAATGTACACATGCAGTTTCATTGATTTAATTTTATGTTCATTGATAAGAGGGCGTGGTACCTCCCATTTAACGTAAATTTGCGATATCGAATATCATTGAAGTTATAGATCTGCATGTACTATGAGCGTTGATCAAGGGGGAGTTGTACCTACCATACAACGAAAATTTATGATATCGAATAGCTTTGGAGTTCAAGGTCACACAGCGTCAGAATTCAGTATTCGACCAAAATTTACGCATGCAGATTTACTGATAATATTTTATGGGCGTTTGACAAGGAAGAGTGGCAGCAACGCTCCAGGTTTCAGGTAGTATTATATAAGCTAAAATACATTAGTTTAGTCTTCCTGCTAACAAAAAAATTAATGTTCTGCAAACCAAACTATAAGTGTATAAACAACATGATTTATATCTACAATTAAGTTAAGGGGGTTCACTGATGCATAGCCAATGGCTAGATCATCGGCAAAAGCAGTAACTTTAGCGAAAAAAGAGAATTAATATAAACTAGAAATAGAACCGGACCAAGTACAGAGCCTTGGTAACTCCTAGATTTATACATTTATAGTCACTTAGTTCACTACAAATTTTTACTCTCTGCTTTCTGCAATTCTCAAAGGACATAAGCCAATTGTAAATAAGACCACGAAAGCCTACATTATGTAGATTGTTCAGAAGAATGTTGTGATCAACCATGTCAAATGCCTTTGTTATATCAACAAAGAGGCCAGCACAATTTTTCTTATCATCAAGACCTTTGTAAATCGATGTACAGAAACCAAGTAGTGCGTCTTCAGTTGAGAGACTAGTTCTTAGTCCGTACTGATAAGAACTGAAAAAACGTTGTCTTTTCAGAAGAGCTAAGATCCCTGCCTCAAGGGCTTTTTCAAAAATTTTCTTCAAAAATTGAAGACAGCAAACAAATAGGTCTATAATTTTTAGTATCTTTTCTGCAACCCGTTTTAAAAAGCGGAATAACAATTGCGTCTTTGAGTTGGTCAGGAAATATTCAAGATAGGACATTTAAGTTTTATATATGTTTTAAAATATCAATTATATTTAGTGCAATATTTTGAGAACATTGTTTGAAATCTCATCACTCCCACTAGAGTTCGAGTTTTTTAGATCTGGTATGTCAACTGACGATGCACTTTTAAATTTTGTGCAATATTTGGCATGTTAAACATATGTTCTTTTATAAAGTCTTAAAATCTTTTTCATTAAATCCAGTTTCATGATAAATAGAAGTAATTACAATTATAACATAAGAATTAATCACCTTAATATGGATCATGTTCCATCATATAATTTGTTACATTTCCTGCTTTTTATTCGACCACAGCTTCCAGGCTGTTCGACCTCACAATATTTGATATATTCGTTATAAATTTGTTATTCTTAAAAATGCACAATCGTGGTTTTTTACTTTGTCATACTTAAATGTCAACTCACTTCTAAATATAATGTATTAACTTTCGTAGAACATGTTCAAACAAAATCTATATTATACAAAAAAATTATTTAACTTGTTTATTTTTTAATTTGTTTATTATTAAAAATCCTACTAAATTATATATCAAAATGTTAACGTTTTAATTGACCCCATATATTAAATATCTGCTGTTAAACAGATAGTAAAGATAGTAGAAACTTTATTAGTTTCACCTGCATTCGCCACTAATTCGTTGTGAATAACAGAACGTAGAATTAGCATTATTATTTTACAAATTATCAAGTAAAAAAATTGCTATTATTTTCATAAAAAGATTTGTAAAAATTGTTAATTGTAAAAAATAGTACTTAAAATAAATCTAAAATCTTTCTATATAAACAGTACAAAGAAGACTTGACCATTTTTGAAGTAAGACCCCCTCAATTATTGAATGATGACATGGTTTTATATTACAGCGCAAAGCTTTCGATATGTGAAAATAAATAGTGTGAATTCAAAGAGCGGCCATAATCAAAGTACAGTTGTTTTACGGTTCCGCTATTAGTCAAAGGTCAATTAAAATTCCAAGGAATTTTTTTTATTTTAACTGTAAAAATTTTAATTTTATGCAAAATAATAATTTCATATAAAAAGGCATTGTGTGTTGTTGAAACAGTTTGAACTAGTTCTAAAAATAATGACTAATTTCGCTATTATAAACATCTTTTTGGCACTTGACTTGATACAAGGAGCTCCTAAGTGGGAGATTTTAATTGATAGAATAAGCCCGCCTCCACCACCACCACCAGCACAGTTAGAATACCGTCACCGACGCAGGAAACACAGGGGCACAAAAAATAAATTTCTCACGGCCATCTTCTCCGGCAGACATAAAGGCCACCAAAAAGCCAACACCCCTCACAGGAAGAAGATCAAAAACAAAAATTACCGCTACTACCACCGCCGCATTTACGTAGCGGTAATTCGCGGCTCTTCACCACCGACTCCAGCAATGATTTTATCACCGACTACAACGTGTACTTCGCCACCACGGTCCACAACGCGTACTTCAACACCACGGACTGAAAACCGTACTTTACCCCCACCAACTACAACGTGTTCTCCACCATCAACGACTACAACATGTACTCCAACACCACGGACTGAAAACCGTACTTTACCTCCACCGACTACAACGCGTACTCCACCACAAACGACTACAACTTGTATTCCACCACCAACTACGACTACAACGTCTACTCCAACACCAACGACTACAACTTGTACTCCACCACCAACAACGACTACAACGTGTACTCTACCACCAACGACTGCAACGCCATCTCCAGTGCCGGCTCCTACCTTTAAAATAAGGCGTCAAGTGCCGAGTTGCTGCGAAGAAGCAATTTATTACAATACAACAGCTGGTGTTTACTCGATAAAAGTTCCTGATTCTGGCGAGGATAAATTTGATGTGTATTGCGAGATTGATCCAGCAGGTGGTCGACCTTGGACGATTTTTCAGCGCAATATGGATAGTACTTCCATGAATTTTGCCAAAAATTGGATCGAATACAGAAATGGCTTTGGCAGTCCACTGGGAGAATTTTTCATTGGACTTCGTTATCTTCACGCCTTAACAGCTTACGAACCTCACGAGCTTTTGATTCGTTTAGAAGATTTCACAGGCCAGACATACGGAGTGACTTACAGTCATTTTCAAATTGGCACTGAATTACAGCTCTTTTCCTTGCTTCAACTGGGAGATTTTACTGGAACTATATATGACGCGCTCTCACCACATCTTGGTATGAGCTTTAGCACATATGACTCGGACAACGATGTGTATGAGGGAAATTGTGCAGAAATACATCAAGGTGGATGGTGGTATAAGACTTGCGTAGACAGGTATTTTTTTTTATATCAAACTATGGTAAATAACTCGAATTCTACTGACATCCTGCAGAAATGCCATTCTTTAGAACTTTTCTCTTGCATAATATTTTAACAAAACTTTGTATTTTTAGTGACCTTAATGGAAGACATAACCCTGAAGAACAATGGTCAGGCATAATTTGGGGAATAGATCCGATATCAGCGCCATTTGGAGTCTTAGATCGGCACAAGATCTGTAGCATGGCAATTCGGCCCTTACCATTGGTTTAGTGCTGGTTGTGCAGTTGGAGGTTTAAATGACCTTCCTCCTAGACGTTATAAAAATAAAACAATGACATTCTATTGCATTTTGTTAATGAGAAGCTAAAGTTAAGTGGATAAATATAATTCAACTTTTTATTGCATTAAAAGTTGTGATAAAAGTAAAACGGTAGGTCTAATAAAATATCATTGTAGTCCTTATATTCACAAATTGTACACTTTAATATCATGCAAAAGTTACGAAAATGTATGAAATTAAGTTTTTACCCGAATTTTTCACCTGGAAAAACGTACTCAAATAATTTCGACTTTTATATAATTTTTCCAAAATTTTGTATTGAAACACCTCTAATCGTCGATTTTCTTTTAAAACTGATTGCAAAAATAAGGGATGGCAAATATGAGGTATGACAAACTTATACTTAGCAGTGAATCCAACACAAGGGAATACACCTTTCAGCTTTCCAAGGGAATACACCTTTCAGCTTTATACATTTTGGTCTCAGCAATTAAAAAAAAGCACGTTAAAAAGTTCGCCTCAAAAATTATTTCAAAAACCGAGGAGCAATGTACTAGCAAATCTTAATTCTGCGTATGGACATTTCCAAACTGGCGTTACGGACAATTTGTACGAAGTATTAAGAAAGTAAAAAGAAAAAAAAAGTATTACAAAAAGGTTTAAAATGTTTAATTTTTAAAAAGGCTTTTTATATTTGCGTAGTAATTAAGTAGCACTATATTAAGTAAAAACAATGACAACAATCGACCCTAAGGATTTTAACCTTCACCTGGTCTCGTGGGGTACGTAGTAGGGATGTCAATCCCGTGATCCCGGACGATTTATGCCCTTATAAATACCGGAATTGTCTCTCCTGGATCCCGGGATTTTTAAATAAAAAATTTTATTACTATTCATTTTATTACTATTAATATTCATGTAAATGCAAACATTTCATTTTAAGTTGATATGAATATAGAATTAGAAAAAACTTTTATTGAGGCTGAAAAAGATTGTTAGGACGATGATTGTGAATCACTGGAGCAAAGACTTTGAAAAATCCTAGAAGAATTTGCAACATCGGGAAGTCAGCTATGTATTTAAAGATTGTCGGATATTCCGACTTAGGAAATAATTTTGTTTTATGGTGAAGGCAATCGTGATCGAAACTTACAAATTGCTTACGACTATTGTACAACTATTTCTCCAACTAGCATAGAATCAGAACGGTGCTTCTCATCAGCGGGTTATATTTGTAATAATATTCGAACAAAACTCTCAAATAAAAAAAAACGAGTTGATCTGCTTAATGTATTACTTTAAAAATAATTAAAACAAAAAATTTTATTTGAAAAGTCTTTTCCAACCTAAATTTGCCTTAAGCACAAAAAAACATAAAAACGATGTACAAAAAAAAGTGTAACATTTATATAATTATACCTTAAGCTGCTCTATCTTTTTTATATTGTTTGTTCTTGAACCTTTTCAATGGCTAGGATAAACTAAGAACAAAATATTTTTTTGAGGTAATATTCCTATCATTTAGGTACTTAAAAGATGAAAAAAGCTTTCATTTTAACCTGCGCTATTTTCGTTTTACAAGCTTGTACAAAGAAAAGATTGTTTTGCTCCTGTTCGGCACAGTACTTTTTTTAATCTTTTAAAGGTTTCTTTTCCCATTCTTTGTTCTTGGTCTTTGTTTCTTAAACCCTCTTATTATTCTTATCATCAAAGCCATAAAAAGATGAAAAAACATAAATTTATTCTTCGGCCGGTTGATTTTTTTCTTATAAAATAGGCCAAACAAATTTTTTTTTTACTTTTCTTCGCCACAAATTTAAAATATAACTTTTGATTGGGAACCTCTCACTATAGCTTTTTGTTACTATACAAAAAAATAAACTATCCAATTTGATATATTTTATTAATATATGGCATAAAAAAATTTGACTTGCACTTTTAGCTTCTTTAATTTTTGGAATTAGAAAATAACTGGCAACCGATCAGTTGTTTATGGAACTTTAAAAACCACGTTCGTTAAACATATCATTGGGCTACTTAAAATTACCACACTTTTTGTTTTTAGAGATTTCATGTAAAGCACGAAGAAATATAATAACCGCTCGTTAAAGTGTGCTACAACACCACGGGGTTTTTTAACTACACTGAATATCACGCAATTGTGAATATCCTTAATGTGCTTTGTTTTGTTTTTGTTACTTTACAAATGAATTAATTTGCATTTTTTTAGTCTCAGGTAATAAATAACAAAAAGTTATATTAAAGACTTTTGAATTATTTACTTCTTAAAATTTTCAATCCCGAACTAATCCCGGAATCCCGGGATTAAGATTTTCAATCCCGATATCGAGAAAAGCTTCCGGGATTGAACTCCCTAGTACGTACATACCCCACGTTCTTTCTCGTCTTTATTTGTTTAGAATTTTGTTTTAGTTTTCAGGATTTTTTATGAACGCTGATCTTTGTTTAGTTTTCAACTTGGACTATTCTACAGTTTAAAGTGGTATCTAAAGATGGTCTCTTAATTTTTTGGGACAAAATAATCAATTTTTAAATTTTTACAAAGATTTAAATCACTGGGGCTCGTATGTACCCCACGTGTCCAGGTATGTTACTCAGGATGAGCATGCCAGGTGAAGGTTAAGATATAAGCAAAAATATGTGCTGGCGTTACACTACAAAAAACGGAAGTGATTTCCTACTTGGATTACAAAATTTTCCAAAATCTCTGAATTGGGTAAGACTTTTTGTATACAACTTTTTTTAGAAAGGCTAACATAAGTTTATAATAACATAAGTTTATTTTCCTAGTGATCAATTTTCAAAATCTTCTCTGGTTTCTTTTTTATTAAGCTTTTTGATCTGGCGTTACGTTGCTGGCGTAACGTAAATTAAATTTCCATTGTAGTATAATTGGATAATTAAGTAATTAGGTGGTTAAGTAATTATGAAATTTAGTAATTAAAAAAACAAATTTAATATATTGACCTTTCTTTGCTTCAACAATTTTTTCATTATCTTTATCCAATGCCTTCTTTTTTTACTAAAACAAAAAAGTTAACAAGACATTTACTTAACTGAACTTAGTTGCTTCATGAACTTAATTGGCATTAAGCTTATAAATAATTCTAAAAAATATTATTTTTTTAGAATTATTAAAAACAACATTTACTTAACATTTACGAAAAAAAACTACATTTGTGAAACAGGGTAGACGATTTAATCATCATGGTTTATGAATTTATGTAGAAATTGTTTAAATTAATAAAATTAAAATATTTCTCTTAGATAATATCATCAAACAATAAGTTTGTAATAAGTTTTAATTTTTTGGTCACATACAAGGCATACAAAAATGTCAACGGCTTGCACTAATTTTATATTTTACTAGTATTTCCCGGCAGA
Source organism: Dichetophora obliterata (assembly GCA_963920525.1). Lineage (NCBI taxonomy): Eukaryota > Metazoa > Arthropoda > Insecta > Diptera > Sciomyzidae > Dichetophora > Dichetophora obliterata. Next base: position 58,177,976 of record OY986438.1, on the reverse strand, counting down.
CGTTGTTCTGCCACAGACTGCCTTACTGCCATATACGAAAATGTCAAGAAATGCCAAATATATTCACCATTTTCAGTATACCCAGTAGAAATAAAAACTTTTTTAGCTAAGGTCAAACAGCGGCCGTACAAGGCCTCATTTTTAATATTTTTCTCGGACGTACGAGGGTCGTACAAGGGTCGTTTGCAGGACTTTTTGGCCAAACAGCGGACGTACAGAGGCCGTTTTTAAATAATCTCAGCTGTACAACGGCCGTACATCGGCTGACCAGTGCTTATTCTACAATGAAAAGCAGATTTTCAATTGTAACTTCATGCGGAAATAAATTAATGTAAAACTAATTAAAAAAATTTTTAATAATTTTTTTGTATTAAATTAATCTTTAATTGTAATCAGTTAGAAAATTATACTGTTTTAATTGAAAATTGAAAGGGGCATTGTATTCAAACAAATTATTTCATATACAAAAAATGTTTTACGCCACACACAAGTGGCGATAATATTAGCATCGTCGAGTGAGGCTTGCTTCTGTTGTTTCGCATACGTTTGTTGAATATGGTGGCATACAATAATGCTTTGGTGGCATTCAACGGGCGCACAACGCCCGGTTTGCTGCCGTTCAGTGGCCATACTGCGGCCATACAACTTAATTTAGGCCTTGTATGGCCGTTGTTAGACCCAACTTTCGGCCGCTAGGCGTTTTGGATTTTTTTTGGGCCATCTCTGACCCTTGTTGGCCAGCACGCCCATGATCGACCGCTGATCGGTCGATGTTCGCCCGGTCATATTTTTACTCGGGTAGCTGCTGAAAGTAACCATATGAACTAAATTACCAAATTTTAGTGTAGGACGATCAAAACCGTTCGAAATGTAGCATTTCAGTTGTTTTGGAAGCGATAAAAACTGGTGCGGCAAAATTATTTCCCTTAAACCATCTCGTAATCGAAACAAATCAACTGCCCAAATTTCAGCTCAATTTAGCTTAAGCCTGATGCATTTTGCTTCACTCCACGCTGACCCCCCCCCCCCCCCCCGAAAAGTTTAACTAAAGTGGGACAGGCCTATTTTTAGTGCACTTGCCGAGGGGAACCATATGAACGAAATGACAACATTTTTGTCTAATACGACCAAAACAGTTGAAATAAAACATTTTCATTGGTTTGTGGGCGGTAGAAAGGGGCGTGGAAACCAATTTTTAGTACAGTTGCTGAAAGTAACCATACAAACTTAAGTATCAAATGTTAGTTTTATACGACCAAAACAGCCTGAAATATAGCGTTTTCACTGATTTGTGGGCGGGAAAGGGGACATGGAAACCAATTTTTCGTACAGTCTCTGACAATAACCATACAAACCAAATTACCAAATTTAAATCTTATGCGACCAAAAACGTATTATATAAAGCATTTTCATGGTTTTGGGATGTAAAAGGGTGCGTGGACACACACTTTTAGTACAGTTACCGACAGTAACCATACAAACTAAATTACCAAATTTAAGTCTTATACGACCAAAACCGTTTTAAATAAAGCATTTTCATTGATTTGTGAGCGGTAAAATGGTGCGTGGAAACCCATTTTTAATACAGTTGTCGACAGTAACCGTACAAAATAAATTACTGAATTTTAGCCTTATACGACCCAAACCAACCAAAATATAGCATTTTTATTGATTTAGGAAAGGTAAAAGGGGGTGTGGCAACTTTTTTCCTCTACCATCTAATACCCGAAACAAATCGACTGCCAAAATTTCAGGTCCATCGGTCCAGTAGTTTTGGAGTCTATAGGCATCAGACACATATCGTATTGCTTTTAATATATACATATAGATATCGATTTGTGGGCGGTAAAAGTGGGCGTGAATACATTTATATACAGTGACCGCCTCTTGGAGCACCGACACAGCAAGTTTCACTATGAAAATGTGTAGAACTCCGGAATTGCCATAATTTCAAAAAAGTGGGCGTATATATATTGCGACCACGCCCATTTCTTGTACAGTTACCGACAGTAGCCATCTGAACAAAATTACTAAATCTTAGTTTTTTACGATCAAAACCGCCTGATATTTATAATTTTTTTTTGGTTTCTGGTCGATAGCGCAAATTTGGCTTGTATGAGAAGCACAACGCCCCTTATCCACTCATCACCAAACCTCACAGGAACACTCTCAAGAAGTGGCTTCAGTTTCCATGAAAATTTCATAAAGATCGGTTTAGCGGTTTTGGAGTCATACGTGATATATCCACATACCCACATACCCACATACATAATGCCAGAAATTGTATATATCTGCATAAAATAATTCACGAAAAACCACCTGGTTATCTATATGATAAACTCCAGTTTTGTATGTCCAGAAGTAGCCATATTTTAATAGTTCCGAGGCACAGCTCGTTAATATCTTCTAACCTGTTTTTCATCAAAGCCATTAGGTTGTGGAATGCGCTGCCACGAAGGCTTAGGGAAATCATTGGGAGAGGACCATTTCGGCCAGAGTTGTTAATCCCATAGCTCTTTTAGCTCACTTACAACAACATCAATACTTCCGTGTGTGTTGTAATTCGAGGAATTATGTACATGGCATTGTTGTTGTTTGCTTGCGTTGAAAGCTAGCTATCAATGTTATTGCTGCTGTGTTTTATTTTTTTGTTGGTATTTGCTCGTAGCGCACACGTGGCGAGTTTTTTAATGTAGCATTTTCAATATCGATTGTCTGGAATCATTTTATTTTTCGATTTACTGGCTGCGTGTAACATTTGGGCTTCGTCAGATGCTTAAAACCTATTTTTGCAATTTTTTTTTTAAGAGACATTAGCTCAGCGTACTCATGTTGTTGTTTTTGTTTTTAATTTTTTTTCGTCGCCATCAAAGCTTTAATTTATTTTAATTTTTTTTTTTTTCATTTGTAATTTAGCTCACTGCCACGACACCTCTGATTTAGGCAATCGAATCTCTCTTATTTTTCTTCTATCTAATTACTTTATCCTCCATCTTTTGTTTTTTTACTGTTGTAATATGACTCAATTCTGTTTTATTTTGTTATTTTTTGTTAAAATTAGGTTAAGCTAATTTGTCTTATTAATAAGGTTATTAAATATTAAGGTTATTATGTTTTTAATTTTTTTTTTCAATGTTTAATGTTGCAGGTGAAGTCTGCCGGGAAATACTAGTAAAAAAATCATGTTTAATGTTAATGTTTATGCTGTACTATAAAAAAGCCTAGCTCTTACGGCCGATTTCTTCACCGAGTATCAAATCGAGCTAGTCCGAGTTCTGCTTAGAGCCCAGTTTCAAACTGATTCTCTGTTAAAAAAAAGTTAGAACTCTGTCATTTCTTCACTTATATAGTACATGGCGGAATAACCAGGTAGGTGCTATTCAGAGAACAAAAAACCAAAAAACAAAACATTGGCATAACTATAAGGTCACTATTGACAATTAATGGTTATTCTTTTAGCCATAGGGATGTATAATTTTCACTTGTAACCGTACATGTAATTAAGTACCCAGATTTTATGTATGAACATGTAAAAAAACCAAGCAAAAATCTTAAAAATTTCATAAAATGAGCCATGTTTTAAATTATAATACATAATTAATTGTAGTTTGGCCGTAAATGAAGCAAATGAAAGTTTACTTTTAATATAATTTTCTTTCGACTACTTATTTCGATTGTGTAGTAACAAATTTATTTGTGTAGCTATGTACGCAGTGGCGTCATTTCACCAAAACCTTAGGGGTGGGGGGACGAGAATTCAAATTATGTAATAAGATTTTTTTTGTAAAGCATAACATTTAATAAAAACACAGTTATACACATTTTTAAACACACATATATGAATTTAATACATATTACAATATACACATATTTAATACATATTAAATCCATGGACTTAAAAAAAAAATACAATTTTTAATCCATTAACGGGAAAAATATATATTGGATTTATACCAGTGGATAACGACGTTGACGCTTGAGGGCAAACTCGTTAACGAGAGCTTCCTTGTTGAACTTTTGTACCATTTCTAGTTCCACAGCCATCAGCATGAGATGGCTTAAACGGTCATCTCCCATTGTTGTACGAAGATACGACTTCACTCTCTTTAAAGTGGAGAAAAATCTTTCGTTGGATGCGGTAGTCACTGGCACTGTCAAAACAATATACATTAATTGTATTATTTGTGAGGAAGCTATTGGCATTTTTTCTAAACTCTGTTCCTTATCTACAATTGATTTTGTTTTATTTTGTTTCATATATTCTCTCCTAAACTCAATTGGCTCCTGAGAACAATTTCATCAACGTGGAAGGAATACAGTTTAAAAAATTGTATTATTGAATCTTCGGACAAAAATGTTTCCGAATCAGGTTAAAATGTTTCTAATATATTCATTAGCTCTGTATTGTCTTGAAATCGCTTTTCATACTCTGATAAAAATTTGTCAACGACTTTGAAGTAGATCTTACGCATATTTTCATCAAATTTCTGTGGTAGCTTACTGCGTTGGCCAATTTTTGACATTACCCATGATTCCTTAAGCTTTTGAGCTACCTTAGCTACTCTGCTAGTAAAATAAAAAAACTGGAATTTGAGAGAACTTCTCTTTCATCCAAACACTTCCAAGCAACAGACAAATTATGTGCATGGCCCAATGCAGAAAACAATTTCGACGTAGGCAGAAAGGAGGTTTTGAACTGAAAATTATAAGTACACAATTGTTGCTTTTTTTGCTGAAATTTGAATGTTAAATACTGCACTGTGAACTCTCAAGGAACTCTATAATAAAAAAATCGTTGGTTTCCTCTGGCTCAGATACGAATGTCTTATAAACAAAACACAATCGTTCTTCTAAAAGCGGTGATACCACGCAGCTTATAGTACGTTAAAATTTTGTCAAAATACGCGGCAACGGTGCTTTTGGAAGAAAGATCGTCTTTTGTTTATAAAACTGATTTAATCAGAAGATTAGAAGATATACCATCACCAAATTTCGTATCGGTGGCGCTCTAGTCCATGACAAAAAGAACAATAACGGTTTGAATATTGTGGTAAACTGTACTTTAGTCGGGCCAAAATAATATGTAACGTAATAATTATATAATTAGATTTTTTTGAATTAATAGTTGGCAAAAATTAGACGATTTTACAAAGTATAATTCTTCAGTGAACAAAAATTTTTCAGTGTATAATTCTACCACGATTAGATGGTTTTATTGAATCGATTTATTGAATAATAGTATCAGATCCTTGGTGGCATTGGCCCCCCCTACCCAGCCCTACCCAATTGACGCCGCTGTATGTACGGCTGATTTAAACTGTCAAAATATATTTTGACAAGTGAAATTGCTGTTGGAAAACATAAAATTTATTTAATGAAATCGACGAATGTTTACTAATTTTATCGTGCTGGAACGAAAGCTAACAATTAATGAACTGTTTTCGAATTATCGCGACGGGAGGAAGTTATAGGCAGTCCAGAAAATCCATTGTCAAAACTGAATAAATAAGTAAGTAAAAATTGATAACATTTTCAAAACAGCTCATTTTGACGTTATAATTACGCCTTTGTTACTGTTTTGTTGTCGGAAAGAACATATTTCTAGTGCATCTACCTGGTTATTCTGCCATGATATAGTACTTAGATCATTTTCAAAAGAGAGTGTTAGACACTAAAGCCCTGTTTCCACAGTCAATTTTTCTTGCGCAAAATAGGCATTGCACGTAATTTTGAAAGTGTAAACACAGGGAAACTGGAGGCGATGTAACAATGTAACATGTCTGACTGTCTCAACCTGGCGGGCCCGCATAATATTTGTGAAATCGCCTCAAGTCGACTCAAACCTTCACGTGGTGTTTCCTGGGCAACGTCAAAACTGACAACCGTTAGTTTGGCGAATAATCTGAGCGGCGGGCCTCCCTAGGCTTAAAATAGGTTGTACGTCGGGTTTGAAGCCCACCCGTAAAAACAGATTTCAATGAAAACTAATAAGAATAGAAGAAAACTGATCCCCAAATCTGATGACGACTTCTGCAAACGAAAAACTGATAACGATTTACGGATATGCACCTGGAATGTCCGAACCCTTAATTGGGAAGGTGCCTCTATCCAACTGACTGATGTCTTGGAAAGATACAAAGCTGATATCACTGCTATCCAAGAAATGCGATGGAAGGGACAGGGTTGCATTCGGCTTGCACCCTGTGATATCTACTACAGCGGCCATGCAGAGAAGCACGAGTTTGGATGTGGATTTGTAGTTGGCAAGAGACTACGGTCCCACGTCCTGCGATTCACACCTGTGAACGAACGACTTGCCATAATCCGCATCAAGGTTAAATTTTTCAACATAAGCCTAATATGTGCGCACGCTCCGACAGAAGACAAGGACGATGAGATCAAGGAAATTTTCTACGAGCGCCTTGAAAATGCTTACGAGCGCTGCCCCCGTCACGACGTAAAAATCGTGCTTGGTGACCTCAACGCTAAGGTGGGCAAGGAAAATATTTTTGGTCCAACAGTCGGAAAGTTCAGCCTCCACGACAACACCTCCGATAACGGAATGAGGCTGGTTGACTTCGCCGCAGCACGAAACATGGTCGTAAGTAGCACTAGATTCAAGCATCTCAATATTCATAAAGCCACCTGGATGTCCCCTGATCAAAAAACCAAGAATCAAATTGATCACGTTTTGATCGACGGAAGGCACTCTTCCAGTGTATTGGATGTACGCACGATCCGTGGTGCAAACATTGACTCGGATCACTATCTTGTTGCAGCCAAGATCCGTACACGTCTATGCGCAGCTAAGAATACACGCAACCCTACACAGAGAAAGCTAGACGTCGACAAGCTGCAATCGAAACAGACAGCCGATGCTTTCGCCACTCGACTCTCACTCCTGCTTCAAAGCACTCCTCCAATCGATGATATATGCGCGCAGTGGACTCACATTTCCAACTCCATGCGTGCGGCTGCTGAAGAGGTGATTGGCTACCAACGCCCTAGCCGAAACCAGTGGTACGACCAGGAGTGTCGCGACGCCACTGCAGAGAAAGACGCCGCCTACAAAGCCACCCTGCAGTCGGTTGTAACGCGCGCTGCTAAGGAGCGATATAAAGAAAAGAGGAGGGAAGAGAGACATATTTTCAGGCGGAAAAAAAGAGAGGCAGAAAAGCGCGAGCAGGAGAAGATTGAGATGTATGGTGACAGGAATGAGGCCCGAAAATTTTTCGAAAAAATAAGACGCCTTGCCGATGGTTTTAAAACCGGGGCCTCTTCCTGCAAGGATGAAAACGGGAATCTAGTGACAGATGGCCAGAGTACACTGACGTTATGGAGGGAACACTTCTCTAAGCTTCTAAATGGCGACGCTGACAACAATCCCGCCAATAGAGATGATATTCCGGAAACCCCAATTTTGGATGACAGCGTTGAGGTTCCGCTGCCCGACTATGATGAAGTTCTGACAGCTATAGCTCGGCTTAAAATTAACAAAGCCGCGGGAGCTGATGGCTTACCTGCTGAGCTGTTTAAGAACGGAGGCGAAGCTCTACTTAAATGCATTCACGAGCTTCTATGCAGAATATGGTCGGAAGAATGCATTCCGAACGATTGGAATCTCAGTGTGCTCTGCCCAATCCACAAGAAAGGCGATCCCACTATCTGTGCCAATTACCGTGGGATAAGCCTTCTTAATATCGCATATAAGGTCCTGTCGAGCGTTTTATGTGAAAGATTGAAGCCCATTGTAAACGAACTGATCGGACCTTATCAGTGTGGCTTCAGACCTGGAAAGTCCACCATCGACCAGATTTTCACGCTACGACAAATCTTGGAGAAGACTCAAGAAAAACAAGTCGACACCCACCATCTTTTTGTCGACTACAAAGCCGCCTTCGATAGCCCAATAAGGAAGCACCTGTACTCCACCATGTCTGAATTTAGTATTCCTGCAAAACTAATACGACTTTGCAGGATGACACTGAGCAACACCAGCAGCGCAGTTAAAATCGGGAAGGACCTCTCCCCACCATTTATTACCAAACGAGGTTTCAGACAAGGTGATTCCTTATCGTGCGACTTTTTCAACCTAATGATGGAAAAGATCATCCGAGCTGCTGATCTGAGACGTAGTGGCACAATATTCTACAAGAGTGTTATGCTGCTTGCGTATGCTGATGACATAGATATCATTGGCCATAATACGCGCGAAGTCAGTGCAGCATTTTCCAGATTAGAAAGAGAGTCAAGTCGAATGGGTCTGTCAGTGAATGCAGATAAGACGAAATACTTAGTGTCAACAAACAAACAGTCCCAGCGTCTTGGAACCCACGTTACCGTTGACAATACCTCCTTCGAGGTTGTGAGGAACTTCGTTTATCTGGGATCCAGCATTAATTCTACCAACGACATCAGCATTGAGATCAAACGAAGAATAACTCTTGCCAACAGGTGTTACTTTGGGCTCAGTAGGCAATTGAGAAGCAGAGCCCTCTCTCGACGAACGAAAATCACGCTCTATAAATCGCTCACAATGCCCGTCCTACTTTACGCATCACAAACCTGGACGCTGAGCAGTTTAGATGAAAAGACTTTAGGAGCATTCGAGAGAAAGATTCTTCGTAAGATCTACGGACCAATCTGCGTCAATGGCGAGTACCGAATACGGTGGAATGATGAACTGTATGAGCTGTACGCTGACATCGACATAGTCAAGCGCATTAAAATCAAGCGGCTTCGCTGGCTTGGTCATGTTCAGCGCATGAAAGACGATGCTCCAGTGAAGAAAACATTCGATTCGGTACCCAGCGGCGGTCAACGCAGAAGAGGACGACCGCATCTTCGTTGGAAAGACCAAGTAGAGGACAACCTGACGAAGCTTGGAATTTCCAACTGGCGCCAGCAAGCGAAAGACAGAAATGGCTGGCGCAAATTTTTAGATGAGGCCAAGACCGACATACGGTTGTAGCGCCAACTAAGTAAGTAAGTAGTAAGTAAGTAAACACTTGATTGCACGCCACTTGTGAAATTGCATGCAATCGAAAAAATGTTGGTTGACTTCCAACTTTTCTTGCGCAATTTGGTAACTTGATCAAAATTTTTGACGTTTTGTTTTGTTTATTTCTGTCTCCTCTCTATCGTTGTTCTGATTTTCCAAGCGGTTCAATTTCGGTTCAGTAATTTTTATGAGATAAATTATTAAAAAACATTGAATATAATTAAATATTTTTAGATTACAGTTTCCAAAAAGTGGAGTGGAGACAGAACCATACAATTTCTGGAGGAATACGAGAATCACAGTTGCCTGTGGAATGTGCATTCTCCACTGAATAAAAAAAAGCCATGTGTATGACTACTCCAGATGCCTAGACAAAGATTCGCTCGATAAGGACGTCTTACGCCGCAGAAGTTGCGAAAATAAAAAAGAGCAAAAGTCGGGGGCAGGAGCAAATGAGGCGTATGTGCGAAAGTGTCTTGGTTCCAGGTTGCACATAACATAACAACTTTTTTGTTCAATAGTGCCTGCTTAGTTTTGTTATTTTAATTTTTTTTTATATTCGCATTCTCTTTTGTTATTTTCTTGTTTTTCGCATTTCATCTGCTTCGCAAAACAAAACCGATGACATTTGCATACAAAATGACTTTGAGCGTGTAAACAGTTCTTGTAAATGGGAAATGGAAACTTTCCCAGATTTAAGCAGACACATTCCATGGAATTTAGGAAGCATTTCCTTTCGTTGAACACGCCATTTTATTGCACATGATGTCGTTAGAGGGAAAAATTCCTCTCCGCTGTCTTAAAAATGAATGTGGAAACACATGAGTTTAAAAGTTTAAATAGATTATCAGCGAGGTGCTGAATCAGCTTACTAAGGACAAGAGTAAGACTTGTTTGAATATTGAAGTTTATACATGATATATTTCCTGTTTTTGTAAAAACTACATATGGAACGTGCTAGGTGGTTAGTTGCCTACAAAACCAAAATTAAAGTCTGTCACGAGAGTCGCTTAAGAAACAGTAACATTTTTGTTGTCATTGCCTGCCAAGTAAAGTGGATAAGCATGTCTACTGGTGATTGCTGGAGCAGACATGCAATTTGCATGAAGTAATTGAGCTGACACGAGTGGGAAATACCCTTCCAAGGATTTCTTACTAAACGGACCACTAGAAGGGCATTTATTCACCGGGTAGAGTTAAGATTATTATGGCAACCAATTGATCAGGCCCATTAGACCTAAGCGTTTAAACTGAACAATTTAAATGCTAAAAGATCGTTTAAATAGTTTTTATGGCCGATTGATTTAGTAGTTAATAAAACGCGGTAGGTATATACAAAACTCACCAAATAAATTGTTAATTAAAACTTATTATTTTATTTGAAGTTTTTGTTTAAAATCAAAAAAATTTACAATACTTTAGGTGCTGTGGTAGAATTTTGTATTCCGTCTCTGGAGTCTCGTAGATTTTCTCCTCCTTTGGCTCAACAATAGACACATTATTAGGCAATGGTTTCCAAGGACCAATCTTGTTCTTGGGATCATAAGGCAACATGATCTTGATCTTAATACTCAACACATTCTGGCGCAATAAGACGTGACGAGTAGCAGTTTTGACATAGTCGTTGCATAGATCACCAGAGCGAATCATCAGACCATCGACGAACTTTATAGACTTTGCAAGTTGACCGCGAAACTTGCCAGAGACTACGTTCTTACAGCCCTTTACCCCAGATAAAAAAATAAAACGAACCACACTATAGCAAGCTCTACGCGAAGCCAATCAACCGGTAATATTGTAGCGCAGTGATTAGGATTGAGCAATGGCGTGAAGGCCACGGGTTGCGGCTATCGGCATACAACTCAATACGGCCGGTTTCAAAATTAAAATGCCTCTGTACCATTGCAGTTAACTATCGAATGCGATGTTCCTTCTCTCCCAGCAGCTTTCTGTTGCCATGATGATAATTTCAGTGCGCGATGGTGTGACGCGCATCTCAACTCCGGAGTTACCACTTTCAGCAAGTTCGCAAGTGAGGAACTCGTTCAATTAAGACTTGAACATGCCATCGGCAACGAACTTGCTTTTTTTATATTTCAAAGCTTAATTTTTTAACACAACTTACACAGAACATAATTAAAAAAAGAAAAGAAATTATGAAAGCAAAAAAATTTGTTTAAAATATATGTATTTTATTATTAAAATCAAAAGTTAGTTTAAATAGATTATCAGCGAGGTGCTGAATCAGCTTGACAATATAGTCAAAACAAAGTTATATTTTTTGATGTGAAAAAAAAAGAACGCAAGACCGAGTTTTAAGATTGCTAGACCTCCGATTTCGGGGTTCCAGCTAAAACTCAATATCAGCTACAACCGAGTTTCAAATTGAAGTTGTACTTATTCAACTTAAATCAATCAATAAATCAATAAAAAAAATGCAGCGGTCACACAACCGTAGAGTAACGTAGACTTCAAAATGAAATTAAAATTTTTATTTTTTCTACGTTTATCTTAAGGTTGTTAGATAAGATTGTCGTAACGAGTGAGCACGAAAATGTTCGCTTGAATGCAATTCAATGTTGCTGTCCAAAATAAGCAAACGTCAGCTCATCTAAACTGAACGAAATGGTTCTACAAAACGTTTTGTTCCGTAAAAGCCCGACCAAAATAGACGAAACTAGACGATTACAACTTGCTGAATGCCTGGAATTGTTTCATCTGTTTTGACATTTAACCCAAAATTAAACGATTTGCTCAACTCGTCTGAAACAACTGATCAATTGCGAACAGAGTGCCTTTAATTTGTCAATGTATGTTCAAATATAATTTTGCTAATTATTAAGTTAACATTTGTGAACTATGAGTGAAAAAAATGTTGCACACTTAGAACAGCTGTTGGTGACGAGTAGAGACGCTAAAAGTTCGATTCTTACGGAACAAAACGTTTTGTCCAACCGATGAGCTTACGGTTGTCTATTTTGGACAGCAACATTGAATTGCATTTATGCGAACATTTATGCGAATTTTCGTCTTCACTCGTTACGTAATGACTCTTCTATTTTGGTTAGGCCTTAAGAACCGAACTTTTAGTGTCTTACTCGTCAACAACAGCTGTTCAAAGTGTGCCACATTTTTTTCACTCATAGTACACAAACGTTTATTTAATAAATAACAAAATTATAATTGCATATTAATTGATAACTAAAATACACTCTGATCGTAATTGATAAGCTGCTTCAGACGAGTTAATCAAATCGTTTCGTTTTGGGTTAAATGTCAAAAAAGACGAAACGAGTTCAGACATTCGGCAAGTTGCAATCGTCTCGTTTCGTCTATTTTGGTTAGGCCTTTACGCAAACATAATTACACCGTTAATATTTGAGCTTAATGCCAAATAAGTTCATGAAGCAACAGGTTGCAACAACAAATAATTTTCATTACAAACCACCAAGCAGACTAGACAAAGTTTTTCGTTGATCGCTACACAACTCTTCAGTAGACTTCTGTGGTTTCTGCCATCCACTTTGATAAGCTTATACGAGCAAAGCTTTCTGTTTGGCGATTGGGCCTCTTCTGCCAGATCTGTTATTCTGTTATGAGTTTTCTCTTATGAATTATAAAAGATGCCGACCATAAAAGATCTGTTAAAATTTGCCTTTCGAACTTTAATCGTAACCTGGGGCCGAATTACAGCATCCGTGATCGAGCAAAATTACGAAGGGCACGACGAGACAAGTGCCTATCAATCTTGTACAATTTTGCTCGATCACGGATGCTGTAATTCGGCCCCTGTTATCAATCTTCGAAAACAAAAATCTATTACAATTCCGTTAACTTATGTTATGGAACAGCTGATTGCTGTCAATAAATTAAAAAATAAATTAACACAAGTTGAAGGAGTAATCGCTTTTAAAATGTAAATTGTTAATATTTTTACAAAATTTGCGCTAAAGAAGTGCCACAACTAGCATTGCCGATTTGTTTAAATTGCTTGTTTTAAAACAATGTTGGACTGGGAGGACGACCCCGAGCAGAAGCTCAAATTTCAATAAAAGTCATGATTGACTCAGTCATGGTAAAGGTGGAATCGGAAGAGACAGAGATGACCACGTAGGTTACAAACATAAAGAACGACTTGGAGACGAGCATGTGGAGGTGGCTAAAACCACTATTCGAATGACAATCGTCGAGGCGGCGATAGTGGTAGCTCATCCTACCAACGACAAGATGTTGAATGCAAGAGGGAGCGAACTAGTAACCACAGATAACCAGATAGGAAACTTCGATGGGAGAGTATGTTAGAAAAGGATAGTATGATGCCGATTTTACCGATTTTAGGCAAAACGTTTATGAGTGGTTGTAAAAGAACCGGAAAACTTCCCTGGTTTTTGGCAAACGAAGAGAATCTCCCCACTTTCAGGCGTACCCGCATACTTTAAAATGATATATTATTTCATACAAAATGTGTAACGTAAGGTACGGGTAAAAAGAAGTCATAAGACCAACGGAAAACTTCCCTGATTTCATGAGAGTCTGATGTGTGCCAATCAGTAACTTTTCACTCGTGGTGAGAAATAAGATGATATCTACCTGCTGAAATTTAATTGTCATTTTTGATGTGCCAAATGAAACATGAAAATGTTACAGAGAAATGTAACAGATACAGATAAATGTAATAGAGAAATGGCGTTTTCTCAGCAAATGAACCCACAGTTGCCTAAATAACACACTTTTTCATAATACGTGATTTCTGAAGATGCATTTGATTGCTACGTTTTTTACAACATATTTTTATTCAAAACTATACTACGATCTTTATGGAATGTTAAAAATGGTTTTGCGTAATATAACACTTTAAATACACTAGGTGTAGCAGTTGCTTAGCACACGAGTAAGTTGGCTACATGAATTCTAAATAACATGCAGAACACTAACAAAAAGATGAACTTGCTCAGTAGCTAGTTCATCTCGTTGAACTATTTTTTTTCGCTACGGCTCTATAGATGTCGCTATTGGTTTTAGTTTGTGGCAGCACTCGCAAGTAAGAGTTTGGCTTACAACCCTTCTTAGTCACCCAATGCTGGCAAAAGAAACATCTGTGCCGTTTAGTCATATCATCGTCGACAATGCCCCAAGCGGTCAGAAGCAGTAATGGTATTGTTTTGCCATCAGCCGTTTGGTCATATCATTTGGCGGCAATGCCCCAAACGGTCTAAGGCAAAACTTACAAAACTTTAACTAATGCGATCTATTCGTTCACTGGTTAAACGCTATTAGCTGCGTTTTATTCGTTCTGGCTTAACCGGTGAACGAATAGATCGCATTAGTTAAAGTTTTGTAAGTTTTGCCTTAGACCGTTTGGGGCATTGCCGCCAAATGATATGACCAAATGGCTGATTGCAAAACAATACCATTACTGCTTCTGACCGCTTGGGGCATTGTCGACGATGATATGACTAAACAGCACAGATGTTTCTTTTGCCAGCATTGGGTGACTAAAAAGGGTTGTAAACCAAACTCTTTTTTGCGAGTGCTGCCACAAACTAAAACCAATAGCGACATCTATAGAGCCGTAGCGAAAAAAAATAGTTCCACGAGATGAACTAGCTACTGAGCAAGTTCATCTTTTTGTTAGTGTTCTGCATGTTATTTAGAACCTATTTGGTTTAACCAGAGGCCGGATTCTGAAAATCGCCTAGCTAAAGCTAAATCTCTATCGCTTAAATGCTAAAAAAAATGCTTCGTTCAATTCCTTAGCGATTTCGCTAAAATGCGATTCTGAGTTTCAAATCGCCTAGCTAAAAATGTTGCTTCTACTACTCGCCACAGGAAGCGTTGTTTTAGCGATTCTTATGTCAAAAAATTTATTTGGTTATGGCTGTGTGCCATTTGAAAACTTTTCACTATTGGTTCTATAGGGAAAAAAATGTTGAGTTAAAGAAATTTCTATTTGTTGAATTTAAATTGTAATTTTTTGCTGTGCCAAATGAAACATGAAAATGTTACCCAGAAATTTTGACGTCTTCTCATTGAATGAACGAGTTTTAAGACGCATTTGACTGCCACGTTTTCTACTACTTATTTTTGTATTCAAAATAATGTTATGAGCTACAAGGAATGTGACTGTTTTAAGTAAAATAACTTATAAAACCAAAACTTGTGTATACATTAAAAAATTGTAAAAAAATTACAATTTTTATTCATGATTATTTTGTTGTATGTATTTTATCTTATTAGCTTAGAGATGGAATAAATTGAAAACATGTTTTAAAATTATATGTTTAGATTTTACTCCATTTATAAAATATACTGTAGTAAAAAAAGTATCAGTGTTACAGTTTTCTTGTCAACTGGACCTAAAAATCCTTAACCTAAACTATACGCGAGGATAAAAATCGCACTATACCTAAAGGTTGCCATGCCCGAAATACACTTACTATCAAGTTTTGAGCTCAATCGACTGTAATACGAAAGAAAATATTGACTTATACTCAGTCGATCAAGCAGCTTACCATAATACATCCTTGAACACGTGTATTCAATATATTAGTTTTGCAAATTGAATGCAGTAAAAAAGAATTGTAGTAATTTTTATTGACACTAAAATAGTCAAGTGACTCCATGCTTTTTAATTGCTCCTCAAGACTGCATTTTTAGCCTAAAAATAAATATTTTCTAAATATTAAAAGCAAAGCACAATCCTTTTTTTATACGGAAACATAAATAAAACTACTTTTTTCAGAAAAAATACACAGCAAAACACTGACACTAACAATTTTGTAAGGGTAAAGCACAACCCTTTTGCTTCACTCAAAAATTCTTGTGCCGGTTGTCAAAATTTTTACTAGTCCCCGGGGCTACATGACGTTTTGACAATAAAATTCACCTCACTGATATCAAAAATTCTACTTCCGACTGTCAAAAATTCATCATCCGAGTGAAAAGTTTTCGAAAACTTTTTAAAGTTTCTTTCGAACCTTAGTTAAATTAATATAATAATTAAAATAAGCTTGTTTCTTATTTTTAAAATGGTTTACTAACTGCACCAATATCTAAATATAAAGTGCAAAAAAATTTTAAATAAACTTAACATACTTAAAAATTTGTGGTTAAATAATTTGTGGTTAAATTTTTAAGTATATTTACACGAGTACTTTACGATTTTTTATTAAATATTCTCGTGTTGTCATAGAATAAAACTATGTAAAAACTAGTAAGGATTTATTTTGACTGGTTCAACTTTAAATACTAAAACAGTCGTGGCTTATTGGAGGCTTAGGTTTCATTCAATTCTTCAAAATTTTGCACTTAGAGTACATTTTACATATTAAACATTAGGTGCAAAATTTCTTGTCAATTAATGACTTAATTGCAAACTAACTGCATTATTCCGTATAACGTAGAATCACACCAATGATAAGAAAGACACAAGAAGCAATACTTTCTTGCATATAGAATTGTTTTGCTTCAAGTGTCTTTCTTATCGTTGGTGTGCTTCTTCGTGATACAGAATTATCACATAAGAGTGTGTCACAACAATTTAAGCTTATTTGCAAACTACCAATTCATTTAATAAATTTTTATAAAGTTTTAAGAGATGGAACCTTTTTCTAAAAGCATGTTATATGATAACAAATAGGGGTATTCACGATTCAGTGTACTTGCCAGTGCAGTTGAGGACTTCTGCACTTTACAAAATCAAAATACACGTGCGTCAAAAATCTGCACAAGTGCTTTTCTACTGCAGCCTAAAACTTGAAGATTTGAGCAGTTGTGCATTTGTGTGCATTGAAAAATTTGACAGCTTGGAAAAAGTGTTAGTGGTTTGTTCACGAAAACCTAACTGCACAACTGCACAAGTATTAGGCAAGTGCACTGAAACGTGAATACCCCTAATATAAATACAACTGATAAATACAAACAGCAAGTTTTCGGAAAAGTGCTTTAAATTGGTATATTTTTCTTTGAAAACATTCAAAAGAGACAAAGCATTCATTTTTCTTAATATATATGTCAAAAATTACAATTTTAATTGAAAAATCTTTTAATTTTTAACTAAGCGTCAACAAAATATTGGACTCTAAGATTATAGCTAAAAATAAAATTAGAGTTTCTGTCAATCGCTAAAAAAAAGTTTAGAATCGCAGCAATCGCTAAAAATTTAGCTATGACAGCTTTAATTTTATTCTTCGTTAAAAGCTCGTTCAGTCTCTAAATTTTTAGCATGAAAATAAGCGATGTAGTTTTTCAGAATAGCAATATCGCTAAAAACTATAAATTTAGCTTTAGCGGTGGAGATTTAGCTTTAGCGTTTTTCAGAATCCGCCCTCAGAACGAATAAAACACGCCTAATGTTAATCAAGTTGGGAGCGTGTAGAAATTTTTCTCTCTGAGCTAAAACTTCAAATGAAAAAAATTTCCAAACATGCTGAAAAAAAGGTGATCAGTGAATCCAGCTTTACTTTCAGGGAGATTCTTGCTTTCATACTGTGTTAATTAATTCTCTTTGTTAATGTCTTGAAGGGAGTTGCCAGAATTTAGTTATCAGCATTAATTATGTTTTGCAGCCTTGCCAGCCAGCTTTTCCCCACTTGAGATTGTGTTAGTCTATCTGTACGAATATACACATATGTAGCATTGTGGCACTGCACGGATGTTTGACAATCACGCAAGAACCATTGAACATATTAACACGATATAGGTATCAAACGATTTGTTATTCCAACTTTATCATAATAAATATGCTATGCTAGATTTGCCATGTCTACTTTCCATGCCCACTTTTTGCAAAAAATGCTATATTTCAGACGATTTTGGTCGTATAAGACTAAGCATGTGTTTTGTTCGAAGGTCAATTTACACTTTTACAAATTCGCAAAACGATCATAAAAAATTCATTGAATTGGGTCAGGACAAATTCTACTATAACTTTAACGTTAACTATGAATATATGGATAAGGAAAAAGATTCAAACATAGATTTAAGTATATAACTTTGGAATAGTTTGAAATATTTGAAATATTTTTTACAGAATTATTTTTTAAGCTATATTTGAAAATATTTTTCACATGAATTAGTTTTTTTTTTTTTAAAAAAAAAAAAGATCAAAGAACCAAGGCTTACGCCTTATACAAAGTTTGTTCTTTGACCTGAAAGGAAAGGGATAGATTATTTAGAGGAATTGATTGGAACCATACGTGAACTATTGATTAGGCTAAACAACCGTGAATGATAATTTGAATTGCTTTTGACCGAGGCTAGTGTTATGCCTTAACCTCGGCAAGGATTTCCAGCTCTTAGTTGTTTCTGTCCTTTAATTCCACATTTTCCACTATTTAGTTGTAGATTTTTTAGTTTTCCATAATTTTTAGATGTAGGAAAGAACAAAGAAAGTAAAAAGAACCATGCCCGAACCCGGATTCGAACCAGGGACCTTTGGGTTAATAGTCTAGCGCACTTTCCACTAGACTACAAAGGCCGACAAAGTTTTTAAGCTGTAACACATTGTGGAAAAAATAACATTTTAAGCAAATTAGTTTTCATCAAAAAATCATAGGCGGGGGGGGGGGGGGGGGTAGGTGGCCCATGATTTTTAATGATAGAAACAGTTTGTTTCAAAATAGAATAATTTTTGCAGGTAAATTATTTTATATAAAAGAATAAGGAAAATGAAAATTTAAAAATAATTAAAATTAAAAAATATGTACAACAAAAGCAAGTCTTAGCCTATTGTTTAGTACAAGTTGGATATTTTAGAGGTTTTTTGAAAACAATATAAAACATTGCATTGGTGAGGTAACCCTTTTCTCATTTCCCCAATTTACTTAATTGAACTTTCAAACAAAGAAAATTGGATGAAAATCGATTTGTAAATTGCGGAAATGTTTGCTTGCTAAGTCAAAACATGAAATTTCAATCGTTTTTTTCTCATTCTGAGGCTTATGAGTTATACTGAGAAAATCTATAGTTTTGAGATATCGCATGAATTTTAATGTCATAATAACAGGTTTTTTAAAACATACCTAATATCCATACAAAATATTTCCGAAAAGAAATAAAAATTACCGTTAATTTTATTAATCAACGACTGTCCATACAAGAATGCATTGTTATGCATTGAAAAAGTCTATAGATTTTGAGATATCGCCGAAAGTTTGATGGCATTATAGCGGTTTTTTTTAAATTTAAAAATAATTGTTGTTTGGCCGAAGCCCAATAACAACAATTAATAACTGAAGAAGGCCGATTAGCTGCAACAATTTAAGAAGAATATATTTATTTTCAGTATATACTTAAAAAATTACATTTTTGATTACAAATTTTAAAAATTTTTACCCAAATTTTTTATAACGCTGTTATGCAGGACTTTTTCAAAAGTAAAAAAAAAAAAGAAAGCCAGGTAAATTTATGTCATCATAACAATTACCGTTAAAATAAGTTACTCAAATTAAATAAAGTAATTTCTTAATATATACACCATATTTTTCATAATCAAACAAAACGAACAGAATAATTTTTATATTTTAAAATTGTATATATTTTGAACAACTAAATACTTTAATTTTTAGATTTAAAATTTTTACATGGTATTTAATATTTTTATCGCAGGCGAAGCAGCGGGTATTTGCTAGTAATAAATAAAACCATGCTTAAATGGATAAATATTTCCATTTATATTTATTTCGCTTCTCGATCACTGCCACCAAAATAAAGTGATATTTAATCGCAAATATCGCCTGTCAAAAGTGTTACAACATACCGACTTTCGATAAATTCGACAGCTTCGAAACTTTCGAAGTTACAACATGTTGCGTACCCTGCATACTTTAAAATGATATATTATTTCATACAAAATGTGTAACGTAAAGTACGGGTAAAAAGAAGTCATAAAACCAACGGAAAACTTTCCTGATTTCATGAGAGTCTAATGTGTGCCAATCAGTAACTTTTCACTCGTGGTGAGAAATAAGATGATATCTACCTGCTGAAATTTAATTGTCATTTTTGATGTGCCAAATGAAACATGAAAATGTTACAGAGAAATGTAACAGATACAGATAAATGTAATAGAGAAATGGCGTTTTCTCAGCAAATGAACCCACAGTTGCCTAAATATCTTTTTCATAATACGTGATTTCTTAAGATGCATTTGATTGCTACGTTTTTTACAACATATTTTTATTCAAAACTATACTACGATCTTTATGGAATGTTAAAAATTGTTTTGCGTAATATAACACTTTAAATACACTAGGTGTAGCAGTTGCTTAGCAAACGAGTAAGTTGGCTACATGAATTGGTACGTTGAAAATGCGTTTCAGTTAAGATGCTCGCTCAAATAAACTTTTCTCAAAACTATAAAAGTAAATATAATAGGGGTATTTACGATTTGGTGTAAGTAATTGTACTAGATTCTCAAATTTTCCTAGTATTGTTATTTTTGTTAATTCAGTATACATATGTAGTAAATTTTGTAAAATTACAAAAGCAACACGTAATACAACCCTGTACGAAAATATAACGACGAAACAGTGGGTGTATTTCTTTATTCATTCCGGATAAAGAACAGAACGAATAGAATAGATTGTTTTTTATCCAGAACAGAATGAATAAAGAAACAACATTTGAAAAGAAAGAACATATTTGTTTTGTTTATCAGCTAATGAATGAACAAAAAATAAAAACGCAAAAATGGAGTCAATTTTTAATATATGTTGAAAACCATGTCGTTTATACTTAAATTTTAAAACTAAATATAATTATAACTGAAGAATAAATTAAATGTTATTTAGGTTTATCAATGCGTATTTTATTGTAAATAACAAATCAGTTCATTTTTTTATATAAAAAATATATTGTACATTTTATCGCATATATTTTCTCATAAACCAGATAAAAGAGCAATTCTTAATTAATTTGTAATATTTTTATAATTTGTACTATTGAGAAAATAGTACAATTCATAGCATTTTACATTTCATCAACAAACAAAAAACAAACATTCCAAAACAAATAGTAGTCAAAATCAAAATATGTAAAAGTTAATGTAATGTATATGCATTATGATGCACTTATTTCGAGTCAAAACGCAAACAAAAATAACACAAATTACTTAACGTTCTACATATATTGATTACTGATTTGTCAGCCACTTGCTCTGGCGATTTCGCAAAAGTGTAATTATCATAGATAAAAGAAGAATCCACGAAACATTTCAAGAATAGCGACAACTCTAATTTTTAAATTTTCTTTGCCGATTATATGGATTTCAGCCTCCTAACTCCAAATCTGAAAAAATTGCAGGCCGCTCGCAATTGGTTTAGAAGTTATAGGCCTCAAAATTTGGAAAAAATGGCCTACAAATCTTGCTATTTTTTAATTTTTCATCAAAACTATACTTTCAAAATCAAAATAAAGGTAATTCGAGTACCTATTCAACAAGGTATCAAACATAAAAATCCATGCATAACTTTTAAAGATAAAAACATTTTTAGTCCAGTGCTTTCGTAAAAGAGAAACCACTAGCCAAGTGGTGGTGGCTTAACATCGACTTTCATAGCTGTTCTTGTAGAAACTTCCAACTTTTTCGTTGTCACTTCGCCGCGTCGAGTTGATC
Organism: Dichetophora obliterata; assembly: GCA_963920525.1. Lineage (NCBI taxonomy): Eukaryota > Metazoa > Arthropoda > Insecta > Diptera > Sciomyzidae > Dichetophora > Dichetophora obliterata. The sequence continues at coordinate 58,156,359 of OY986438.1, read as the reverse complement.
ACTTCGGCGTTGGTAATTCTTTCAGTACGGGCGCGGCGGCTCTGCGTCTTTTTGTTCTAATAGCTGGTTGCAATTTTGCTGGAGAAATTTCTTTAATTTTTACTTGAGATGAGCATTTCCAAAGGCCACAATTGCATTCAGACACTAGGTTACATGGTTGCGGATTTTGCCTCACAATACGTTGTGATGGATTCGCGTCCAGCACAAAAACTAGCAAACTAATGCTAGTGGCATTATTGGCTGCCAGTTTTTCAATAACATACGTATAAGCACAAATACATTTTTCGTATATAATTGAAAAAAACAAATGCACAGTTAACAAATCGCAAATAAAAATGCAATTTAAAAGCTTTAAAGAACATAAATTTAACTTTTTTTATTACACGCCATTTTACTTAAATTTGATGTTTGCCAATCACATCAATCGAATATAACCTCAAACACAAGGAATATTCTTGATGGTGCAAAAAGAAAGCGTTCGGAATATTCCGTAAGAATAAAGAAACACAAAAAGAATATTCCGGATAATCAAAACTGAATAAAGAAACGAAACAATTCATTCCGAACATCTGGAATGAATAAATAAACACAGCCAGTATTGTATTCTTTGTAAATTTCGTTGTTTATGTGATCGACTACCGGCTGCGCTGTGAGTTTATTTAATAAAAATTATTATAATTTATTGTTTTGTGGTGCCTTAACTTTAAAAAAACTTAACTTTCATTTTTAAAATAATTAAAAAAAAATTATTCATCATTGTCAATTTTTTATTATCAAAAAAATGTTTTCAAAAATTTGCATTCTATAATATAATTTCTATTGTACAACATAATGCATACAAAATAAGTTATCTATATATAAATACGCAAACATAAAACTTAAGCCCCCTTTTTACCGACTCTAAGACAACAAATTCTAATGAAACTTGTATCATTTGAAAGCTCTGGTTCATAGCAACGGCACAATATAATTTTTATTGAAGTATTTCGTCATTTAGATAGGTAAAAATTGGATTTTAAAAACACTTTTTCCCCATACAAAAAAAAACAGCAACAAGAAACCAAGCTACACATTCACTCACACATTCACTCTATTGAGAAGCGTTGTTGGGGGAATGCAGAAAACGAGAGTAAAAAAAACAGAGCTGTGTGGTTGTTGTACCTTTTGCTTTAATATATTTTCACACACATTCAAACAGCGTTGCTCAAACAAAATAAGTGTGTCTTAAAAATGTGCACGATCTAATTTAAAAATAAAATGCAGATTTATTGAGCCAGAGTTATTTTTATTTATTTTTAAAATAAACATGTTACGGCCATGATTTTATTATTTAAAGGTTGTTTGTATTTTTGACGTTTTCTCAAATTGTTATGCTTATTTGAAAATGAGAGCAGAATAAAAGCATGAGAGCTATGTCATTAGAGCAAAAAATGCACACGGTTGCATTAATACCATACTATTTGGTACTAAATTGACTACAATATATTTTTCTCTAGTACTTTTAATACTCCGATTTCTTAGTGCATCAATCACTTACTAAAATATTGTTCTTACGTCACTTGTATGAAAATACATTTTTTTAATTTATAAGAAATAAAAACACTAAAAAAATTACATTCTTTAGTTCAGGAACATTTTACCTTCAGCAGAAATTGCATTTTTTTATTTTTTTTTATTTTATCAAAATATGTATTTAGAGCTAAAAAAGCCAAAAGTGAAAAATTAAGGACCACTCTCAAGTCGTTTAGATGTTATAGGGGTCCAAAGTTATAAAAAATGGCCTTAAAAAGATGTGATTTTTTATCTTTTAAACAAAACTAATTTTTATGGGTATTAAAATAAAGGAAATGTGTAAGAAATTGCATTTAACTTTTATGTTGTAAATATTTATTTTATAACGGTCCGGCTTACCCGTCCTCGTTTTAATATTTAATTTATTGGTATACTAGCCGCAAGAGCCAAAGCTGTCTACATGCGTCTTAGTATATTCTTAATATTTAAACATAGAAGCAATAAAACACAAGATTTTTTGGTTTGATGAAAGAAGCGATGTTTATTGCTTGCAGTCTGGATGCGAATGAATCCTAATTTTCTATGCGTTCAGTATTTTAAATCATAATTTTAGTGACAACATATTAAGAAGAAATGAGCATAACAAAAATAAGTATACATTTTGACTCGATATAATTTTAAGACTCTCACTATATTGAAGCAAACAGTTTAGCAAAGTCAAGAGATAACAAAAGAGATTAAAGCGTAAGTGTAAGTTTAGTGAGCGTTATTAAATAAATACAATAAGCATAACAGGTTTTGAGTGCTATTAACAATTGCTTTAAAATTAAACTCACTGCGACAAATACAGTCATGGCAACATAAATTGTACGCAAATACATTTCATAAACAATTAACTTTCAATTCCATTTTTAGTAATATAACTTAATAATTGAATTTTAAATAGAAACACAAAATATAATTAATAAATTAACATCCGCTACAAATGCAAGATTCTATGTAATGAGGTATAAAACTTGAAAATCCATTAATATTTCTTGGAGATATAGCTCTTTTTGGACTTAGAAAATGTTACGTTTGAAGATGTTTTTGTGGTATGATCTTTTTGTCCTTGAAATGGTCCCGCATTGATGTAAAACCGAAGTTTTTACATTATTAAAGGTTAGTGTGTAAATAGCATTGTGATTTAGAAAATAAGAAGTGTTTTAAAAATTACTCTTTTTTTTTCAAAAATATTTTCAAAGTAATAATGCTCATACGTAATGTCGAGATTAATGAAATAAGCTCCGCAAGCGAAAAATCTTTCATGCTTTGGATATATTAAGCTGGAAGCAAATTAAATAAAAAAACTAAACTTTTGGTACATAAAAAGCGTTCTATCTTGAAAAGTAATTACCTGCATACCGCATATTTTTCACATTGCTTACGTATTTTCAATTCTAATGGAATAGCATATTTTCTTATAATTTCGCCAATCCATGTTTTGCGACAAATAACACACGTTACAGGCATACTTTCTCCTAAAGAATTTTTATTGTAATTATGTTAAACACTATATAGTATTTTTTTTTTTAATTCAGAGACCGCACTAAGTATGTATTTTATAATAAAAAGTTTAATATTTTATATTAAAAAATTTTAATGCATAAATTTTAAAAATTTTATATATATACTAGCAAATACCCGCTGCTTCGCCTGCGATAAAAATATTAAATACCATGTAAAAATTTTAAATCTAAAAATTAAAGTATTTAGTTGTTCAAAATATATACAATACAAATTCAAAATATAAAAATTATTCTGTTCGTTTTGTTTAATTATGAAAAAAATTTTATATATATTAAGAAATTACTTTATTTTATTTGAGTAACTTATTTTAACGGTAATTGTTATGATGACATAAATTTACCTGGCTTTCTTTTTTTTTTACTTTTGAAAAGTCCTGCATAACAGCGTTATAAAAAAATTTGGGTAAAAATTTTTAAAATAAATATTTCCTTCTTAAATTGTTGCAGTTAATCGGCCTTCTTCAGTTATTAATTGTTGTTATTGGCCTTCGGCCAAACAACAATTCTTCTTAAATTTAAAAAAAAACCGCTATAATGCCATCAAACTTTCGGCGATATCTCAAAACCTATAGACTTTCTCAATGCATAACAATGCATTCTTGTATGGACATTCGTTGATTAATAAAATTAACGGTAATTTGTATTTCTTTTCGGAAATATTTCGTTCGGATATTAGGTATGTTTTAAGAAACCTGTTATTATGACATGAAATTCATGCGATATCTCAAAACTATAGATTTTCTCAGTATAACTCATAAGCATTAGAATGAGAAAAAAACGATTGAAATTTCATGTTTTGACTTAGCAAGCAAACATTTCCGCAATTTACAAATCGATTTTCATCCAATTTTCTTTGTTTGAAAGTTCAATTAAGTAAATTGGGGAAATGAGAAAAGGGTTACCTCACCAATGCAATGTTTTATATTGTTTTCAAAAAACCTCTAAAATATCCAACTTGTACTAAACAATAGGCTAAGACTTGCTTTTGTTGTACGTATTTTTTTTTATTTTAATTATTTTTAAATTTTCATTTTCCTTATTCTTTCATATAACATAATTTACCTGCAAAAATTATTCTATTTTGACACAAACTGTTTCTATCATTAAAAATCATGGGCCACCTACCCCCCCCCCCCCGCCTATGATTTTTTGATGAAAACTAATTTGCTTAAAATGCTATTTTTTTCCCAATGTGTTACAGCTTAAAAACTTTGTCGGTAAATAGTGGAAAATGTGGAATTAAAGGACAGAAACAACTAAGAGCTGGAAATGCTTGCCGAGGTTAAGACATAACACTAGCCTCGGTCAAAAGCAATTCAAATTATCTTTCACGGTTGTTTAGCCTAATCAATAGTTCACGTATGGTTCCAATCAATTCCTCTAAATAATCTATCCCTTTCCTTTCAAGTCAAAGAACAAACTTTGTTTGTATAAGGCTAAGCCTTGGTTCTTTGATATTTTTTAAAAAAAAAAAAAAAACTAATTCATGTGAAAAATATTTTCAAATATAGCTTAAAAAATAATTCTGTAAAAAATATTTCAAATATTTCAAACTATTCCAAAGTTATATACTTAAATCTATGTTTTAATCTATTTCCTTATCTATATATTCATAGTTAACGTTAAAGTTATAGTAGAATTTGTCCTGACCCAATTCAATGAATTTTTTATGATCGTTTTGTGAATTTGTAAAAGTGTAAATTGACCTTCGAACAAAACACATGCTAGACGTTTGAAACATCAATGCATGACGATCAGAATCTGATATATACAGCATTCTTATTGATGTATAAGCTTATCCCCCGAAAAGAGGACTTAACTAAAGTGGGTCATGCCCATTTTTAGTAAAGTTAGCGAAAGTAACCATACAGCGTAGATTACAAATTTCTAGTCTCATTCGACCAAAATCGTCTGAAATATAGCATTTTTTGCAAAAAGTGGGCATGGAAAGTAGACGTGGCAAATCTAGCATAGCATATTTATTATGATAAAGTTGGAATAACAAATCGTTTGATACCTATATCGTGTTAATATGTTCAATGGTTCTTGCGTGATTGTCAAACATCCGTGCAGTGCCACAACGCTACATATGTGTATATTCGTACAGATAGACTAACACAATCTCAAGTGGGGAAAAGCTGGCTGGCAAGGCTGCAAGACATAATTAATGCTGATAACTAAATTCTGGGAACTCCCCTCAAGACATTAACAAAGAGAATTAATTAACACTGTATGAAAGCAAGAATCTCCCTGAAAGTAAAGCTGGATTCACTGATCACCTTTTTTTTCAGCATGTTTGGAAATTTTTTTTATATGAAGTTTTAGCTCAGAGAGAAAAATTTCTACACGCTCTCAACTTGATTAACATTATTTTAAATCACACTAAAACATGCTGAAGGTTATCAGTAAATTCAGCTTAACTACACAACATGGCTGTCGTGTTATATTGAGAGAAGCTCGCTCGACAAAGAGAGAAAAGCTTTGTTTGCTGTTATATTGCGCTGCTGGTTGAATGTAGGCATCAAATAAAATGCGTGATTTTGCAATAATTAGAGTATACATTTTTCGAAAACCTTGGTAAGCTATAACAATCTATATTATCATAGGAATCGAATAAAAAAAGAATTATCAAAATCGCTTCAGTGGTTACCGAGCTTATTCTGGATCAAATTCGTGAGTCTCCTTTTATATAATAGTATAGAAATATATTATAAATATATATATGTTTCTCGCTCACCCTAGAAGACGCATTCAACTGCGTACCGCATATTTTTCCCACCGCTGTTTTTTATTTTTGCCTTACAAAATATCAATAAATATTTACTACTTATTTGTGCTCAAAAATGTATCGGGCAAATTTTACTTTTTAATTTTGCCTTAAATAAAAATAAAAACCTACCAGTAAATTTGTGCTCAAAAAGATATTGGGCTAGTTTTGCTTATTATTTTTGTCTAAAAAATAAAAATCCAAAAGTACTGGCTATTTTTGCTTAAAATATATCGGGAAAATTTTTGGCTTGAAAAAAAAAGTCACAAATAATTAAATGTCAAGCATACACTTGGCGCAATACGTACATAGTTTTTTTCTTATTATTTTGGCAAGAAATCATTGAAAAACTACTTTTTACACTAGAAAACTGCACAACAAAACACTGAAACATACCTTTTTTCCCAACATCACAAAACACTGTTGGCAGATTGTCAAAATATTTCTGACAAAAAATTTACGCATACGTCAAAACATACGAATAACCTACAAATAATTAAATCATGGTTACGGCAAATATTAATAAAATTTCTAATCTGTCAAGTTCCAGAACTTGAATATTTTGTTCGTTTTTCTCTCACTGTTCACGATTTTTTTTTTCGTTTCTTACATTTATTTATATCATTTGATTGGTAAGATATATTTGGGAAATTTTTTACCAAAACTATTTTGGAAACTGTATTACTTTTTAAAAAATATAAAAACAACAATTCGTAAAAAAATAATCAATTTTGCGGATAAATGAAATGTTGTATGAACGAGTGTGGAAATCAAAAATTAGAAAAAGAAATAAATCAACTGGAACTTTTGACCTATTTTCTGAGCGAACATTGAATATTTTACAGGTGATTCATTTTTCTGTAGTGATTAAATTGCATTGATTTAATTGTAAAAAGAAGAAAAAAATCGATATTTTCCAGATTACGAAATAATTTAGGTATCAAAAAAACAGAATTTTTTTGAAAATTTACTATTTGTAAGAAGTTGCACCATCATATACTTAAAAATAAATTCTTAATGCAGGGTATCCGTAAGATATGGACAAAAATGTCTCCATTTGTTTGAACATCGTATCAATGTCTTAAATTTCCTTTTTACATCTCTTATAGATTATATTTTTTTAAAAAATGCTCTTTCTACGCTGATGTGTGAGATAAAAGGTCACCAAACTAAAAACCAATCATATTGTGCACTCAGACCTTTTGTCCGATACCTAGTTCTACCTCTAACTAATACTGAGATCCTTTATTTAAATTAATATATACTTTCTCAACGCTCATATTTCGGATCATAGGTCATCACTTTAAAATCGAACATGTTTCTGCAAATCTATGATACATTTCGAACACCTTTCGAATGATATACGTTTCATTACCCTTCTTCTAAAATAGAAAATTAAAAAGCGTACGAAAACTTTTGATGTTCACGTAATTATGTATAAGATTATAGCTTTTATCATATCACATCTTATAGTAAAACAATAAAGCATTTCAACCACCACAATTCAAATCACCAGATTGGACTTTTTGTGAAAAATCACAAAAATAATTGAAGAATATTGAATAAAATATTAAAACTAAAATATTTTATGTGACGTATCGCACTACCAACCTTCACCCTTTTCAATCTTTTTCAATTCTATTTCACTTTTCGTCATAAATGTTGACGAAACCACCCAATACCACATTTCATCAAACCCCCTCCATCCATAAATGTGTGGTGAATAATATGGACATAAGCAACGAAATTGCTTTCAAAAGTTGTGTAGTACAAATATTTTTTGTGCCGTAATGCACGCACGACCAACCATCCCCCCCCCTCACACCACACTATATATCAAATTTAGTCAAATATGTTCAACCCCTTCTGCACCCTTAAATGCGTATTATATGGACAAACCTACAACATAAGTAACGAATATGCTTTCAAAAATTTTGAAGTAAGAAACGAAAACTTATTTCGGAGAAAGTGAGATAAAAATTAACAATAAAATACCTATACAGGCAAATTCTGAAATTTGGCAGCTTAGAAATTTAATTAATATTTAATTGTAACATGTCTACTTAACAATTAAATAAAAACATCAACACTGGCTCAATAAACCATAATTTTATTTTTAAATTAAATCGTGCACTTTTATTAAGAACCCTTTATTTTTTATCTCAGCAACGCTGGTTGAATATGTCCGAGAAGATAGGAAAACAAAGCTACATAAACAACACAGCTCTGTTTTTGAAGCGAAGCTTTTTACGCCTCGTTTTGTGATTTGTTTGGAGTGAGATCTCGAAAACGACACTTTTTCCCATACACTTTTTCTTAGAATTGTTGTTGCTCTTTTTGTTTGCGTCAATAACAACAAGAGAATAATATAAAATTCAAAATATTTCTATGACTATCAAAAAAAATCGAACCTGCACCCTTTCGATTGATAGTTTAGCACGCTACCATCAAATCCAAACATCGTCTTTAAGATGAATGGTTCATTCAATATTAAGTATTAACTGAAGCTCGGTTGCAGTAGATGACAGGAATTTATTAAAGGGATTGTGCTATCCTACATATTCTATTGTGAATGCGTGAAGCTATAATGCAGCAGATCACAATTATCGATCAAATACTACGTTTCCATGGTGAGTTGAGTCGGAGTTGACTCGGGATTAACTTCCCATTGAAACGCAAGTTGAAATCCACGAAACTCCGCGAAACTAGTTAGATTCAACTGAGTTAGATTGGATGCGTTCAGAATATGAAGCAGTTGCTCAACTGTTCAGCGAGGTTTTCTTGATTATTTGTTCTTTTATTTAATTTCTGCCACTGCGCTGATATAAAATGTAACAAACCGTTCAGCAGGCACACAAATTAGCGGAGACTAATATTGATCAAAGACTCAACATGTTTAGTAAATTTTGCACCATCTGAGTGCACACATTTATACTAAGAAAAAATGGCGAATAGAATGGCCGAAGTCCAGCTCAACTCAATGTTGTGCATGGAAGCTCTATCGAGCTAGAAACGCCATATTGTCAACTTGACGAAAACCCAACTCAGGCTCAACTCGCCATGGAGACGTAGTAAAAAGCATTGTGCATTAGATATCCAAACAACAAAAGTAGCAAAAGTAGCAAGGTTCCATTGAACGGGTTGAAAATTATCACAAGATGCCAATTGTTTTAGGTGTAGATTTTAATTGCGAATTCAAACATGAATGCTCATAGGCACTTAAGGCAAGGCCGGTGGTCTGGCGCTCGAAAATTTAAGGTATTTTTAGGATTTTTATAAGAAGTTAAAATATTGAACAACGGAATTTAAACTTTTAAGGCGCATTGTAACACTCATTCATCATAAAGAAATTACTTTTTTAATTTAAAAAATTGTTGATCTCGTTCAAAATGGCGGTCAATGAGACGCTCTCAAGGAAAAAGGGCATGGGTGGTGTTGTAGATTTTGACTTTTCCATATATCTGAAAAATAAAAACCAAGAAAATTACTTATCACTATGACTCCAGCTATGGCTGGCACTAGAAAAAATGATATGAAAAATTGACAGTTTGACGCCCTTTTGAAAAATAAGTTTTTAAAACAGCTTGTTTTCTACCGGTTATTAAGTGCAAAAAATTTACGATTTTTTTTAAATAAAACTTTGATTCTAGTTCCAGCGATAGCCACTGATGTTATGAATAGCATATTTAAATTTCAGATGATTTGGCTGAATAGTTTTGGTGTTTTCTAGAACACCATGGCGAAAAAGTAGTTTCGAGATAAAAGTATAAAGTCGAAACACTGTGGCTCGACACCTACTAAAACGGCTGTGGAAGTGAAAATAACGTCAGAAAGACTATAATTTTGAAATATAAAAAAAATCAATTTCAAAAAATTCTAGGCCTTAAACAAATAAAAAAATAAACTGGCCATTTCAGCCCTTGAAAGCCTTCTATTGATCAATTGTGTTGTGCGTGTTATTAAATGTTTGATCACAAATGATCGAGAACTGGACCTACGTGTTTTATGCCGACTCCATATTGCTTTACATGGCAATTTTTTCATGGCAATGGAATTGAACCCGGGCTACCGCGGCTCCTTACCTTAGCCGTTTTGATACATATAATTCACGAATGATAAGCGATCCAAATATTTGCACAACACGATTAGGACAACTATTCATGTAATATTTGCTAGAAATATCGAAGATATTACATCTATATTATATACGTTTGATAATTTAGATATTAAAACCAAATAATTCCATTAACATTTACAAAAATAATTAAAAATTAATGTAAAATAATGTAAGGTATGTATAATGTAATAATGTAAGGTAATACAATTTACTAGTGGGAATTTTACAATTTAAAAATTTTTTTATTAAAAAAACCATTAAATTATCATCAAACTTGTGAAACTGCAAAAAAGCTTCACTTCTCTCGTGTGTTCACTTCTTCTCTTCCAGCGACGCATCTGTTTTTTTCACTCTCGCATTCTACTCTCCTTAAGCAACGCTTCCCAATAGAGCGAATGTGTGACTTTGTTTCTTGTTGTTGTTTTTATATGGTAGAAAAAGTGTTTTTAATTTCTAATTTTTACCTATCTATATGACAAAACATGTGAATAAAAATTATATTGTGCAATTGCTATGAACCAGATCTTTCAAATGATATAAGTTTCATTAGAATGTGTTGCCTAAAATTCCGTTAAAAGGGGGCTAGAGTCTCTAGCCTAGAGATAAGTGTTTGCGTATTAATATATAGATTTAAGGGTAGAGAGTGGTTGGATATTTATGACGAAATGTAATATTGAAAGTGTGGTTTGAACATTTATGACGAAATGCGATATACAGAGGGGCGGGTCAGTCGGTCAGTGAGCAGTCGTGCGTGCGTTACGTCAAAAAAATAATTTTGTTTCAATATTTTATCTAATATTTACTACAAAACTTTTAAAAGCCAACTTGTAGCGACTAATTGAGCAGACGTGTTTAATATATACGGTGTTTACGTTTGACGTAAACACATAGAAAATCAACAATTATGTATATATATTTCAGTATGTTTATTATTACTACATATAATATAACATTCCACAGGAAAAGGGACCTGGGCAAGGCTAAATTTTAAGAAGATTAAAAAATAATTTTTTGGATATATCGCCACTTTTGCTCAGAATTGACTTTTTTATGCAAATTTGTTATACACTCCACAAGACATCAACTGGTAAAATATTGAAGCAGAAATCCTTAAACCTATGGGTTATTGGACCAGTCTTCTGATATTGGATATTCCATCGTAGCAATACGTCTTGCAATATTACATTCTTTACAATTCGAATTATTTTTGTTTGGGTTGGGTTCTTCTCTCGATTTTCTGAACTCAGTCAGGTAGTTATTACTTTTAATTGTGTTGTGTAACGACACAATTCCCTTAATCGAAAATCCGATAATGTTGGGTTTTGACTCAGGAACCGGGCCAGAAAGAATCCATCCAAATTCGAATTCTTGCACTAGTAGGCATTCGCCTATATTGCGCTGAATAATGAGTGGATAGACATCACAGCCGATGATCACATCCACGGGTCGAGACATATAAAATTGGGGGTCTGCCAATTTGAGTCCAGACAGGATCTCACATATGCTCGAATCAATCGAGTGTGTGGGTAAATCACATATGAGGGTCTTCATCACCAGGGCCTGGGTCTCAAGTTTAAGCGTTGGATTGATTAAGGAACGCAATGTCAGCTCACAGCACTTTGTCGGGTTTGCAGAAACTGTCTGGTTCAGACCCGTTATCTGCGCACCTATTGATCGGGCTGGAAGACCAATTTGTTTTCTCAGGCCCTCTGTTATGAATGTTACCTCAGATCCAGAGTCAATGAGGGCTCTCGCTGTGTGTGTGGTTCCTTGATGTTCAATGCTGACCATTGCCGTTCCTAGCAGAGTCTTCTTTCTGCTGGCCGCAAAATGTGAAGAAACTGCCTTAAATTCTTCGAGCTCATTTGTTGGGTGGTTGAGTGTCGAGTTAGTGGACTGTATTTGTGTTGAGAATACTTGACTTGTAGAGGTTTTTCACTCAGCCGCTTCTTTGGCTTGAGCACTCGTGCTTAAGGTGGGTTCTAGATGTGTAATACTTCTGTGCAATAAGAAATTGTGCCTCTTATTGCAGCATTGACAGTTATATCCGCTCCTACAGTCAGTTACTCCATGAGGAACTGCTAGGCAATTCAACATTCATGGAGATGAAGCTTGGGCACTCCCGAAGAGTGTGCTCGCTATTGCAAAGCCTGCAGATAGCTCCACCAGCTTCATATTCGGGTTTGGCATTCATGGGTTTGAATTTTTGGGTATCAGGATTTTTTGACAAATTTATGTGGTACGAATTAATGCGCTTTTCTGCCCATCTGGATCCAGAGCTACTAGAAGGGTTTGGTTGACTACTTTAATGTCGCCAACAGATTCGAGTGTTTTAAACTTGTGGGCCAGAAATTTGTCCAGACTTTTCCATTCAGGAATTGTGGAGTTATCGATTAGAGAACATTCAAAGTCCTCTAAGATACTCTTGGGTAGTCTGGTAGAGAAAATGTACACTTAGATAGGATCCCAACTATCCGTATCTGTTTCTAGGGTTTTTAGGATCCAAAGACAATTATTTATTATCCTTTGGAGTGTCTTGATAGAGCTTCCTGACTCTATAAGAACTTGTGGCAAATAAAGGAGGGTTTTGAGTTGCACGTTTGTTTGCATTCTTTTATTTTCGTCGATGAGACTACTCCACGCCATAAAAAATCCACATTGCTCAAGCGTGTATTGTTAACGTATAGGGCCGTAAACAGGTCCCTGAGCGTTGGCCATTTGGAATAATCTCCATTGAAAATGTCAATGTCGCAGGGTGGAAAACTTATTATAGGGTGATGTTCCGAAGCTAGGGCTTTTTGTAGGGCCGAAGTTTTGGGTTTTTCTTCGAAAGCCTTCATTGTTTCGATATGTTCTGTTACTGAAGCACAACAGTTCACATATGCGTGGTACGTCTTTCGGTACCTTGCCTTGAATTTTTCCTGATCCAGAGGCGCTTTTGGGTCTTCAGGCATTTCCCGCACAGCTTCGTATACTGCCTGAAATTTGTTGACTAAATATTGCAGCTGCTTCTTTTGCATTTCCAGTACATGTGATGTCTGATCTTCGAGTTGGATGTTGTTGTACCACTCTTCCAACTCCATAATGTCATTTGAAAAATGAACAAATATGGTCAGCGGCATTTTGATAATGTGTTAGGGTTAAGGGTGGTAAAGGGTTAAGAATTTTATGGGTGCAAAAATTTGTTTAAAAATCTCAAACTTAGCGTATTAATTGGGTTAAGGGTCTCACTAATTACTTTAATTGAGAGAAAATAAGATTTTAATTAATTTTATTTATGGTGCTAATGGGTTAGCAAGCACAAATTTTGCAAATTTAGTGTTTAAAATTGAATTTATATTGAAATCGCCGAAAATTCCAGATAAATTTAAAAAAATTGTTAAAAAAGGGTTAAGGGTCCTTAATGGGTTAAGGAATCGCAAAGGGTTATCAATTTTATCGCATAAAATAAATTTTTCACAATATCGGGTAAATTTGAAAAATCTAGATTTTTTTCGAAAGGGTAGCACAAAAGTGTTTCTCGAGGTGGCAACACCAAATGATAAACCTTTAATATCCCCAGTGGGCAATTCCAGGAGTCTGAAGGCCTTCTAGCAGGCCTGCGTTAGGTTTTTATTGGCCTTTCACACTCCTTGCAACACCGTTTTATTGCTTGTATGAAATGGGAAAATTTATCAGGCCTTCCGCTCTACTCGCTCAAAAGAGACCTGCCAGAAGCGCTAGTCACGCTTAGTCACGTTAGAAGGAAAAGCGATATAAATATCAACTTGAAATAAAAAACGACTAACAATTTCAGATTTGAACCATGGTCCTCTCATATGGCGGTCAGACATCTTACCCACTCGTCTATCGTGGTTGTTAAAAATTAAAAGCTTATTTTGCATTAAAACAAATGAAAGTAAGCTTTCGGGAGCCCGGGTTCGAAACCCAACTCGGACAAAAAAAAATTTTTTGTTTGTTTTAAAATCTAAATTTTTTCACAAACTCTTCTGAGTATTTAACATTTTTTTGGAATTTTTTTTTTTGTAAATATTTTCATATAAAATAATATGAAAGGAACCAGACCCTTCAAAAGGTAGGCCTTACAGAAGTACTAATCAATGCAGTGATCATGGAAGGTGTATTGACCCCAATTATAGCAGTGCCAGCATGCCTTCTTTTACGGAGCCCTCGCTAAAATGCCCACTGGGATTGCTTGAGTGTACGTGTGTATGTACGTATGTATATGTGTAAAAAACAATAGCACGGCTTGGCAAACGAGCAAATCATTCAAAAATAACAAACAAGTGTAATAAGATCAAAACTAATAAACTCTGATTAAAAATTTTTCAAGCTTGCACATTCAAAACAAAGCGACAATTACAATGAACACAAAAGAAGACACAGTCAACATTAGCTCCAACTACAGCATTGCCTTAAGGAAGGCCTTATATTAAAAAAAAAAAACTTCACATGTATTTATGTTCGTTATTATTTTCAGTTTGTTTAAAAAATTTTTCCTGTCAGTTGTTGTTTATTGAGTTTAAATGTTAATCGTTTTTCAGTGCTTGTTATATTGTTCTAAAGATAAATTTAAATTACTTGCTATGTGAAAATAAGGAAATGTAAAAATTTTTATTAGACTTTTTGTTATTATATGTTTAAAATTATTTTTTTTTTAATAGTTTTTAATAAATTGACACCCCCTGAAGATGTAGGCAACTACCTACGAAACGTTGGGAAAAACAATGTAAAAATTTTTTTAATTTATCTCATTTAAAAACATATTAACCAAAACAGCCCAAACACGCAAAGATATCGAAAGATTTAGAAAGAATTGGTCGACAGATTATTTTCATTAATAAATAATTTTGTTGTTAAAAATAATATTAGTTTTTTTGAAAAATGTTTTAATAATAACAGTATTTCTAAATGTAATTCTTTACTTGATTTTGATTATTCTGCTAAATATTCTTGTCTTTCTGACATATTTTGTTCTTTTCGTAATGGAACACTATTTACGGACCACAAGCTTCTTTTATTCCATAAAACCTATTCTAATAGCAATACTTTAGTATATAATGTAAACCAAATGTAATTTCTGTATTTAGATATTGTAAACATCGCACCGCGTGAACGAATCACATTAACTCTTGTCTCTGAACGTACTCAGATTTCTCACTGGCAGTCGCAGCCGACTTCACTAGTAAGAAAAACATAGAAGAAGAATTGAATTGACGCCATATTCAATAAATGTATTTCCGGTCACTTTGACTTTGGCTTTTAACTTGGTTGCAACAACAAAAATAAAATCAAAATTTCAAAATAAAATATTCTTGGTTTTTTAAACCTCAGAAGTGGGATTTAACTCAAGATAATATATTTTAAAAGTATATTGACACATTTTGTTAAAAATGCCACCACGAAGAAGTCGCTGAGGTGTGCTGACCAAAGCTGGGATTTCATTTCCAGAAACAGCAACGGTGGCTCAATTATGACCATTTTATGAGCACAAATATTTTTGTAAATTTATGTATAATAAAATTATGGCACTGAATAAAAATTAATATTTGTTTACTCACTGTTTTCTTTGTTTGGGTAGGGTTGGGTGGATTTTTGTGCGTTCCAAGAGTGTTTTCAAGTGTGTTTGTTGCTCGCTTTTGTTTGTGTTCTTTGCTTTGAGTCTCACAGTTTTCCTTGCAAATTTTGTGGGTGCTGGTTTCGCTGTCCGGCTCGAAGGACCAAATGTTCGTGTAGCGAACGATCGTGGGTGCACTTGGGGGAAAAATGAGAACAAATGGGTTAGAGTGGTTGAGTAACAAATTGTAATTTATTGGGTATACCTTTAAACAACAATTGTTTCCTTACGATACGTTTTCGTATGTATTATAAATGTTGTTAACTGTGCTGATTGCTGTGTTGTGATCTTTGTCTCCAACTTCAGTATAGGTGGGTGGTAGCTCAGTTTTCGTACAATTCACTTTCTTCTGGTGTTGTATAGTGTAGTCGGTGTTATTTTGTGATGTCCAATTCGTATCATGTATGTTGTATTTGAATATGTGTAACTTAATGATCAGTCTTCTTGAGGGTGGGTGAGTTTTATAGATAAAATAGAGATGTTTTCTGTTTTTGCTAAAATGACGGGTGTTCTAAAAACGAATTAAGATACACTGCTGGCGCAACGTTGCTGTTGCCGAACGACAACTGTCAGCGCTCGTGTGGCTTGTAGCGACTAATTGAGCAGACGTGTTTAATATACACGGTGTCTACGTTTGACGTAAACACATAGAAAATCAACAATTATGTATATATATTTCAGTATGTTTATTACACTGTGCAACACATTTTTCCAACGGAAAAGCGGATAACACAGGATGATAGTACTAGTGTATAGTAAGAAAACCCTAAAAGGAATTTGCAAAGTTAGCTCGCTTTTAAAAGATATAGGCATTAAAAGTTTGCCTCTTGCAGTGTGTTTCTTAAAAATAAAGTGCTCATTGAGGTGTATCGAATTACAATTTTTTCGAATTTCACATTCTAAGAGGTCTCAAAAGGTGGTCAAGACCTACAAAAAAAAATAAAGAGAAAAAAAAGGATGTCTTCCTCTTACACAAGGACAAAGTTGTTTTTTGAGAAAAATAGTAAAAAATAACGATTTATAAATACTGTGATTTTTGTAAGAAAAACTACATATATCTTAAAGCAAAATAAATACAGATTTTAACTAAGAATATCTCGCCAAACAAAATGCAACTCTCGATTTCTACCCTCATATTGTCTTTTGTGAGAGATACTCGATTCCAAAGGAAAATAGCACAGAACTTTCGATTGTTATCTGATTGTCTAAATGTTGGTGTTAATGATTGAAGTGTTTTCGTTTTCTTTAAATTTGGCGAATTAAATATTTGCATATTTTTCGCAAATGCATTTTCTAGTTTTCGAGAAATGTATTTTGAATGCAATTTTATAAGTTTTTCAAAAAAATTAAGATAAGGTTTTATATATTTTTGGCATCAGAAGTGGTACCGAAGATAATTTTGTGAATTTGGATTCTTAAAATATTTCTGAACGAAACACTGTCTGAAAGTATTTTTTTTTTAAACACCAGGCTAAGACCACTATTCTTTTTTGTGTTTCAATTTTTTAAAAAAATTTTTCTGCTTAGCATGAAATTTATTATTTTGTCAAAACACCTCAACTCATCATTTACCAAAATGTTAAACTAAAATTTTGAGTTTCTGAGCCTGCCATTTGATGAGTCTCAATTGATTTAACAATTGCTTTTAAGATGTGTTTTTTAAAAAAATGTAATAACCTTAAAGGAGATATCTGAAGAATTCAAAAAGCAAAAATTATTTTACCATTTCTGATGCCTGAGATATAAAACCTTATATTCATTTTTTCAAAAAGTTGAAAAATTGCGTTCAAGTATGCTTTTCTCAAAAAATAGTAAATGCATAGGCAAAAAATGTGCAAATTTTATATACACCAAATATAAGTAAAACGTAAACACTTTAATAAATACCGCTAAAATTAACACAATCAGATAACAATCAAAAGTTCTGTGCTATTTTGAGTGTACCTTAAGATTCGAATATCCACTGTGAGAAAAATCAAGAGTGGCATCTTGTTTGGCGAGATATTGTTAAAGTCTATATTTACTTTTGCTTTAAGACAAATGTAGTTTTTCTAACAAAAATCAAAGCATTTATAGATCGTTATTTTTTACTATTTTCTCAAAAAACAACTTTGTCCTTGCGGGAGAGGGAGACATCCTTTTTTTGGGAGACCATTTATGGAACTTTGGAGACCTCTTAGATTAAGAAATTAAAAAAAGAATTTTTATTTCGATACGCCCTTATGAGCACTTCATTTCTAAAAAATACTCTGCGAGAGGCAAACTTTCAATGCCTGTATCTTTTAAAAGCGAGCTAACTTTGCAAAACCCTTTTAGGGTTTTGTTGGTCTAGATCAGTACTATCGATCTGTGTTGGTCGCTTTTTCGTTAGATTCCATGACCCTTGAATTGCCGCATAGTGTTATTACTACATATAATGTAACATCCCCACAGGAAAAGGGACCTGGGCAAGGCTAAATTTTAAGAAGATTAAGAAATAATTTTTTGGATATATCGACACTTTTGCGTGTTTGCCATTTTTTCTAAATCGACTTTTTTATGCAAATTTGTTATACACTCCACAAGACATCAACTGGTAAAATATTGTAGCAGAAATCCTTAAAGTAAATAAGATAATTATCTAAGCACATGTAAAATTTGGTTATGTGAATTCAAGCTTAAGCACAGAAAAGTAGAAAAAACGCTATACTGTAAAATTTGGTTTTTGCCACTTACGATAATTTCGCACAAAAGTGTCAATATGTATTTAATAGATTTACCGCTAAAGCTTTAAAAATAGCAAGGTATATTGATTATGATATCTCCTTGCAATTCTAAAGATATTTCCTATTTAGAAATGTTTGAGTGTAAGAACATTATTTGGTCAACTGTTGCAGAATTTTTGCCAATTAATGTTCTCTTTTCTGAAATTAAATTTCAAGCAGCGGAAAATGTTCTTTTTGATGCAGCACTGCTAGCATTTCTCTGCAATTTAAGCCTGCAATTTATTAACACATAATTTTAGAGGCAAAAAGTAAAAATAATTTCGATGTATGTTTCCATAAAATAATTCCTGAAGTAATTTTATTTCGAATGCTATCGTTTTATCTGATTTACTCTTTTGAGCTAAACAAGTAAATGGAGTTTTTTAAAAACTCGAGTGAGAACAAACAAATAGTTAGAATGAACGAACGTAGTCGAGTAATTACTTTTTATAAGAATATATTCTATTTTATTCGTTTTGTTGTGAACGAACGGAGTAAAGAGAGTACAAGTAAATTGGTTCCCCATACTGTTTCGAATGTATTTTTGGAGCTCTTTATGCGCACCTTACACGGGCAATCATTTGACGTCCAGCATGTGTACGTGTGGATTGATGCTAGCCCTTACACACATCAATCATATCGTCAAATTTTCATTCTGAATTATTTTTTAATGGACGATTAAAAAGTTAAAGAGTTAAAAAGTTAAAAATTAAAGAGTTAAACGGTTTTAAAGATTGTATCGCGCATATTACATTACTTGCTAATCAAATAATTATTAGCTACGCATTAATAAGCGTAAAAATAAGAGGAAAAGAGTCAATAAACTCTTCCAAAAAGTGTTTGTCCTCTTAAATATATTATTTACAGCTCTTTTTTACCTGCAATCATGTTTACTGCACGACGAAAGCAAACGAAATGAAGAAAGATTGATCAATCAAGCCCTTACACACATCCAGCCGCTTAACCAGCACTGCAAAATATCTAAAAATTTAGATTTTGGTCAATCAAGCCATCAACGAGTCTGTGTAACGCATACAAGTAAATATTTACTAACACATATACCTGATTGATGTCAAATGGTTGACCGTGTAAGGTGGCTGAAAATTACGAATAAAATTCGTAGAACAATTTTTTTCATTTAAGAATACGTATTGAAAAGTGTCTATGAGACAAGGGTAAATTAAATGGTATCGTAACTTTTTAGGCCGTGTTCACATTACGCGTTTTTGACGCGATTGCGACACCGCTGAATATTAAATAAATAAATAAAATACAAACATACAAAATTCAGTATTATTCAGCTGCGTTTGCGAAAAATAAAAGTGACAGCGGTGCACAGTGTAACGAGTGCGGCCAAAATTAACTTAAGAAAAAAGTCATTAATAAGTAAATCTAAATATGCAGAATCATAGTTTAAATATTAATATTTCGATTGTTAAAGGACTTTGCGATATCTTTTTAGTTACGGGAATGCTACTCTTCCAAAGTTCAATTGAAAATATGATAAATTTTTTGCTTTTACAGTTTGACACTGTATATATTTTAATAAGACGTAAGTTTTAGTAATAAAAGTATGAAAAAAGTGAACTTATATTCATTTTAAATGTCTTAGTAAAAAAAATTCGTTAAAACCAAACATGCAAAAAATTTTGTACAACTCAGTACAAATAGGTCTTAGAAATCTTAAAAAAATGAAAAATTTGCGAAACAATAAAAAGAAAACAGCATTTTTTTTAATTTAATATGTCTTATAACAACTCAACATATTCCCGAACTTTTCTTTGCTGAAACTCAAAAATAATGACTTTACGCCTACTTTTCTGGAGCAGGTTTTAAAAAATAACGAATTTTTCACAAAGTTCAAAAAACAATACAAGAAAAACCGCATTTTTTATTATATCTTTATTTTTTTTAGTTTTTTTTTTTTAATTTTAATATGTCTATAACAACTCAACATACTCCCGAAATTTGGTTTGCCGAAACTCAAAAATAATGACTTTACGCCTACTTTTCTGAAGCATGTTTTAGACAAAATGAGCAATTTTATATGAAAAAAATTTCACAAAGTTCAAAACACAAAATAAGAAAAAACAGCATTTTGGTTTTTTTTTATATATTAATATATGAAGAATCTTATTGCAAGAACGTGATAAGCCACATAAAAAATATTTTGAAATAATCGACTTTAAAGTTTTGAAAAAATTTATTTTTGAATGAAAAAATGGAATAGAACACGGAAACTTTTACAAATAGATTGGAAAATCAATAAGAGTAGCCAAAATCTCTTCAGTTGTTGTTTACAATGCATTGAGAAATGTACTCGGCCTAAAAAATTGATTTTTTAGATTATGTGGCTTATCAAGTTATTGCAATAAGCCCTTCATATCTATTATCAATATTTTCTCAACATGTTCCCAAAATTTGGTTTGTCGAAACGCAATTATAACGACTTTACCCCCACTTCTGTGGAGCATGTTTTGGCTAAAATGAGAAATTTTATATGAAAAAACAAAGCCAATTTTCACAAGCTTTCAAATAAAAAAAAATATTTTTTTTAATAAAACTTAAAAAAACTCTTCCTTAACATAGCCCTAATATTTTACAGATTTTGCAGATGTAAAATTTTACAGATGTAGGAAAATTTTTTGGGGTACTTGACCAGATTACTGATTTCAGTTATATGGAAGATGGGCGTGTTGGTCGGCCGATTTGATTCAGTTTCACACTAGTTATTTATAATTACAAAATAACAATGTGTAGCAAATTTTAATGATCTGGGATCATTTTTTGAGTATTTATACCAGATTACTGATTTCGGTTATATGGGAGATGTGCGTGTTAGTCAGCCGATTTGACTCGTTTTCAAATTTGGTTTTTACAGTTGCAAAATAACTATGTGCACCGAATTTCACTAATGTAGGATAATTTTTTGGGGAGCTAATCCAAATTACCGATTTCGGTTATATGGGAGGTGGGCTCGGCATTCATTCAATTCAAACGAAATTTTGTGATAATAATTTCTCTACCATAAAACTCATTTTCACAAAATTTAATGATTCTTGAGAAACTCCTTCTATTTTTGGCCATCCGCTATATAATATTATAATTGCGATAAAAACGCGTAGTATGAACACGGCCTTACAGCAGCGTGTACAACATACTATTTAAAAACTAATGGTGCAACTCAGCTTTATTTATAATTAACCTAAAAAATTATTTTCAAATTATATAAAATACATAATGAACATATCGTCATATGAAATTAAAAAAGCCGTAAGTTACAGTTTAGGTGAACATTTTACATTATATATATATTTAAGCTAAGCTTTCATTTAATTTACACTTACGATTAAGTTATATTGAAACCTAGAAGGCGTTTCAAGTTCATCTTTACAAACTTCAATTTATCCATTTCCTGTCGCTTTAATATGTCAAAATTGCTTATATTTAATAATTGTTTACTTCCTTTCTTGTATCAAGATTCTTACTCGTTCACTTTTCGAGCAACCACATCCTGAGTAAGTTCTTCCACAAATCTTTGTCAATAAATCCATTATTTCAGAAAACTAACACTTAGACCCACTTCTTTCATTTCGTTAAACTCAAATTAACTTGATTTGAGTAATTCATTTATAGATAAATCTACTGCTTCACCATTTCACTGGCATCCAATCCTCATTCATTTCTTCAGTTACAAAAAATTCAAAATTGACTTTTTGATTGATAATGATGCACCTTATCAAAATACGTGTTTAACAAAATTTTACACTTCTACAACTTAAAACGACGTTTTCATTAACAAAGTTCTCAAAGCCCTTAGTTTAAGCGCAACTTACAATTTAGAAAGTTTTTTGCTTCTATCTTAAAATTTTTTTAATTTAAACTAACGGCTTTTTAGATTTAATAAGAAGGTATATATAAAAATTTTCACTGCCTAGGGGGGGAAATGCTCCCATTATTCCCTGCGGACGCCCATGCCTTAATGTATATGATGGCATATGATATGCCTCGTGGAGACGTTATGTTAGAGAACGAAATACTTAAATAAATAAATAAACAAATAGTTTCTTACGTCACATGCCGGTCTGCTTTCTATATGCTTTTTGGCACAACCACCGTTCTTGGATGAGCTTCACAAAATAGGAATGGATAATCAAATAAAAAATCGATTTTCGACTTATATTTTCTTTTAAGTTTTTCAATGAACGATTTTTTCGAAGTCGATTTTTTGCCTAAATAATCGATTTAAATCGGTTTTTCGACTTTTTCCATTATCTCTTACATCATTTTTATACACTGAGATTTAAAGAGTTCAAAATGTGCTAACCTCAAATCAATATAAAAACCTCAAATCAATGCATATTTGAAAATAAACATATATTTTTTAATAAAACTTTTTTAGTATTTGATTGAAATCCTTGTTTTATTAAAATTTATTAATTAAAATAAGGTAAAAAAATTAAGAGCAAACAAACATAAAACTAAATAAATCCTTTTTGACTTGATTTCAAGGAACACTTCTATAAAAAATTTAAGTGAATTGGAATTGATTTCACTTATATTACGATTTTAATAATAACTTAAATTATGCTGGGGATACTATTTTTGTCAAACCTGATGTCCTCACCAATTGAACGCTGAAAGACACGTTTTGGCGAAAGACGGTTGCGTAATTGGCTCACGATAATACCTGCATGCGAGAACAAGCGCTCGGAAGGTACGGACGAAAAATAGACAAAATTATTATAACAATATCCCACACGAGAGGTAACTCAACTCGATTTGTATCCCATAAAAAAAAAAACATATGCGTCGTTGGATACACGAGTGAAGCAAAGCTCTTTCGCATTTTAATAGATTTGATAATTTAATGGTTCTTTAATAAAATAAATTTAAATTCAAAAAGGTAACTAAAAAATACACGTTAATATTCACACCAGTACATTTTATTACATAACATTATTATTTTTTTTTTATTACATGTTACATAATTATACCCCCACGTTTAAAAAACGTAATGGGGGTATATTAATTTTGTCACTCCGTTTATAAGATAAGGAGGCGTGGCCGGTATAGAAAAGTATATATTATATTCCTGATCAGCATCACCTCCTGAGTCGATTTAGCCATGTCCGTCTGTCCGTCTGTGTCCACGATAGCAGCCGTAATTTTTGAGCTTTCATAACGAAATTCAAAATGTAAGCTTTTTATACAAAAATGGAGGTGAAGTTCGAATTTGAGCAAAATCGGATGAAAACCACGCCTACCTCCCATACAAAGTGACTTAACCAAAACGGTAAGATCTCTTTAAATTGCACAAAAATCAATTTAATGACTGCAAATTTCGCACAGTGTCTTAAATGTTTAATATTTATTTTGAGTATTAAATTTATAAAAATCAGATGAAAACCACACCTACCTCCCATACAAAGTGACTTAACCAAAACGGGAAAATCTCTTTAAATTCCATAAAATCAATTAAATGACTTCAAATTGCGCACAGTGTCTTAGATATTGAATATTTATTTTGAGTGTTAAATATGTAAAAATCGGATGAAACCACGCCTACCTCCCATACTAAGTGACTTAACCAAAACGGGAAAAATCTCTTTAAATATATTTAACAGTTTGCTTAAGACTTTATATATACTCTAATTCGGCCATGGGGGTATTTTAACTTCGACCCAGTCGAAGATAATTCCTTACTAGTTTTTAATTATTTTTGTAAATGTTTTAAATTATTATTATGGAAATTTATTAATGGAATTGTTGATTTTGATATCTAAAATAGCAAACGTATATTACATATCATCGGTATATCTAGCAAATACTGCATCAATAAAAGTCCGATCCCTACTGATAAGTATCAAACATATTTTCTGTGCATACTTTCAGGCTGAACATTTTTGAGAACAGTGTCTTGTAAAATGACTTCACTGCATGGTAGAAGAATACAGGTATATGCACTTGAGAGCATACTGCCGAAATTGTCAAAACGAAGCAAAACTTTTTCTTTATTTTCTTTTGTTTCCATTCGCCACACAGCTAAATTTGACAAACATGGCAGTATGGAAAGAGAGCACAGTCAGCGCTGCATATACCTCTATCCTTCTACCATGCTTTACTGTCAAAAAATAATTACAATTTGAAAAATACTGTGTGTGGAGCAGGGCTGCCAGTTTGATAATTAATTACCAAATTTGGTAAATAATTTTTGACTTGGTAATTTGACAACTTTTTTATAGTCTTGGTAACTTTTTTCCTTTAGTTTTTCCAAAAAATTCAAAATAATTAGTTTGCAAGATTTACATAAAAAATTTAATTTAATATTACATTAAACATTTTTTAGTGCAGCATACACTTTTTGTTTTGTATTGAACATTTCTCTAAGTTTTCCGAACGCATCATCTGAAAATATTGCAAATTATGTCAAAAAAATGTCAAAATATTCCATTTTTGAAATTTAACGTTAACAAAGAAGTCTCTTATAAAAACGAAGCTACAAAACAAGGAGGGTTTTTATACAATAAATAGCATAATAATTTCAAACGAACTCTGCGAAGGAGAGACAAGCCACATTATATGCCACATCAGACCTAGTTTAGGAGTTACAGGCAAAAATGTAAAAACCTATTATGTTCTAACAGCATAATATCTCTAAACTGCATCAGTCAATTTCGATCGTATTTGACAGCTTTGATTAGGAAATATTCAGCCCTATCATGCTTAATTTTTCACGCGGAATCGGAAAAGGGAGTTTTTATTTTTAAGATAAAGCTCTAGAATATTTTGGACATTTTTAAGTTATTTTTTCTTGAATATTTTTCTTCTTTTTAAGTTTCGTGAATGTTTTTGAAGTTTATCTTAATAATGAAAACTCTGTTTTTCAATTCCACTCGAAAAGTTATTCATAATACGGCTGATTGGGTCTAAACATTTTTGTAACCAATTTTTTTTCAGCTTTTGTTTTGAAGATAATGGCCTTGAAAATCATAACTTTTAAAACTTTTTCATAATAAACATATTTGCTACCGTGACATGTCTGAATCATAAAAATATCTTTTGTCTTTGAAGTTTAAGCATTCATGTGACCTTTGCAGATATTGTGGATAGTTCCAGATATATTTTGAAATAACGAAAACTGATTACATGAAAAATTTATAGGAAATATTTCTAAAGTAATTTACCGAAAAATTAGGGTTTTCCAGCAGTTTAAAATTGCTTTGAATAAATTTAGTAAAACTTTCTTTTTTTTCACAATATGTTTTTCTAAAATTTAAAAAGATATCAGCAAAAGCTTTAAAAACTTTGCAAGAGTTTGCGCTTAGAAGCAGTTATTGGGAAAAGAAATGTATATCATAATTTCTCATAACTCCTTAACTTGAGGTGATGGTGAAAAAGTTTCCTTTTATTTAAAATCAGTGCCCGTAGTTAGAATTGATGTCCTATAAAACAAACGAACTGTGTAGTTTCTGATTTTTAGTTATTAAAAAATGATTAAAATTTAAACTTGAGGAAACCGATAGTTTTTTATAGCATTAAATGCCATATTTTTGTATTTATTCATTTACTTTCTTAAAATCAATATTCATTGCCAATGAATTCGGTATATTTTTTAATTCCTACTTATTTCAAATAAAAAGATAAGGATCTCATTTTTATACCATTAATTTACAATTTTTTGTTTTGTTTTGTTACAAAAAATTATGTTTACCTGAATATGCTACTAATTTATAATTTTTATATTAATATAATAAATAAATTTTAAACAAGAAAAAAGTTGAACTTATTCTATATACATTTTTATCTAATTCAAATAAAAAAGATATACGTCTCAGTTTTATAAGTATATAAGTTTATGAATTTTACTTATTTTCTGATTTTTAGTTATTAAAAAAATGTACTACTTAAAAATATTACTAAATTTATTTTACCACTATTTATGTTTATTAATTTTAAGTATTTTTATGTTGAATACATTTTTTTATTAACAAAAATTATAATTTTATTGATTTACTTTAAAAAAATGTTTGTTTATTTAATAAATTTTTATTTAATTTTGGTAACTTTTTGATCAAATTTTGGTAACTTTTTGATCAAATTTTGGTAACTAAATTTTTTTACAAGTGGCAACCCTGGTGTGGAGCAGCAGCTTGCCTTTTATGTATTAAGATGGGCATACTTTCAGGCAGAACAGTTATTGGACACGGAGTAGCGTGCTTGCCTTTTATATATTTAGATGATATCTGGTGCAACATATTTTCAGTTACTACTTATTATTAAATAAACCAACCAACGTGACAAAGAGTATTGGATGAAGGGTTGTGAGTTCGATTCTCACTACAAACTAAAAATATTTTTAATTTTATATTCTCTTGGTGTAACAGACGCAAGCAAAAAGCAACAACAATTCTAGGAAAAGATGTATGAAAAAAAGTGTCGTTTTTTAGATTTCACTCAAGCAATTCAAAGGCGACCAAAGCCTAGTGGGTAGAGTGCGTGGCCCCTAAGCCAAAGAACCGCGGTAGCCCGGGTTCAATTCAGCTCAGACAGAATGTTTTTTTAATTGATTCAATTGATGATTCAATTAGGTTTTTGTCTTGAGTGTTGGCATCCTAAAAGTCTACTAAAACTATGCTTAATTTATAACAAATTATAAAACAAACTTTCTTTTTTTACTGAAAGTGTATTGTTTTGCTGTTTAATTTGCGCTATGCTAAAATACTATATTCTTTTTTTTAAATAACCCAATATTTTCCCGAAAATCACAACTTTCTCAAGTAAGTGTAACTTTATTTCATCATTTATGTAAGTTTTGAGCAACTATATAATTTTACAAGAAAAAGAATTACAATAACACTAACTCAAGAGGCTGCCTTCTTAGAGAAACTTTTAAAATGAGTGAATTAAACAACATTTTTTCATAAAAAATGCAACACAATACTCAAGACAATTGGCAACAAGGCGGACTCAATGGAACCAAAATTAATTACATAAAAAAAATAAACATTTATTCTCAATACTTTCTTATTGTAAAAGTATAAAAATTCACTTGTATAAAAATCAAAATGGTATAAAATGACTTTATGCTTAAACATTTTTAACAAGTTCACACCCTTTGCAAAACAGATGACTAATATTTTTTGGTTCAAAATTACCTGAAAACCCATCGAAGTTTTGATGCGGAATAGAATAACTAGTGCAATAAATTTTTTTTACTACTTTGAAAGGCTGGGAACTTTAGCTCCACTTTATATGGGTGAAAATAAACAATGTTGCACTCAACGGTCACAGCTATATAATTTTATACGTAAATGAAAAATCTATAATATGATATTTTTTTTTCTGTTTCATATAAATTATCAAGCATTTCCATACATTCGCAAACCCAACGGTGACCATTTTTGAAAGTAAATTGCTTTTAAACATGTAAAATGTAAACTCCGTCCGCTGTCACCTGCTATAGGCATGGTTTTTCACTAAGTTTTTCCATTAATATTACGTTATTTTCAAACAAACCAACGACCCTATCCCATAAAGTAACTCAAAATCTTCACATTCCCGGAAAATTGAAACAATTGAGAAACGTTTAACAACGATAAAAAGAAATTTACCATTGTCCCTTGATTTAGACAAATATTGTGCTCCTAAAGTTTGCTTCAAGTTTGAAATAAAAAAGCTTCGTCGATCCTGTTCAACTATACTAGGTGAATGCTAAAATACCACATAATTATTCACAAACTATAGAAAGTCAATTTTGAACACTCTCAAAGAACTGTGCTCGTTTAAATATGAAATATCGGTTGAGGTTAAAAAAAATGTAAACTCCGTCCGCGTTTTCCTAGCGACACAAATTGACGATACGAAATTGCTCTTTTTTTAAACAAATGTGTAATAGAATTCTCTAAAATTTCCCTATTTTTTATTATTTTTGGGCAAATCGTTTGCTAATTACATATAAAAATGTGACAGTTTGTAAACTCCGTCCGCGTAAACTCCGTCCCTATGATTCGGTATATTCAATATAAAAGGAAAACTCGGTTCTAGGGTTGCGTTAAATGATATTTATATGTGTTTATAAAATGGTTGATAAGATTTTTGACATTTTCAAAAAGAATATAGTGAAAATTCGGCAATAAAACTTGATTGATAATTGGAAAAAGTTAAATAAATTGTGCTCGATTATTTGTATTACGTAGGATGGGTCGAAGAAAAAAACACGAAACGGTAATAAGTACTGCACAAACAAAGCGAGAAAGAGATCGAGATAGAAAGAGAGTGGCAAGAAAAAAGATCAAACAAAATGCAGAGGCACATGCGGCTGAAAAAGCCAAAGAACGTCAACGATGGGCTGCACGGAAAAAAACAGGGAAAAATTAAGACTGTAGCCAATATGTCGGAAAGAGAAAGAAGAAGAAAAAGAAAGACAGTTCGCAAGGCAGTGCAACAACATCGTCAGCGTCAAAAAAATATGGAAGTGCAAGAAGGGCAAGAGGGCTTATCGAAAACAGCCAAAATGACGAAACGAAGAGTTCGGCGCCAGAAAGCAAAAGTGGAAAGAGAAAACGACAAACTGAAGACAGAAAATGCTTAATTGAAGACTCAACTAAACAAGTACAAGAAAAGATATGCCAGAGCTGAAAAGAACAAAAAGAAAGATATCGAAAACCCAATCACACGAACTGTAGACAATTTCTTGGGTGGGAGAAAAGTGGATCAAGATATTCGTGACAAACTTGCTTTGCATGAAGCCATGGTTTTGGAATTAAAAGAGAAGTACAGTACCCCCAGTTACAAAGAGAAACAAGCAGTGCGAAAAATTGCATGTGGGAAAATTGTGAAGAAATATTGCAAAATAAAGCAGCTTGCAAACGTTGTACCTCACAGAACCATCCTTTCTTCTAAAAAAGTGGAAAAAAAGTTGCCAAGTAGCTTTTTTAAGTATGTCCGAAACGTTAATGTAACGCATACATCTTATTTACGCAATTCCGTCGTTGAGTTTTTTGAAGACGACCAAAACAGTCGAATGTGCCCCGGGAAAAAAGATTGCATTACTCGAAAAGGTGTTAAAAAGCAGAAACGATATTTGAATGCATCACTGAAAGACTTGCACAGAAAATTCATCACATCTTCTTCTTTCAAGATCAGTTATTCCAGTTTTCGTGCTTTACGGCCGTTCTGGGTGGTGCAACCAATGATAACCGAACGAGATACCTGCTTGTGTTCTACGCATGAAAATATGAGACTCCTTATACAAACTATGCATTCATTGAGGATAATCTCCGAGAGTTCGATTGAAGATATTGTCGATTGACATAAAAAAATCGATGATTTTTTGGAACCAACCCAGCAAACATTTAAGGGCACGATGAAGGTTCATCAGTTTACCTGGTCCAAGGACACACCTAATTTATTACATTTCAATGAAGTGAGCTGTTATGCCTGCGCTTTGGGTACAGAATGTATTCATTACAACCTGGGAAAATTGCTGTTAGAGAAAGAAAGGCCTTTTCAAGATCATCGGCGAAAAACTACTAAAAAGGCAAAAGAGAAGATTGAAGACTACCAGATAAAGGAAGAAAAGGGTGCAAACGTATAAGAGTTGACAATAAGCCAACTGTTGAAAGCTGTGAGAAGCGTCGAATAACTAGAAACTCCCACAAAAAGACGACGAAAAATAAGTTGAACCTAAATGTTTGCTAAGTTGAATAAAGTTTTGTTATCGTTCGTAATTATTTTGAAAGATTTGATTTTTTATGCTACGGAAGCA
This sequence comes from Dichetophora obliterata, assembly GCA_963920525.1. Lineage (NCBI taxonomy): Eukaryota > Metazoa > Arthropoda > Insecta > Diptera > Sciomyzidae > Dichetophora > Dichetophora obliterata. The sequence goes on along the minus strand of OY986438.1, from coordinate 58,126,264 downwards.
TTAACAATTTAATTTATTATACTTAAATATGTTTAAGAATATTATTTACAAAATATTATTTGTATTTTTAATTCATCGTGAAGTTTACATGACAGTTTCAATGAATTTAATGAATTGTCTGTCCCTATACAATTGATTAAAATTAACTTAAAATTTTTTTAACGAAACTTGTAGTTGCAATATTTATAATTTATACTTATTCTGGTCCCATCTCTCGATTCTGATCGAAAAATAACTTAAAAAACCATATTTGAAATTGCCGAGTTTGAGAATCAAAAAGTGCAACATTTTTTATTTTCACCCATATGCATTAAGAGAAAACTATTACTGTAATGAATTTCAGCCAGAATAAAATTACTTGTTCCAATGCAACGCTATCTCCCGAAGAATAGCTTTCGTTTCCTTTCGTTTATGCTCCTCACCCCGTACCTTGTTTAGTTTTCTTTTCTCCAAATAGCTTTTCTGAAGTTCAAAATTTGATAATTCAGTTGTGTTAGGCTAAAAATTTTAATAGCTATAAAAAAGTTTTGATAATTCAGCGACATAAACGTGGCTGTTGAAACAACACTCAGGATTTGTAGCGATTTCTAATATTTTTGTTTGAACAAAAATCTGCATTAAAAGCAGATATCATAAGAAATAGTTTCAAACTAAGCAATCAAATACAAGCACTTTATTTGTGTGTATTTTTAAGATTTGAAACCGCAAAATCAGAGACTACACTCTGTACCAGGGCCGTAGCCAGGATTTACCCATGGGGGGATTTTGGTGAACATTTTTTTTATTCAAAATTAAATATATAAGCTTTTGTTTCATTTCATTTTCAAGTTAAGTTTTTATATAATATATATATATATATATATATATATGTAAGTAAATATATTAAGGTGCATCGATTCCATTAGAAAAAAGTTCCATATGTACCACTCTAAAAATTAACCTTGGTCTATTTTGTAACGATTCCCAAAATTTTTTGGCTATTACGATGCCGCCAATGAGCTAAGACATTTTGCAAAAACCTCCAAAAATCATGTTTTTCGTAAATATATTCGCTGGTAGAGTAGTTGTAAGAAAATAAACTGTCAGACATTAAAGGTCGGAAAAGGTTCTTCAAATCTGCATCACAAAATTTTAAAGTCTTGCAATATCATTGAAGATAATGCTGTTTTTCTTGTCTTTTTTTGATTTTTTTTTTAATATATTTTCACTAAAATTTAAATAAGTTCATTGTTTCTAATGCTTTCAAGATATCGTTGAAAAGGGTTTGAATGATTGCATTAATGGCCAGAAATTCTTAAATTTATACAGATCAAAATATACATTATAAAATAAACAACTTATGAAAAATTTTGAAATATATTAAAAAAAAATTAAAACTGAATTATTTGAATTTTTAAAGTTTTTGTATGGAAAAAAATAAAAAATAAATATCAAAAATTAAGTCTTCTTTTTTCGCAAACTCTACCAACACGTCCTGCTCTGTTACTTTGCGATCACTGTGTATGCTAAGAGACGCACATTCGTTCAAACGGATCCCCCCCATTGAATTACGGAGGTATGATTTTAAAAAAAAATTTGGGATGAGAACGATATCTCATTTATTTCAAATTAATAAAACTTTTGAGACAGAAAATTAAGATCAATTGTTGGCTGAACTATACCTGAAAATGAATTAAGATTGTGAGCTTTAGATCAAGTAAGTTTTCAAGAAGGCAACAACAACAACAACAACTCTGTATAGAGTCAACCACTTAGCTGACTAGACAGTCTGTTTCGGAAATCGCTACATATTCCTCTTCAGTAGTCTTTGAGTGATTAAGCTGTGATCAACTCACTTTTTAAACTAGCATATGAATGTGCAGATTCTGGAATTCATTCTTATGAATTGTATGGCTGCTAATCATATGACATTTCAAAGCAGTAGGCTATTTATAGATCACCGCCATCAACTCTATCAAGGATTGCCATCTGTTCTAGTTGCTTCTTCATTTATTTCAATATTCATTGGTGTTCGATTGTTTGTCGAAATGCACCATAGAAATGAAACGAGTTTTTGCTTCGCCAGAAGCTAGTGTTCTAACTGAAAGGTGGCTATTTTTACAACCAAATGTTCAATTATACATGACTTTGACCGAAAAATCGATCAATTATTAGATTATTTAATTAATTTGACATTAATTAAACTTATTTGGCCGTGCTCTGCCATAGTTAAGTTAATTAATTTTTATGATCTATTGAATAATTACATGAATTAAGATTACGAGCTTTAGATCAAGTAAGTTTTCAAGAAGGCAACAACAACAACAACAACTCTGTATAGAGTCAATCACTTAGCTGACTAGACTTACTTGATCTAAAGCTCACAATCTTAATTGATGTAATTATTCAATAGATCATAAAAACTAATTAACTATACCTTAAAATCTTTCTATGATAATTGTGTATGTATCACGTTTGATCCGATAAGTCACGATGCATGGTCTTCACTATTGTCTTTTACACGATTTATCTCATAACAAAAAGTCAAACAAAACCGAAACTTCAGTAAATGTTCTCGACAGAGAACATATTAATTAGAACATATTAAGGTGATTCAATAATATCATTAAATGCATTAATTTTTATTAAAATTTCGACCCTATGGGAGGTTTTCAACCTTGGCTACGGCCACGATCTGTACTTACCATAATCCGTTAATTAAATTTTTTAAACACTTTAAAATGCTACTTTTTTAGTTAAAATTAAATTTATAAATCGTGTGTTTTCTTGCAGTTATGCATTTGACGTCATATCAGTCACGAAATTAACTACTAGAGCAAATAACACTCCTGACACGGAGCGGTACCAACAAAATTTTTACTGAAAAAGTACTGTTATGTAAACTTTAGATATTAAAAACACCAAGAAATCTTTACAATTCATACAGCCATTGCAAATTAATGCATATTCTTTTAATTGCTCTTTATTTTCGTTCTACTTTTCAATGTTCAATAACTGCAGATAAGAGATAAGAGAAAAGATATACAAATTTAAACATTGAGTTGATCACAGCTTAATCACTCAAAGACTACTGAAGAGGAAAATGCAGCGATTTCCGTAACATACTGTCTAGTCAGCTAAGTGATTGACTCTATACAGAGTTGTTGTTGTTGTTGCCTTCTTAAAAAATTTACTTGATCTAAAGAAATTTTATTCATGTAATAATTGAAGAGATCATAAAATTATTTAACTAATTATTGAAGATCTTTAAACCAAGTCGTTCGGAGCTGGAAAGAAAATCATGATTTTTGGACCTTTATTGGCTGTATGAGAAAATTTTTAAGAAAACACGTAATGCAAATGTAATGATGAAAAAATACTAAAATAACTCGAAATTTTTTCTTAACAATAGTTGAAGGTTATTGGAGGAATTTTTTTTAACATATTTGATCACCTTTTACGCTGCTGGTCGTAAAAACGACCTCCACATTTTTTCTCGTAATGGAAAAAGTTTCAAATCAGTAAGCAATTTGATCTTTTTGATGATATCTGACCTCGATTGATGATATCTAGAAGTTTAACACTTTTTTAACAATATAAGGAGCCCGGTAGAAAATGGGTTAAAATCTGAGCTGTTTAAGATTTCCTTACTTATTTTAACAATTTTTAAGTAACTTCTTTTTAAGATATCATCGGAACACATATGGTCTATATATATGGTCTATATATGGTCTATATATGGTCGGAAAGAGGATTAACCAAATATTATTGTCTCGAAGTTCGTTCGTGGCTTGAGTTGGCATGAAGTTCTAAGAGCTTACCGAGAGTTGAACATATTTGTAAGAATAAGGTTTCTGTATTTCAGATACTGTATTCAACAGACAAATGAATTTATAATGAAAATTAAATTGGTTGCTAAATAATACCTTAGTTGCTTAAAATATTTAAACCTTTGCTTACAAGACAGTTCAATTTGTGCAGAGAATAAAAATGTTCTAACTTCCGGATATTATATATCCGAATGTATCATAGATATTTAAAAAATTTTACCGAAATTAAAAAGCTTGTACAATTTGAATTTAGAAAAGTAAAAAAAAAAATATAGAGATTACATTTTTCCGTTATTCTGTTTGATAAATTATAAGCACTTTCATTAGGCTTATAGGACTGACGGCAGAAAATTGTTACTTTTTACAGACTAACAATTTAAAAAAAAAGTTTTTACTATATCTTTAAGCAACTTTAAACTATATTTTGAAGTTTTTGTAAATGATTGCACAAAATAGAGCTTACCTGTTGTTTTGCTTTCACTCTCATTTATTATTCAGCACATAATTTTTGTGTTTCTAATTTAATCAAGCATTGAATGATGATGTCGTGCAGAATTAATTGCTTAATACTCGTACATACAGGAAGGTAGAAACACACACTTACACTCACTCAAACACACTTGTTTGGTATTCTTTGAGCAATGAAGCGATTATGAGAATGACACTTAATTGATATTCTGAAATTTAATTTCGATGATATCTCATTACCAATTTATCATTTCCATGCGATGCAACTGTTGAGGTGCACCAGGCAAATTGCATTTGCTTTAAGCTATACAAACACGAAACGGACAAACGCGCTTATTTAATTCGACCTCGTTATTAATAACACAAGCAGTAATATCCGTTTCCGGACTCATCAAATTAATAGTATTTGCACTGAAAATTTAACAATTGAAAATCATATTTTCTTATGACTAATCCTTATAGCATTTGCTAAACGGAGCACAATTAATTGATTCCAATACATTAATGGCGTATTTAATAGATAACGGAAGCATGAAATCAGAATAAAATTCTTGAGCAAGCGACAACAATAACGGTAACGGCGACAACGATGAATACCAACATACGAGTGTAGCTATGCTCTATCCTAAACGGAAGATACAAGCACAGCCATACGCTAACTCGTTATGTAGGCTATCACGACAGGACGAACTCTTACAAGGAACTGTTGACAAATCAAACTTCAGCAGACTGCGTCCACCGGTTTCAGAACTACAGCAACAATTGCTGGCCAAGCTTTTTTTTCTCTGTTTTGGGTATTTGTGAGGAGCAGTCGCATTTTTTACAGTTAACCATACTGTAAGCTACAGTTTAACATTGTGAGAAAAATCATGCGCAACATTAGGTCGGCAAAGTAGTTCTGGCGCCAAACAGTAATAAGTTTAGTACATAAGAGGCGCGTGTGAGCATGAGGGTATTTTAAGTTTTCCATAAATGTATTAGCTTTTTCCGTTTTTCATAAATAATAAATGTTAACACAGCTACAAACATATAACAGCCTTATTAAGATGCACAAAGATATCCTCTTCTTCAAAGTTTCCTCTTTTTCTCTTGTACTCTCACTGTTTTAGGATTATAACATGCTCTGCTTATTACAGAAAAGCTTTTATTACGCTGAGCTTTGTAAGTAAAAAACTGTTGATTCTTTTTAAGAATATGCTGGAAGTAAGAGGTACGGGAGGAGGGTTGACACATGGTTGTTGCAGGAAGTAAAGCTTCCTTTGAAAGATTTCTTCCACAACATACTGCACTTGAGGTTGTTTATGCATACTCGGGTGTGTCGTTCAATATGCATAATGTACAATGAAATAATAAATACATGCCTATATACATGATAGATGTCATACAAATAAATTTTTTTTTTTTATATTTTTGGCGATGAATTTCTTGTTCTTGTTCACTTTTATGTTGGTTAAAGCTAGATGTTATTCAATATTATGTTTAGAGAAAATTGAAATATCTAGTATATAAAATTCTCGTGTCACAATTTATGCATATTTTTATGAAATTTTATATGCATATTCAATAGGTCTGAGAATCGGCTACTATCTATTTTTTCGTACCCCTACGTGATAAGGGTTGTCCACCAGTAATATTTTTTTTATTTTTTGTAAAAATTTTTTTTATTTAATTATTATAATGTGGCATTAAAAAACACATACAGCCCCACATTTTCACCTTTCTATCACCAACCCCTATTTTTAAAAAGTAATTTTAGTAATTTAATCATTTTTCATCTCGCTTGATAACTGATCAATTATCACTTGGTATGTTATCCCCGCCCGGCGTCTACCGGTTTCACTTCTCACCCAGTAAACAGCACGGAGTAGGGATGAGACCTAAGCCGATCTCCTGTTTCTCTCACTCCCTCCACAGTTTTCGGCCATTATTATTGTTTATGCATCAAGCGTACTACTACGCGTACTACTACGCGACGTTTACAATTATCATTGTACTATCTCAGTGGTACAGCTGAAAGTAAATATGCGCATTCATGTGCTTCAAGATCCATCCGCTGAAACATTTTCAAAACAACTCTTAGATATCGGCGATGGAAAAGTCACTAACGATGAAACTGGATGCGTAAGATTACCGACCGATTTCTGAACAATCATTAGGGTCCCTCTAACGATACTACATGTCCATCCGCCCTGTTAAGTCATCACACATGTAGTATCGTTCGTGTGCAAAAAGTCATGGCGGATGGACATGTCTGATGGAAGACAAAAATTTTTGACTTTTTGCTAAGTACGTCCGACATGTAGTTCCGTTTGTGTGCGCGGCCATCCATCTTAGTACATTTTGCCATTTGATGAAAATTTTTCAAAGGAGAACATCTCGCGGCAAAACTGCCGAACGTAACAAATGTTATATTTTGACGCGATTTTTTTTTATCTTTACCTAAAATCGTGATGGCTTGGAATATTTAAAGCAAAAAACAATAAAAATAAATGTTCAAAACAATTAATATTAATATTTTTAATTGATGTTAACTCTTCGGGAGCTAAAAAATAATGAAGTCCATCCGACGTCTATCCGACATGTGCGATGTGTGTGAGGGCAACGAAAAAAGTCCCGTTACTTTATCGAACTACATGTACGTCCGACATGTAATATCGTTTAAGGGCCTCTATTGATTCGCAAGATGCTCTCATTGAACAAATATTTCCCGTTGTACACACACATTACATAAATCATGAGTGGCTTGCAGAAAGAGCAATTTTAGCGGCAAACAATGTGGACGTTGACGATTTAAATCTGAAGATACAACAGTTTTTGCCAGGGAACTTGGTATCATACAAATCAGAGATCTGCAACGGATAGCTTTTTTGTGACTCTGAGTATATCCGAAAAAAATAAGTACAAAAACCTAGCGCACGCAACTCGACTCATATTCTCTTCTACGAAGCTGAATGCGGCGGCTCAAATAAATTTGAGTATCCTAACCAGTGTTGCCAGAAATTTTTTAAGGTTGTAGCTAAAACTGATGAGAAAAGTAGCTAAAAAAGAGATAACAAATTTTTTTGTAGCCAAAAAAAAAGCTTAAAATTTTTTATACATAAATATATATATTTAACATATACTTCAACGTTTTATTTGTATTATACATACAGGTAGATAATCTTATACAGGTAGATACGTATACAATAGGAACTTTTTAATTCTTAAAACAAAAACTTTATTTACCAAACAGAACAAAAAAAAATTAAAGTACATACTCATGTATTTATAATTATTATACATTATTAATTTAAAAAAATTATACATATTCTACTTCTGTATCTTCATCACTAGGTGAGTCTTCATTTATATTTTTGTAAATATCACGGTTATTCATTAATTTTATGAGATCTTCAGTTATAATGAAATCATAACAACATTTTTTAAGTCTTTAAGATGTGGTCTTAATCTTACGGTTAATATTGAATTTAACATAAACAAATTTATTTTATTTCTTTGTTTCGTTTTAACTAAATTCATTACAGAAAATGTTCTTTCAATTTCTGCATTACTTAAAGGTAAAATTAATAAGTGAAAAACAAAATATACCAGGTCACGAAATGGATTTTCGTTTATTGCGTTTTTAAATTCCCTAACTTCAACCCAAAATTCAAGAGTAGTAGTTACGTTCTTCCATTGATACGTACAAAGTTTTTTCTATTGCAGTTCTAAATTTGTAATTTCCTCCGTAGTAAATTGTTCTTTTCCAAAATAATTAAAAATATCAGGCTTTATAACTTTTAAAGAGTTTTCAATAGAAAAGAAGTCAATATTTCTCAAAGTTTCAATATTTTAAGGCAAACGTTGGCGTAACTGCGTAATTAATTGAACTAAATATGTTCTACATGTGATACGTATGATTTTTTTGGAATCCTCATTAATGGTATTTTAAAAAATTTTTAGTTTAATATATTCTTCGAAGCTATAATAAAATTGAGGTATGGGTGTCAAATAGGTTTCTAATACAGAATTCAATGGATCGAAGTTTTCATGACGAGATACAATGATGTTACATAAATTAGATATTAAAGAAACTAAATCAGAGAAGAGCTTTGTAGGATCCGCTACATTGCTTTCAAATAACTTGTTAACTTTTTGAACTTCTGACAATAGTGGCTTCAAAAACTGCAGATATGCTAAATTTATATCACTATATATAGATGACAGTAATTTAGCTTTGTGGCTTGCCTCCTTTGAAGCAGCAATGCTAAAGTGGATTTTTAACTCTAACCATTGCTCTACTATTCGTTTAATAGCTGGTTCAACAGATAGCCATCGAGTATCGCACGCTCTTAATATCTTTAATGGTTGAAGCCCATCATTTATTGCTGAAAATATAGCTTCATAGTTCTTTTGCCTGGATGCTTTCATATACTTCACTGGGCATATACTTTGAAGCACTAGAAACTGCAATTTGCATCGAATGACATATGCAAGGGATAAGTTTAATGTCAGGGTTGTGCTGTTTTAGACGAGCAATTACGCCTCTGTTTACGCAAAACATAACATTTGCGTTATAAGTGCCAAGACCAACCATGTTCTGAACCTCTAGTTTAAATTCATTTAAAATGTTTAAAACTGCAGTTACTATACCCTCTGCTGTACAAGCCTCTAGCTCTGATAATTTTAAAAATGTATTAACAATGGTTTTGTTACTTTTGCTATAGTATCTAATTACAATACCGACATATTTTTTTATACTGATGTCAGTTGACTCATCAATTATTAAACTAAAATGTTCCGTTCCGATATCTGTCTTGAGGATGCTCTTGAAATACGGATACAACACATTTTTTATTACCACGCTACACTTACTTCGGCCAAGTCTCAGATTGGAAGCAATTTTGCTGTCTTTAAAAATATTTTGCTGCATTTTTGTCAAATGATCAATTGACCGAATTTAGTATGTGAAGCCACGAAGACTGCACTTGATAACTCAGCCTTGTATTTTTCTTTGCTGTTTTCAGGCTTATATGGAACTGAAGGCTGAACTCCTTGCGCAAACGGGGATATTGCCGATATGTGTTTATTTGTGGTAGAATGTTTAAGAAGACCATGCAATTTCGGCTGCAACCGGAATTGGCAGTACTTACACATTACAATCTCTCCATCCTGCATAGTCCATTTCGCAAACCCATTTATCGTTAAGCCAAGAAGATCGAAGTTTTTGTTTGTACTTCCTAAGAGACGAAATAATGCAACTAGTTTGGGCACAATAGTTAAATAATTAAATTTAGCAAACCGTGTTTGATTGCTGGAACTGGGAATATTGTCGTCGGAAGAACTGTAGTTCACAGCAGAAACCACCTCTATCCTAGCTGTTACGACCGCATCAATCCTTTTCAAATATCTGCAAACACATCATCAGTTAAATCTATATAAAATGTATTTTAATCAAAAATCAACTTACCTATTCATTTTTTCTGCTACTCTTGAACACGCGCCAAAAAATATATAAAATAGTGCACTAAGAAGAGATGCGATTCTGTCGATAGCATAAAAATTATCACTTTAATAAACGTAATTTTTTGTAATTATTTAGTAGCTAAAAATAGCTAAGCAAAATAAAAAAAAAGCTAAAAAAGTAGCTAGGAGCTAAAACGCAATATTTGTAGCTAAGTGAGAAAAAAAGAAGCTAAATTTAACTACAAAATCGCTAAACTGGCAACACTGATCCTAACAGTCCACCCTAAACAAGTGCGTGTGCGTGGTTTAACTGTCAAAATCAGCTCATGCACATACATTTTGTATGAAGCCTACCGAAACACGCATCGGACTACCGCAACATAAATCGAATTTCCAATTTTGACAGTGCGTGCGAATGTGAAGTTGGCTGCATAAAACCAAAGTATTAGAACAAACAGCAATCAGCTGCTTCTAATTAATTAATCTCAATTGAAAATGGAAGTATTTGCAATATTAATAGATTTTTGCATAATACTAAAAGTTTCTTTAAGATTTTTGAACCATCAGACTGAGCTGGTTCGAGAGCAGCAGTTTTTTCCGCAGCGCACTTGTTTAGGTTAAGCGTAAAATAAAATTGCGTGGCGCTTAGGTATGCAGCGCAACGCGCACTTGTTTAGGGTGCACTGTAAGTCATGAGTTGGATCGGGAAACATCGGGTTTTTTCGGTTCCTAAATACTTATGGTTGTTGTCGTCTTGCTGATACTTATCCGCTTGCGAAATGCTCACAATCGACACAAGTAGCCGAATCACTCGGCTCATTTGCCACAGATATGAAAGAGAGCACAGTAGAGCGCAGCAGTAAATAGTGAGCGAGTTTTTTGTATTTGTTTTGTGCTATTTTTTCCTGAGCATTTAGATACCAACAGATGTGTTATTCTTGTGTTGCTTTTTGTTTTTGTCTTACACAGTGAAAGCTGCGCATGAGGTAAAGTTGCTGAGGCTTAAAAATAATACGCAGTTTCGATAGTATCGTAAGTGCCATTCATTTTCTGCAATCAACAATTATTATTAAATTTGTAAAGTATTGTTTTTTTCTTTTTTTCAAGAAGCAAACACGCGTGCGCCGTACAGTGGTTGAACCCCATACAAAAATTTTAATAAATAGAAGGACTCATCGTAGACCAATTAAATTTTGTTTTTTATTTGGAATTTGCTTTATACACACAAAAATATTTTTAAATCCGCCCTCAATCTCGCCTACCTCCCATACAACACAAATATTTAAAACGCCATATTTTATTTTGTCTTGAACCAATACAAGATTCATTCTGTCAGAAATCTTTAATATATGTCTAACATAAAAAAGTATTTTTTTGCCACGCCCACCTCCCATACGAAATTTTCCACTTCACGTGTTTTTCCCAATTCCAACTTCAATGAAGCGCAGCATCTAAACTGTTTAAATTAGTGTTTTATAGTAGTCAAGGATATTAAGTAGTAGTAGTATAGTAGTTAAGTCATCACACATGTACAGGGTTGTCCATATTCCATTTTATTTTTAAATAAATCAAAGAAACCACAATTTTTTGTCTGTTCGTCATGAATATCTTTTAATTGGGTTCAAGTAGATTTGCTTACATTATTTCTTGAATATGATATCTCGTAAATGGTCGCCATTGGCCTCTACGACATATTGTGCCCGTTTTGCAGCATTTTCCATGGTTTTCTTCAACATTTCGATGGGAATGGCGGTTATTTCTTGACGGATGTTGGTTTTCAGCTCTTCTAGGGTCTTTGGCTTGTTGACGTAAACCTTTGATTTCAAATAAACCCACAAAAAGAAGTCTGGAGGCGTTAAATCTGGTGATCTTGGCGGCCAATCGAAATCACCATTTTTTGACATCAAACGGCAAGGGAACAATTGCTTCAAAAAATCGATTGTAAACCAGTAGTGCCTAATACGCTTTCGACGAACGAATGGCATGAAAAAATTGTTTATCATATCGCGATAACGCTCCTGATTGACAGTAACTCTGTGGCCATTATCATCTTCGAAAAAGAACGGCCTAATGAGCATTTTAGCACAAACGCCGCACCAAACAGTGACTTTGCATCGTGAAGAGGTACCTCTTGAATCTCTTGTGAATTTTCAGTGGCATAAATACGGCAATTTTGTTTGTTTACCGTTCCGTTCAACTGAAAATGAGCTTCATCGCTCATTTTTTGAAAGCACGTTGAGTTTTCACTATTGACTTGTTTTGTTGAATGTAAATTTCAACAATTTTAGAGCGTTCGCGTGGAGTGTACTGTTCCATTGTAAACATTTGCTTGGAATGACGCTTCAAACGCAGTATGTCATTAGTCGATTTGGCATCACTGCGGAAAGTTACAGTGTTGCCAGATGGGCGCTTCGAATTTTTTATGGACAACCCTGTAGTATCGTTCGTGTGCAAAAAGTCATGGCGGATGGACATGTCTGATGGAAGACAAAAATTTTTGACTTTTTGCTAAGTACGTCCGACATGTAGTTCCGTTTGTGTGCGCGGAAATCCATCTTAGTACATTTTGCCATTTGATGAAAATTTTTCAAAGGAGCACATCTCGCGGCAAAACTGCCGAACGTAACAAATGTTATATTTTGACGCGATTTTTTTTATCTTTACCTAAAATCGTGATGGCTTGGAATATTTAAAGCAAAAAAAAAATAAAAATAAATGTTCAAAACAATTAATATTAATATTTTTAATTGATGTTAACTCTTCGGCAGCTAAAAAATAATGAAGTCCATCCGACGTCTATCCGACATGTGCGATGTGTGTGAGGGCAACGAAAAAAGTCCCGTTACTTTATCGAACTACATGTACGTCCGACATGTAATATCGTTTAAGGGCCTCTATTGATTCGCAAGATGCTCTCATTGAACAAATATTTCCCGTTGTACACACACATTACATAAATCATGAGTGGCTTGCAGAAAGAGCAATTTTAGCGGCAAACAATGTGGACGTTGACGATTTAAATCTGAAGATACAACAGTTTTTGCCAGGGAACTTGGTATCATACAAATCAGAGATCTGCAACGGATAGCTTTTTTGTGACTCTGAGAATATCCGAAAAAAATAAGTACAAAAACCTAGCGCACGCAACTCGACTCATATTCTCTTCTACGAAGCTGAATGCGGCGGCTCAAATAAATTTGACTATCCTAACCAGTGTTGCCAGAAATTTTTTAAGGTTGTAGCTAAAACTGAAGAGAAAAGTAGCTAAAAAAGAGATAACAAATTTTTTTGTAGCCAAAAAAAAAGCTTAAAATTTTTTATACATAAATATATATATTTAACATATACTTCAACGTTTTATTTGTATTATACATACAGGTAGATAATCTTATACAGGTAGATACGTATACAATAGGAACTTTTTAATTCTTAAAACAAAAACTTTATTTACCAAACAGAACAAAAAAAAATTAAAGTATATACTCATGTATTTATAATTATTATACATTATTATGTAATTTATTAATTTAAAAAAATTATACATATTCTACTTCTGTATCTTCATCACTAGGTGAGTCTTCATTTATATTTTTGTAAATATCACGGTTATTCATTAATTTTATGAGATCTTCAGTTATAATGAAATCATAACAACATTTTTTAAGTCTTTTAAGACCACATCTTACGGTTTATATTGAATTTAACATAAACAAATTTATTTTATTTCTTTGTTTCGTTTTAACTAAATTCATTACAGAAAATGTTCTTTCAATTTCTGCATTACTTAAAGGTAAAATTAATAAGTGAAAAACAAAATATACCAGGTCACGAAATGGATTTTCGTTTATTGCGTTTTTAAATTCCCTAACTTCAACCCAAAATTCAAGAGTAGTAGTTACGTTCTTCCATTGATACGTACAAAGTTTTTTCCATTGCAGTTCTAAATTTGTAATTTCCTCCGTAGTAAATTGTTCTTTTCAAAATAATTAAAAATATCAGGCTTTATAACTTTTAAAGAGTTTTCAATAGAAAAGAAGTCAATATTTCTCAAAGTTTCAATATTTTAAGGCAAACGTTGGCGTAACTGCGTAATTAATTGAACTAAATATGTTCTACATGTGATACGTATGATTTTTTTGGAATCCTCATTAATGGTATTTTAAAAAATTTTTAGTTTAATATATTCTTCGAAGCTATAATAAAATTGAGGTATGGGTGTCAAATAGGTTTCTAATACAGAATTCAATGGATCGAAGTTTTCATGACGAGATACAATGATGTTACATAAATTAGATATTAAAGAAACTAAATCAGAGAAGAGCTTTGTAGGATCCGCTACATTGCTTTCAAATAACTTGTTAACTTTTTGAACTTCTGACAATAGTGGCTTCAAAAACTGCAGATATGCTAAATTTATATCACTATATATAGATGACAGTAATTTAGCTTTGTGGCATGCCTCCGTTGAAGCAGCAATGCTAAAGTGGATTTTTAACTCTAACCATTGCTCTACTATTCGTTTGATAGCTGGTTCAACAGATAGCCATCGAGTATCGCACGCTCTTAATATCTTTAATGGTTGAAGCCCATCATTTATTGCTGAAAATATAGCTTCATAGTTCTTTTGCCTGGATGCTTTCATATACTTCACTGGGCATATACTTTGAAGCACTAGAAACTGCAATTTGCATCAAATGACATATGCAAGGGATAAGTTTAATGTCAGGGTTGTGCTGTTTTAGACGAGCAATTACGTCTCTGTTTACGCAAAACATAACATTTGCGTTATAAGTGCCAAGACCAACCATGTTCTGAACCTCTAGTTTAAATTCATTTAAAATGTTTAAAACTGCAGTTACTATACCCTCTGCTGTACAAGCCTCTAGCTCTGATAATTTTAAAAATGTATTAACAATGGTTTTGTTATTTTTGCTATAGTATCTAATTACAATACCGACATATTTTTTTATACTGATGTCAGTTGACTCATCAATTATTAAACTAAAATGTTCCGTTCCGATATCTGTCTTGAGGATGCTCTTGAAATACGGATACAACACATTTTTTATTACCACGCTACACTTAGTTCGGCCAAGTCTCAGATTGGAAGCAATTTTGCTGTCTTTAAAAATATTTTGCTGCATTTTTGTCAAATGATCAATTGACCGAATTTAGTATGTGAAGCCACGAAGACTGCACTTGATAACTCAGCCTTGTATTTTTCTTTGCTGTTTTCAGGCTTATATGGAACTGAAGGCTGAACTCCTTGCGCAAACGGGGATATTGCCGATATGTGTTTATTTGTGGTAGAATGTTTAAGAAGACCATGCAATTTCGGCTGCAACCGGCATTGGCAGTACTTACACATTACAATCTCTCCATCCTGCATAATCCATTTCGCAAACCCATTTATCGTTAAGCCAGGAAGATCGAAGTTTTTGTTTGTACTTCCTAAGAGATGAAAGAGATGAGTTTGGGCACAATAGTTAAATAATTAAATTTAGCAAACCGTGTTTGATTGCTGGAACTGGGAATATTGTCGTCGGAAGAACTGTAGTTGACAGCAGAAACCACCTCCATCCTAGCTGTTTCGACCGCATCAATCCTTTTCAAATATCTGCCATCATATCATCAGTTAAATCTATATAAAATGTATTTTAATCAAAAATCAACTTACCTATCCATTTTTTCTGCTACTCTTGAACACGCGCCAAAAAATATATAAAATAGTGCACTAAGAAGAGATGCGATTCTGTCGATAGCATAAAAATTATCGATTTAATAAACGTAATTTTTTGTAATTATTTAGTAGCTAAAAATAGCTAAGCAAAATAAAAAAAAAGCTAAAAAAGTAGCTAGGAGCTAAAACGCAATATTTGTAGCTAAAACGCAATATTCGAATTTCCAATTTTGACAGTGCGTGCGGATGTGAAGTTGGCTGCATAAAACCAAAGTATTAGAACAAACAGCAATCAGCTGCTTCTAATTAATTAATCTCAATTGAAAATGGAAGTATTTGCAATATTAATAGATTTTTGCATAATACTAAAAGTTTCTTTAAGATTTTTGAACCATCAGACTGAGCTGGTTCGAGAGCAGCAGTTTTTTCCGCAGCGCACTTGTTTAGGTTAAGCGTAAAATAAAATTGCGTGGCGCTTAGGTATGCAGCGCAACGCGCACTTGTTTAGGGTGCACTGTAAGTCATGAGTTGGATCGGGAAACATCGGGTTTTTTCGGTTCCTAAATACTTATGGTTGTTGTCGTCTTGCTGATACTTATCCGCTTGCGAAATGCTCACAATCGACACAAGTAGCCGAATCACTCGGCTCATTTGCCACAGATATGAAAGAGAGCACAGTAGAGCGCAGCAGTAAATAGTGAGCGAGTTTTTTGTATTTGTTTTGTGCTATTTTTTCCTGAGCATTTAGATACCAACAGATGTGTTATTCTTGTGTTGCTTTTTGTTTTTGTCTTACACAGTGAAAGCTGCGCATGAGGTAAAGTTGTTGAGGCTTAAAAATAATACGCAGTTTCGATAGTATCGTAAGTGTCATTCATTTTCTGCAATCAACAATTCTGTGGTCAAAAGCACTAAGCGCTTAGGTCAAAAATTGCTGTTTCGAGTAATCTCGTGTTAAAGTTTTCAATCGCCATATGAATTGTATGAAAGAGTCTTTTGTTTTTGTGTCATAACTTTGTCTAGGGTCATGCTAGAAGCTCCAGATTTTGTGTGCTTATAAAGCTATATGCTTGAAACACATCTGCATCAATAACTCAGTTTTGTCTTAAGTCGACTTAAGCGCTTAGTGCTTTTGACCACAGAATTATTATTAAATTTGTAAAGTATTGTTTTTTTCTTTTTTTCAAGAAGCAAACACGCGTGCGCCGTACAGTGGTTGAACCCCATACAAAAATTTTAATAAATAGAAGGACTCATCGTAGACCAATTAAATTTTGTTTTTTATTTGGAATTTGCTTTATACACACAAAAATATTTTTAAATCCGCCCTCAATCTCGCCTACCTCCCATACAACACAAATATTTAAAACGCCATATTTTATTTTGTCTTGAACCAATACAAGATTCATTCTGTCAGAAATCTTTAATATATGTCTAACATAAAAAAGTATTTTTTTGCCACGCCCACCTCCCATACGAAATTTTCCACTTCACGTGTTTTTCCCAATTCCAACTTCAATGAAGCGCAGCATCTAAACTGTTTAAATTAGTGTTTTATAGTAGTCAAGGATATTATTTGTTTGATTTTTATAAAAACAGAAAAAAATCATCAAAAAAAAGCTTATCGTTTCGTTTTTATTAAAAAAAAGGAGTGAACCTCATGCGTTTTGCCACAAATTGGCGCTGATTATAAATGTGATACTATCAACAGTGTAAAAAGATAATAGTTTATTTTTTGCCATTGTGATAAAGTGAGCACAAGACGTTTAACATAAAAACATGGCTTGCATACACGTAGAAAACTGTTTGCTAAATTAGTATTGTGGTTAAGCAAAACTTGCGCTTGATTCTCAGCCTCTTCAAAATTATGCAAAATTTCAGCAAAAACTAATCAAAATGTGCTATTCTAATTTATAATAACTAAGCAAAAATATGCTTAAATTAAGTAAAAATTTGATATTCCAAATTATAATAACTAAGCAAATATTTGCTTGAATTAAAAAAAAAATTGCTTTTCAGTTTATAATAACTCAGCAAAATTTTGTTTGAATTTAATCAAAATTTTGCTTTTTCCCAAATACACGAGGAGTGATTGCAATTTAACAATCTTTTTCTTAAGCAACATTGTAATTGAGCAAAGCTTTGCTGATTTGCTTTTAAGAAAAACATTTGCTTGATTCAAGTAAATTAATTTTCTCCGTGTACGTATTATAATTCTGTTGTTTAGAATCAAAGAATATATATTTCACATTCAGCTAAAAACACAAGGGAGTTTGAATATTTGAATAGGTTTGAAAACATTTTATTACGAAATTCATTAAAATGTTTCATAGTAAGCTATAAGATAATGTGAATTAATTTTACTTTATACATATCATATTACTGTTTTACTTATTTAATTTAATTGTAATTATTTAAAAAATATATACTAAATATTAACATAGCAAATTAATACATTGAGAAACACACTAAAAAATACTTAAGTACTCTTTAAATACATTCTAGTATTGCAAAAGAAGAATTATAACATGAAAAGTTAATGATGGCATATTTTCATTACAATATTGTTTTTAATAATTCTAAAATTATATTTTTTGGTGGTTTGTTCTGCTAAGAACTTATTGTTGTTGCAACCTGTTGCTTCATGAACTTAATTGGCATTAAGCTTATATATAATTCTAAGAAATATAATTTTAGAATTATTAAAAACAATTATAACATTTTAAACCATTCATCGTATTTAGTAAGTAAATGCTTTCACTATTTACATTAAAAATTTAACGATTTTTACTGCATTATTCTGTATCACGAAAAAGCACACCAACGATGAGAAAGACACGAGAAGCAATACTTTTTTCCATACAAAATTGTATTGCTTCTCGTTTCTTTCTCATCGTTAGTGTGCTTTTTAGAGATACAGAATAATGCAGTAAATAAAAAAATATACCTATATATTAATATGCCGCACTTTCGTAAGAAGTGATCGTTTAATAAAGAAATGCCTAAAAGCATACTAAAGAAAATGACTATAGTAATAAATCTTGAGACTAAACAAATCTATATTTTCTTCGAAACGCATTTAGTTTTTACCAAATGTTGTTCAAGGACGCAAACAATTCTGTCAGTTTTTTTTTAATAATGCTTTTTGTACTTAAAAAAAACCAGAGTGCAATACATTTTCTCAATTGTCTGTAATAACTCTTGAAAAATATCAATATTTTACAAAATTTTTTTCAGCATTTTTACAACAATCGTATTTTAAGGCGTCTACACAGAAAACCTATATATATTTCTGAGAAATGTTTTAGAATCATGGTAGTTAGAATATTCTTAAACAACGCAAAGAAAAAAATTCACATAAAGAGGTTATCAGTTGTGGTATTTTTTTCCAACATTCAACCACTGTGCACCGGTCTTTTGATTTTGTTTTATATCTGTTTATGTCTAGCAAACCAAAATCACAAGCGTTGTTGTTGTTTTCTTCTCCATAGAGTGCAACAATAAAATACCAAGAACGAGTTTTCGGGAAAAAACAAACAAAAAATGAGAGCTCACATGGCCTGCAGACAAGTACTTACGATAAGTGTATACGCAAAAAGAAACTAATTAACGCTAAGAGACGTTGGCAGAGAAGGAGCACTACTCGGAGTACACTCAAAATATATTCGGATCGAGCGCCTTTGTAATGAAGTTACTCAACGCACTCATTGAAAACGGTTCGAAGTGGTTCGGGTCACGCCGCTCTCAGATATGAGAATGTACTTATACCCGAAAAAATGCTACTGAGCCCAATGCCTATAAGTATTTTACACATATAATTAGGTATGGATAGAGTTGAGAACAGCTCGACACTCGGGTATGATTTGACTATCCGAATTCTGTCGGATACTCATTGCAGTTCTCTGATACAAATCTATTAATATAGTTTACGATGCCAGCGAAGCTGTAAATTTTCCTACAGAGTTTTTGAACTCACTGGATTTCCAGGCATGCCACCGCATAATTTACATTAGAAGGTTGGATTTTCGATTATTTTGCTTCGAATTTTAAACCAGCCACGGCTGTGCAACGGTTCGCGATTAGTCATTCAAAAATTAATGAAAAACGTTATCGAAGCCAGCATTTTAAATGGCAAGTTGCGAGGTGAAAATATATTTTGCGAGGTGAAAATGTATTATGTTTCCGATTAGATTGGCATTTGCAATGACTATCAATAAGTCCCAAGGCCACACGATGTCTGTTTGTGGCTTAGATTTGAGCACACCACATTTTTCACACGGAGAATTATACCTGGCATGCTCTCGAAGAGATAAACCATCCAGTTTGTTTGTGTTAGCTAAAGATGGGCTAACAAAAAATATTGTTCACGCTAAAGCATTAAGATTGATATTGTTTGTTAGTGTTACTGTCGTAATAAATTAATGATATACATAATTTTAATTGCTATTTTTATATTCCCTCATCGTTCACACCGCCCCATGCCTCTTTCACTTATATACCACATCCTTACACACTTGCAACAAGTTATTTTTTTTTCTACACTAGAAATTCCCCAAAAATAATTTATATGGCAAAACAACGTTTGCCGGGTCAGCTAGTAAACTATAAAAGTCAATTTTAAGCTCGAAAAATCCCTGAAATATGCTCGATAATACTACAAGTAAAAATAAAACAAAATTTAAATTTTTTGGAACGGAATACTATATATATATATTTTTTTTTTGAACTTACAACATTTTTATTAACATTTATTATGTCTTTTGTATCAAAATACACAACATAACTTAACAATAGGCAAACAATTCATTAATTACATTACCAACATCTAAAGTTTTGTTAACTCAAAACGTAAAGCCTCCAGCTTTCCACCTCTTATGAAATTCAATCAGGAAGAATCATCTTGTGACAATGTGATTTCTATCATGTTTGCAAAGTTTTTTAAATCAACTTACTCCGATATACCATTTAATACTAGCACGGTGTATCCTTTTCTCCCGCCAGTTAACTCTTTTGAAACTCCTGTAATAGACCCAAATATTGTTATGTGTTATCTTCGACAAGTAAAATCTTCTTTTACGACAGGCCTTGATGAAATTCCAAGCTGTATTTTAAAGCAATGTGCTACCTGTGTACTCCGCTAGCAAACATTTTTAATATTTCCTTGCATAGTGGTTATTTTTCTATTATATGGGAGGATTCTTATATTATACCCCTTCATAAGTCTGACTCCAAGATAGATTTCTAACTATCGAGGAATTGCAAAATTAAGTGCAATCCCTAAGTTATTTGAGAAAATCATAACATATCAATTAACCCACTCTGTGTCTTCCACCATTTCTGTCTTTCAACATGGTTTTCTGAAGGGTAGGTCCACTACAACAAACCTCTTAGAGTTTACTACGCGTGTTATAAATGGTTTTACTTTGGGACTGCAGACTGATGTTATTTATACGGATTTTAGCAAAGCCTTCGACAGTGTTAATCATAATCTTCTTTTGAAAAAACTCCACCTTATTGGGTTTCCTGTCACATTATTAAACTGGATAAATTCGTACTTATCTAGACGTACTCAAAAGGTTTTATATAAGAATTCTCTTACAAAAAGTATTTGGGTCACTTCTAGCGTTCTTCAGGGCAGTCATCTTGGACCGGTTATGTTTTTACTATTCATTAATGATCTTCCTTCGGTAATAAAACACTGTAACGTCTTAATGTACGCTGACGACGTGAAACTTTTTCTTTGTTACAAATCACCCGAAGAACGACATCTTTTACAATCTGATCTAAATAGACTTGTGGACTGGTGTAGCTTAAATATATTAAATCTAATTAAAAAAATGTAAGCAAATGACATTCTCGCGAAGATCTGCTAGTAACATAAATTACACTATAAATAACACTAACTTAGAAATAGTTTCCAGTTTTCTCGATCTTGGTGTTATTATGGATTCAAAACTTTGCTTCAATCTCCACGTTAATATGGTGATAAATAAGGCAAGAGGAGTCGTTGGTTTCATTAAAAGATGGGCTAAAGAATTCAATGATCCCTTTACTACTAAATAATTATATACCTCTCTCGTAAGGCCAATTCTTGAATATGCATCAGTTATATGGAACCCACCATATAATGTCTACATCGACGCCATAGAATCCGTTCAAAAACAGTTTTTACTTTTTGCTTTACGTCATGGTCGTTGGAACCCCAATATTATGCTTCCAACGTATGAAATACGCCTTAAAATTATTTTACTACCTTCCCTAAGAAGCAAAAGAATGATGCTTAATGTCATGTTTCTGCATAAATTACTACGTGGCGAGATTAATTCGGAATATCTCATCTCCGCTCTAAATTTTAACATCCCAAGGAGAGGAACTAGACATTTTCTGTTTTTCAAGTTGAGTCAGTGCAATTCTAATTACGCTCTCCATGAACCTTTACGATGTATATGCAGTGATTTCAATGATAACTTCAACATGATTAATTTTTCTGATTCGGTAGACGTCTTGAAACGGAAAATTATATTACATTTAAATAATTAAATCAATTTAACTTCATCCCGTTATAGCTAACGCAGTTTTATAACAATGTAATATTGGTAATTGAGATTGTTCTGTTTCTCCTTTTTGTCTCGATATTATGTTTTATAAAGTAAGCACCATCAAATATGAATTGTTTTTTAACTTACTTTTTAATTATTCAATATTTTAATTTTAAATCGAATTTGATTTATGTGCTTCCTGATTTGAAATTAGACTGAACTCACACTATCACCTGGATTGGTGTGCCAGAGTATATCTCTTTTCCACGCAAGTTTATGCCTGCGTTGGCCCAAATGCATATCCAACTAATTGGGATTTTGATTTGGCGGATATGAGATTTATCTCATTTCCACGTAGGTCCTTGGGTTGGACAATGGCCCTAAACCAGTTCAAATGTATAGTGTTTTGGATTGTTTTTGAAATCAGGATTGTTTTTCGAGTACCATAAATAGATAATCACTATAATTTAATTCGATGTTGCTTATTTACATAGAATTAAATATACTTAAATACGCATTCGTTATATATTACATTTTTAAATTCCGCTTAAAAGTCAATTAATGTGCTTAGTGGAAAATCCTAATTGCCAATAGGGAGAATGTTTAGTACGTAGGTGCATTCTGTCTGTCCCGGCTGATCCGGGCAGAATCTAGAGTGTAAACCGTGCATGTGTATAGGTCACGTATACGTATCTTTGGAAGATTCATACCTCCGGGCGAATCAAAAAAAAAAAACATGCAGAAGTTATAGTTTGAAATGAAAAATATCTGCAATTTATAGTTCACAAGGAACTAGAGACGATTGCAATAACATAGGTAAATAACACTAGGCACCACCCATTTTGTGATCCACATGCCACTAATTTTTTCTTATGGACTTTGGCCTTCTAAACACGAATATCACAATAAAAAAATTTTCTATGGATAAGTTTTTGAGATATGATTTTTTGAAAAAATTTCCCCTTTTTCCAGGATGTAGTGTCTAAATAGCAACCTATCTCGAAAACGAATTAACCAATTTAAAAAAAAAATTAAATTACCTACAAATGCTTAGAACAAACTTTATCATTTGGTTCAGTAAATTTGACGGAATTACAAGAAACTCGGCAAATATTTTTTTTTCGAAAAAAATCAAGATAATAATGTTTGAATAATCTAAAAAAAAAAAATTAAAATCTCAAAAAATCTCAGCTTATCATTTTGTGTGTAAAGATAGTTCTTTGAAAAAAAACACACCGCCTTTGAGGAAAATTCATGGTAGGATAATGAAGTTATAGACAATTGAGTGAAGGTACCGAAATTCTACTTTTTTATGATTTTTTCATTTAATGCCGATTAATTTAATATAAACACATCTGAAATTTATTTTTAATTAAAAACTTTTAATTTTAACGAAATATTAAATATCTACATAAATCCTTAAAAAGTACAGAATAAAAAAATACCAAAAAAATATTGACTTAAATAGGAAAGGAAATAAGATGCAGATGTTGAATTAGAAAGCGATAAAATAAGTTCAGAAAAGTATTCGAAAATTAAATTGTTTGGTAATGGTTTAAAAATTATTTTGTCCCTTTTTTGTCGATTGTATTCAGATATATATTATTCAGATATATATATATATATATATATATATCGACAAAGAAGGGACAAAATAATTTTTAAACCATTACCAAACAATTTAATTTTCGAATACTTTTCTGTACTTATTTTATCGCTTTCTAATTCAAAAAGAGGTCTTATTCGCTTCCACTCAAGCTTTTAACTCAGAGTTAGATATACGAAAAAGAGTACGCTACATGCAGGTAAAGCTAAAAATTCAGTATGTGTTTGCTTGATACGCTAGATTTTTCCCTGTTCTTTTGTTGCTGACGTAAAACAGGTCAAACCGGTTTTTATGTGTTTTATTTTTTATTTTTTTAGTTGCTTATAGCGTACCCTTTTCGCATACCTGCTTTTGAGTGGAAGCTAATAGGAGCTCTTTTTATTTACTTTCCTTGTGCATGGGCTGTACTTTTTAGAAATAAAAAATGCGCAACATGCTTGGTTGGCGACGCTAGAAGTTTACTTCCTGGAATTTTTTAACAATTCGCAATAGGTCACAAAAATGCCAGTGCCTTGAATTCTCTATTTCATATCATTATAAGTCAGTGTTTGGCAAACACGAGCGTACACACACAAACGTAATGTATGCTTGTGTTCGTTTGCTGAGAGATATACCGAACGCTGCTAAGCTTTACACCTCAGCTATGCAGTATTTCTCTGCTACGCCGCTTCGTTAGTGTGCTTTGCCGATCATGTCTGTGTGAAAAAAAATATTTGTGCCGAGCACGCGAGTTTTGTGTTTAAATAAAACAGTTTAAATTTTAATAAATATAAAACTTTATTGTTTAATTGTTAAACCACTTTGGTCTAGCTTCAATCCTAAACTGAACTTAAAATTACTTCATGAATTCTTAGCAGCTTCAGAAACTCATAAGGAGTTCCAGCTGGAAGCAAAATTATTGTAAGGTCTGCAATAATTTGGCTTATGAAATACTTCCATTTGTGACGAAATATAATGGAAGCAACGATCAATTTTGCAACTAGGCAATTTTAATTGTATAAACAATTGTATAAACAATTGACAGTGTGGGAAGCATTAACTTGAAGAGTTTATGCTTTCCTGTTTACGTTAATATTTCTTAAGAAGCGAAAACCTTAAAGTTGGACTCTACTTGGGTGTTCTGCTCAAGCTTATCAGCATCGTTATGGATTCATAACTCGCCCCCCCTTAGGGTGATTCGAGTCCCTGCGAATCTTTACATATTTCTTTATATATTTTTGAAGTCTAGTTATTACAAAATATATGATTATCATGACAAAAGGTACAATATTACATAATTATAGTTTGTTTTATTTTTATATAAGACTTGTTCAATTTCTTCAAGGTTTTTAAAATTTGGTAAGTTAATTGTTTCTGTTAAATTTTCATGCATTATATTTAAATTTGGAATGACAATATTTAAATTACTTTCAAAACGTTTGATATTTAATTCCTCCATTGTTATTTCACATTTTTCGAATCTTACTAAATAATTTCCATTTAAAAGATAAGTGTAATTATTACATGTACTTGATAACGTTGAATTAAAATTTATGAACAATATATTTCCAATGTCTATTTCAATAATTAGTTTTTCATTAAATTTTTTCTTCATACAATTGGTATAATTATTATATATTACTAAGTTATTAATGCAATTATTACATTTCTGCATTTTACTTAAAATATTTTCATCACTTACTATAAAAGTGCTATTATTTATTATTACAAATTTTGTCATTTCCATATCTATTTTCATTGAGTTTTTATTTGGAATTGGTACAATTATTTTTGTTTTAAAATTTTCTTCTAATAAATCTGGAATAAGTATTGCAAAAATTATTTTATTTTCTGATAAAGATCCTATGCTACATTTAATATATTTTAGCTTTAAGCTATCTATTTTATAAAAGTCAATTTCATCATTAGTTAAAATAAATTTGTTCATAATATTGTATTTTGACATTAGTATATTTTCTTGTATTTTTTCTATTTTTTCTTTAATTTGTTGAATCAATAATAAGTAATTGTGGTACTTAGTTATTTCAATATTTTGTATAACTTCTTTTTCAAATGTGGAATTAAAAATTATTTTGTGCGATTCAAGCACTAAATTTATGCTTTGCAAATATTTTTGCACATCATTATTTATTTTTATTTGTTTATTCATATTATTTACTATATTATGCTGGTTTATATCATTTATTTTAAAATGATTATTTATCTCTTCTTTATCCTCTTCATCCATATTACCAAACAAACATTTAATTACTTTTCCACCTAAATTAATTAAGGCTCTCTTACTGCGGGTATGCACCTTTAGTGTTAATAAGGAATGTTCTAAGTCCTCTATTTTGTTTTGTAAATTTAAATTTATCCATTCATGTTTTGTATTAAAATTTTTTGCCACTCCTATCTTTAAACTTTGAATTGTATACCTAATACTTTCTAGGTCTAAAACATGTATAATTTTAAAATATTTTCTTATTATATATACCGGTTTGCTTTCGAGAATAGTATATCCACCTTCAGTCTCTATCTTGGTTATTTCAATTGATGCATTCACCATCGGGAATAGTAGAAGAATTGTTCCCATGATCAGAATTATCTAAAATAATTTTCAGAGGTCGTTTTATTTGTGTAACATCAATTTTCTTTTTATGATTGGAATTTAATTTTAGAAATCTTTTTGCTACTTTATTTCTTTCTGCTTTGGGGTTTTTTATAAATAATTGTTTATTTCCATAATCAGGAATTTTATCTCTCGTAGAATTTATTTTATTTATAACGTGTTCCTTAGACCGTATCACCATGTATGGAAGAAAAATAAACCTATTTTGACACCGACTCAATCGCTAGACATTTAAGAGACATTTTCAAAAAAAATTTTTTTTTTAAGTGGTCCCTATGGTGCTATTTTGATTTTTTCGTTATATCTTTGGTGTTTTTAATCCGATCCGGAAAAAATTTATGTGTGTGCTTGTTGATGTAATGCAAATAAATTTGTATTTTTTTTTCCTCAAATGTTTTTTTTTTAGACTTATTGCACAATCTATCTCAGTTCCTACTATGTCATCATGTTCCAAAAATACCAAAAAACGAAAGCCTACAAGAAATCATTATAACCATGGGAACAAATGAAATCGAAAAAATGCATTTTAGAAGCACTTCCGACCGATTATATGCAAAGAATAACACTTTAATATCATAAAAAATTGTTTTTTAATCTTCCAAATCTTTTCGAGATTCAAGGTAGCTGTAGCGCTCGCAACTATCAAGCTTCGCGAAAATGTGCCCCAAACGATTTTCGTCAGTGACTGCTGTAGCTGACTGGTGCACAATTTGAACGAAACGCTCCGTGTTTTGCGAGTGGCAAAGATAATCTGTTGAAAATATAACATGAAATATACGATTTAGATTTTAAAGTTAAATACGCATATATTAATTTATTATACAAGTATGAAAGTGTATTGCAGTGCGTACCAGAGACCTGCAACGAGTAGTTATAAATTGAGTTGACTCGAGTATATACGTATTAATTTGCCTTCTACTTCATATTCGGACTCATTCCAACATGTTGTTATACGTATAACACGCAGCTTAATTGTAATGCTTCATAAGCCATACTCCAACGCCCAGTCGTACGTAGTCGATAACAAGTTGCGTACAACATGTTAATGGCCTTCAAACGAATTATCGTGACTTTTGTAGGGTTGCCATCTTTGGCGTAAGTTAAGAATTTTAGTTTGAATCTTATTATTGAATTATTCTGATGTTATTGATTGTGTCGTAACACTATACATAACGGGATATGAAGAGCTACGGGATTGTTTTATATAATTTTTTGGAGTTAAGTGCGCCATTATTCTTTCGATTGCTGACTGCATCAAATTGTATTAAGTAAGTTTAAATTATGTTGTCAACACCTGAATATATAAAATACCCTAGGAAAATTAAAATCAAATAAAAAATCAAATCAGGCTTGGCTTAGCAAACATATAAAAAAGTATTCATGAAAATATTAGTTCAGAAATTATTATCGATTCATACGCACGTTCATTTATTTTAAATAAATGTAATTCGGTTTTCTCGGTTCGATATAATTTGTTGTATGAATTTATTAATTTTAAATAAATATTCAAACGCTAATTTATATAGCATGTTTTTAGTTCAGCGTGTTTATAAATAATTATATAAAATTTAAGAAAATAAATATTTTTGTATGCATAACCTTAACAATAGTAGTTTACCACTTATTGATGATTTTAATGACTGAATTAAAAAATTTTATTTTAAGCTTTTATTTTATGCTTATGATTTTCATGATTTTGAAGTGTGTGAATATAATTATTTTAGTTAGTTTAAATAAACAAACCTCATTAAATTGATATGTCTTATTAATTCTTTCGAAGAAGCTCCCTTTATATACAAGGTGTGTTGTCTTCGTTTTTGCACCATGGCATAAATCGCACAGAAAAGTTCCATAAAGAAATGTTTACCGCAACTTTTAAAGGCAAGCGAGTTATATTTATTTCATTAAAAAAAATTCGGTGGTAACCCTTTTACTCTTCTAACAGCGACAGAAACAGAGCGTTAGTTCAAAACAGCCACAGCGTTTTCATAGAAAAATACGCTAGTAATGAGCTATGGGACTGCTACTTGAGCTATAGGACTTCTGTTTGAGCTATGAGTATTTGGTATGATTTATAACAAGGTTTGATGTTGAAGTCAGTATTAGGTTGAACTATGACGTTCGATTGATGGATCAAACAATGAACGATGTGTTACTCTCTGAAGCAAGAGTGCTTCGAGTGGTAGTGGTGGTTGTTGTTTGATGTGCACGTATAACTATTAGATTTTGCATGAATCACTATAAGTCGCAAAAACATGACTCGTTGCAGGTCTCTGGTGCGTACCTGGAATTTTAATCAATTGATCAGAATATTGCATATCAGACAGTTGGTCTTGGGTGTGAAATTGAAGGCATGGTGGCTCAGTGATCTCAAATTGTGTCCAATCAATCATTTCGGTGTAAATGTTGCTGCTGTAGTTGATGTAGGGTTGGTGCTTGGGCCCACAAAATTGCCGAATTCGACCTGGCGCGTTTAAACGTGCTTGCAAAATTTTGCTGTATCCATCTGCACGCACCGTTGCATCCGGATCAGTTATCATAGAAAGTAATATATTTTCATGGTGAAAATAATAGGCATTGCTTTCGATGGTTGGTTTGATGGCTAACTGAACGTAGTTCGGCAAATCACGTATCCATGAAATGTACTTAAAGACATTGCGGCTGCCATGAATGGCAAGTGGCTGGCTTTTGACTAAAAACCAGAATGGCGCATACACTCTGACCACGAACATAGCAAGATCTCTTAATTTCTGGGACGGCTGCGCTTGCGTTACGTACCAGCGCAAGATGCAAGATGCTGTTGTAAGCCATCGCGCTATACTGGTAGCACCGGGCTGTTCGCTGGCTAAATTCTTACCACAGTGTCCACTATCAACCGCAAGAACCATGCGGTATAAGTAACTTTGATCGCTTCGTTTTTCACTATTGATATTGGCTCGAAATTCGGTAGCGGCTAAGAAAAAACATAAACAAAGCATAAATAAAAATTATACAAACAGAATGTTATTGAAATTCAATTTCAAACATACAGGAAAATCCATGCAGCAATTTATTCCAACACCGATATCTCCTGGCCACAGCCCAGGACCCTTCTGTTTTCCAAGCCATGTTCTAAGCAGAGCAGTAAATGGCAGCTCGTTGAAATGGAACAGACAGATGAACCATTGCAATGGTCTGCGCAAATACGATTCCAAATACGTTATGGCACCCCCTTTGTAGCCAGTGTTTGTGACTGTGCCATCACAACTGATCGCTACTAAATTGTCTAAATTGTAATTGTTTTTCTGCAAAAAATCCACAATTGCAGTTTGGATACCTCTTGCGGAACCTTCCGAAGGTGTAGCGTATCCGATAAATTTTGAATTTGGTTCTTTCAAAATCGTGCTCGATAAATGGGTTTTTTCGTTTGCTTATAATGAAATTAATTTTGTATATCTCTCAAAATAACGAGTGTCCGCTCAAAAATACGAATGCTCGATCAAAATGCCGACAACGATGTCTTCCACAAATCCTATTATTTGAAATAATACTTAAGCAACAAAATTCGTATAGCCTGTTTGGCTTAGAGGTAAAGCATCTGCTTGGCAGCCATAAGCTCCCGTGTTCAAACCCCGCTCTGGCCACGGTATGTTTTTAAAAATATCTTTTTTTTTTCATTAAACGTTTTCGTTACATATTTCATTGCATATTTCTATTTATAGGTTGCCCGTAAGTACATGCCGCAAACAAAGTTCAGTTGACTAATTTTTCGTTTCATTTATTGATATTAAAGTGTTATTCTTTGCATATAATCGGTCGGAAGTGCTTCTAAAATACATTTTTTCGATTTTATTTGTTCCCATGGTTATAATGATTTTTTGTAAGCTTTCGTTTTTTGGTATTTTTGGAACATGATGACATAGTAGGAACTGAGATAGATTGTGCAATAAGTCTAAAAAAAAAACATTTGAGGAAAAAAAAAATACAAATTTATTTGCATTACATCAACAAGCACACACATAAATTTTTTTCCGGATCGGATGAAAAACACCAAAGATATAACGAAAAAATCAAAATAGCACCATAGGGACCACTTAAAAAAAAAAAAAATTTTTTTTTTGAAAATGTCTTTTGAATGTCTAGCGATTGAGTCGGTGTCAAAAAGAGGTTAGTTTTGATGATACGCTCTAGTGTTCCTTCTTTTTTTGCATTTCTAAAAACACTTTTTTAAAATCAATATTATGATTATGAAGAAAATTTATAGGCTTATGTTTAGTTGTAGAATGAATTGTATTATTATAAAATCCTATTGCTTTAATAACTAATTCTTCCGTATCTTGAATTTCATTGGTATTATTTAAAATTCTTATATGTTCTAACAAAGATAAATGTAATCTTTCTATGTCTGAGTTTCCTGTATGTGAATTAGGTGTAGTAAAGTGTGTCTTTATATTGTTTTCTCGGCAGTATAATTTTATCAGAGAATTGTTAAACTCATTGTCCATTACTAATAATTCAGGTTTGCCTAATAATGCTATTCTTTCATTTAGTTTAATTTTAATTGTGCACATATTTTTATCTGTAATTTTATGGACACTACCAAGTTTTGAAAATTTATCAATGGTAGTTAGAAAATATGTCTTTTTAACTTGAAAAATGTCAAGATGAACTATTAAATTGGGTTTATCTGGGGTAACTGTATGGTTAAAGTACTTTTTAAATGGCCTCCTATCATATTTATTTTCGGAGCATACTGTACAGGTATTTATGTACCTATTGACAAATTTAAATAACTGTGGATAATAATACTTGTATCTAATTTCTTCATAATTTTCTAATATACCTCTATGATTTGTATTATTATGAATATCCTCTATAACATTTAATACCTGTTCTTCACTTTCAAGATCTATTGCTATATAAACGCATTTAACAAATTTTATACTTTCATTATTTGAAAACAATTCAATTAATTTTTCCTGGACAATGTTATATTTGTTATCCGGCAATTCCGAATATATTCCCACTTTTCCTTTATTTAATGTTCTTCTAAATAAATCATTTAAATAGTGCTCGTTAACTAAGTCTTTTTCCTCAACATATATTATTTTATTTTTATTGTATAAAATTTCCATTTCTTTGTCTTTCCTTTTCACATTTCTAATTTGTGTCCTATATTTATTAATTATACTTTCAGTAACAAAGAAGTGTTCATTTAAATCTTCTTGTGCGGTATGAATTGTAATATTATCATCGTCATTAGATAATTCAAATAACCCTTTTAGATCGAAGTTTTCATCCTTATTTTCATTATTATTTTCTATTCTGCTTAAGAAGTCTGCAACTTTGTTGTCTGTTCCTTTTAAATATTCGACTTCGAACTCGAACTCTCCTAACATTATTCTCCATCTTATAATTCTTGAGTTTGGGTCTTTTAATGAATATAACCATTTAAGAGGTTGATGATCAGTCTGTACAAGAAATTTTCTACCATAAAGATATGGCCTAAAATATTTTATGGCCCACGCTATGGCTAATAATTCTTTTTCTAATGTGTGATAATTTTTTTCATGACCATTTAGTGTTCGACTTGCATAGCAAACTGGATTCCCTCCTTGACTAAGGACTGCACCTAGAGCAACATTGCTTGCATCAGTGGTAAGAACAAATTTTTTATTAAAATCCGGAAATGTTAATATGGGTGGGGAAGTTATTAATTTCTTCAATTTATTAAAAGCTTCTATATATTTATTGTCTTCAATATTTATTTTTGAGTCTTTCTTAAGGTATTTAATTATTGGATTTGCTATCATTGAATAGTTTTTAATAAACTTCCGATAATAGCCAGTTAAGCCAAGGAAAGATTTTATCTCTTTTGTAGTCCGAGGTAACTGAACTTTATTTATAGAATCAATTTTCATAGAATTAGGTTTTATACCTTCTGCTGTAATAATGTGACCTAAGAATTCTGTTTCCTTAGATAAAAATTTACATTTATCTAATTGTATCTTTAAATTTGATTCATTTAGTCTTGTAAACACTTTATTTAAATTTTCAAAGTGCTCGACTAAAGAAGTTGAGAAAACTAGTATGTCGTCCATGTAAATGACACAAATTTTATTGATATATTCATTTAAAATTTGATTCATCATACGTTGGAAAGTTGCAGGCGCATTTTTAAGTCCAAATGGCATTCTGATGTATTCAAAATGTCCCATTGGGGTAGAAAATGCCGTTTTTGCAATATCCTTTTCGTCCATCAAAATTTGGTGGAAGCCTTTGGCTAAATCCAAAGTAGAAAAGTATTGGGATCGACCTAATTTGTCAAATATCGAATCAATATTTGGTAATGGAAATTTATCATCCACTGTTATTTCATTTAATTTTCTAAAATCAATGACAATCCTCCATTTTTTCTCATTTGAATTATCTAACTTTTTTTGAACAATCCACAATGGTGAACTGTAAGGTGAATTCCTAGGTCTTATAATGTTTTGACGTAACATGTCTTGAACTTGTCGTTCAATTTCCTTTTCATGTATTTGCGGATATCTATAGGTTTTGGAATAAATTGGTTTATTTAAAGTAGTTAATATCGTATGTTTAGCACATGTTGTTGCTGTTAAATTTTGACCTTCTTGAAAGAATGTTTTCTTATTTTTATTCAAAAATTGTGTTAGTTTCCTAGTTTCTTCCTCATTTAAGTCTTCATGCAATAACTTTGAAATATTTAAATTCTGATTTTCTAAATAGAATATGTTTTCATATTTAATTGGGCAGGTTTTTTCATTATCCAAAATTATCTCGTTATTATTAATTTTTAGTATGTTTTCAGTATAATTGATAATAGCTCCTAACGGACTTAATAAATTATTGCCAATAATGCAATCAAATGGTTTTTCTTCAAAGAAAGTTATTTTCACTGACATTGTTTTTCCAGGGGCATTAAATTCGAATGGTACTAACACTACTGCTTCTTCTGATATTTCTGTTGATCCAGTTAATGTATTTAGTTTAATTGGATTCTCTAATTTCCTTACTGATTTTGAATGCCCAAATACCCTATAGTCACCTAAAGTAGTTGCTGCACCCGTATCAATTAAACATCTGATTTTTGTGCTGTTTATGGTTAATGGTACTATGGGTAATCTATAATTTGAGGCCGTACATGAAAATTTTCAATCTCTATAGAATCAATCTGCATTGGTTCCACTGGTGGTTGATTAAAATTTCTGAAGTTATTTGTATTCCAAAAATTTCCAGTTCTATCAAAATTCTGGTTTCGAAGAACTCCTTTATTAATTTGATTTTGGTTTAAATTGCTTCTATTATTCTGAAAATAGTTATCATTTTGATTTCGGTACAATCCCGAATTTTGATTTTGATTAATATAATTTCTATTGTTTTGAAAATTATTATTATTTTGTTTGTATCTATTATTTTGAAATTGGTTATTATTACCTTGGTTTTGGTAAAAACTATTATTTGAATAATGGTTGAAATTAGTTTTATTATTTGAAAAATTGTTATTTTTCTTAAAATTATTGTTGGAATGATTTTTGCTAAAATTTGTTTCTTTAAAAAGATTTTGATTTAAGGATATATCCTTAATTAAATCGTTCTCTACATAATATTTATGTGCATCTGTCAGTGTATTTATATTATTTTGTAAAATTAATGCTTTTATATAAACAGGAATAAAATTTAAATAAATATCAAAGATTAATTTTTCATTATTCTGCGGTGAATAAAACTCATTTTTTGTTACATCTAGATTGTATTTGGTATTCATCTGACTTAATATTTTGCCTAATTTGTAATGTAATTCTTCAATGTTTTTTGTGCTTACATTTAACGCATCCTCCCTTAAAGCGAAAAAGGACTTCTTCACTCCAAATTCCTCACGTAACTTGATCATGATGTTGTCCCATGTTGGATTCTGCAGTGTTTCGACAGCTTTTAATGCTCTGCCTTGCAACTTGTTTGCTAATACTTTTTTTAAAGTTGCTACGTTTTCCTCGTCAGTTAATTCTATAATATTGTCGACATCCCTCAAGAAATTTTGCAACATATAACTATTATCTCCAGTAAAAGAGGGTAGGCTCCGTGCTTCCTTCAGACTTTCAGTGAATTTTAGACTCATTTTTAATATTTTCTTTTTATTAAAGTCTATTTTACTTTTGAAATATTTTATTGGTTTGTTCAAAATTATTTTATTATGTTTTTCTTCACTTCAGTTCTGTTTCACAAAAAAAATTTTTTTTTAGTATGAAAATTTTTCATATGCACTTAACATTCGAAAATTAATATTTCGATTGCGCGTTAATGTTCTTTTGTTTTTCTCTGGATCCTTTTTTTAATCGAGGATCCCATCCTCGTCGCCAGTTTTGTGTTTAAATAAAACAGTTTAAATTTTAATAAATATAAAACTTTATTGTTTAATTGTTAAACCACTTTGGTCTAGCTTCAATCCTAAACTGAACTTAAAATTACTTCATGAATTCTTAGCAGCTTCAGAAACTCATAAGGAGTTCCAGCTGGAAGCAAAATTATTGTAAGGTCTGCAATAATTTGGCTTATGAAATACTTCCATTTGTTACGAAATATAATGGAAGCAACGATCAATTTTGCAACTAGGCAATTTTAATTGTATAAACAATTGTATAAACAATTGACAGTGTGGGAAGCATTAACTTGAAGAGTTTATGCTTTCCTGTTTACGTTAATATTTCTTAAGAAGCGAAAACATTAAAGTTGGACTCTACTTGGGTGTTCTGCTCAAGCTTATCAGCATCGTTATGCTGATACATAACTCGCGTGCCTATGGCGTGCCAAACACTGCTATAAGTGCATCGTTTGTAAGCACGTACGTTGTAAGCTATATACACGGCCTAATTAAATTTTTTTATATCTTGATGATTCAAGAATGATAGAATACAAAAATTGCTCCGCAGACAAGAAAATAAGTACAACAAAATTGTCGTTCTGCGCATGTACGTCATAATATCAGTGTTGTTTTGGAGACCGTTCACTTTGCATACGATTTCTACACAGAAATGAAAATTGCATACATTTTAGTTTGTATAATTAAAATTAAAGAAGTAAGAAGCAATAAATTGGAACGAGAAGAAGGTCAATTTATTAATTACTCCTTTGCAAACATTATTTTTCCTATTATTTTATTACAGCCAGTAAGCAGCTTAGCCAAAAAAAAATTTGTATGAGAAACCAACTTCAGTGAGCATTATTTTTCGACTTGGATTTTATAAAAATGTTTAAACATTCCCAGATATTTTATTTCCATTAATTTACCTGTGAATTGAAAGGATAAATAAATGATAGTTCCAAGTTTTAAAATAATGAAACAAATTTTGTAAAGTTAATATATTTTTGTATTTTGTTTTTCGTTTGTGAGCGTTTTCTACAATTTCTTGGTTTAATTTTTGTATTTATTGCAAACATCAGGTTTCTGAAAAATATTTGTTTGCTACTGTTACCAGAATTGGCAGCTGCACACTTCATTTTTTAAATTTTAAATTAATAACTCGCAAATATACTTCGATATATACACAATTAAATAAAACACAACCGATCGCAGCACGTTTCTCAAAGAAATAAAATATTGTGACGTAGTCAACTGAACAGCTGGTTGTCAAACTCGATTAGCAGAAGTAACGGACCTGCGCAAAGCGTAATCTCTTATTCTATCATTCTTGTTGATGATAAACACTGGTGAAATGAGCAAGAGAGCGAGATTATTTTCATGCGATAACGACCCTGACAGTTTTTGTTACGTGTGTGGTAGATATGTTTTTAATAAATATAAACATAAACTCACGGAATCGCTACAAAAGAAGTATGGCCAGTATTTTGCAATGGCACCTGAAACTTTAAATCAACATTGGACACCAAGTTTTATTTGCCATGTGTGTCAATAAATTTTTACCTCCAAGTATTTGTTTTAACATAATTTTGCCACCTTTGCACATCAAACTCGGACTGATAAAAAATTTCATCAAAACCCTGGATACAGATACTCAAGCGTTTACTTATTTAAAAACAGTTTTGCCAAATCTAACGCTGGGAAAGATTACTTACTTACTTACTTAGTTGGCGCTACAACCGTATGTCGGTCTTGGCCTCATCTAAGAATTTGCGTCAGCCATTCCTGTCTTTCGCTTGCTGGCGCCAGTTGGAAATTCCAAGCTTCGTCAGGTTGTACTCTACTTGGTCTTTCCAACGAAGATGCGGTCGTCCTCTTCTGCGTTGACCGCCGCTGGGTACCGAATCGAATGTTTTCTTCACTGGAGCATCGTCTTTCATGCGCTGAACATGACCAAGCCAGCGAATCCGCTCGATTTTAATGCGCTTGACTATGTCGATGTCAGCGTACAGCTCATACAGTTCATCATTCCACCGTATTCGGTACTAGCCATTGACGCAGATTGTTCCGTAGATCTCACGAAGAATCTTTCTCTCGAATGCTCCTAAAGTCTTTTCATCTAAACTGCTCAGCGTCCAGGTTTGTGATGCATAAAGTAGGACGGGCATGATGAGCGATTTATAGAGCGTGATTTTCGTTCGTCGAGAGAGGGCTCTGCTTCTCAATTGCCTACTGAGCCCAAAGTAACACCTGTTGGCAAGAGTTATTCTTCGCTTGATCTCAATGCTGATGTCGTTGGTTGAATTAATGCTGGATCCCAGATAAACAAAGTTCCTCACAACCTCGAAGGAGGTATTGTCAACGGTAACGTGGGTTCCAAGACGCTGGGACTGTTTGTATGTTGACACTAAGTATTTCGTCTTATCTGCATTCACTGCCAGACCCATTCGACTTGACTCTCTTTCTAATCTGGAAAATGCTGCACTGACTTCGCGCGTATTATGGCCAATGATATCGATGTCATCAGCATACGCAAGCAGCATAACACTCTTGTAGAATATTGTGCCACTACGTCTCAGATCAGCAGCTCGGATGATCTTTTCCATCATTAGGTTGAAAAAGTCGCACGATAAGGAATCACCTTGTCTGAAACCTCGTTTGGTAATAAATGGTGGGGAGAGGTCCTTCCCGATTTTAACTGCGCTGCTGGTGTTGCTCAGTGTCATCCTGCAAAGTCGTATTAGTTTTGCAGGAATACCAAATTCAGACATGGTGGAGTACAGGTGCTTCGTTATTGGGCTGTCGTAGGCGGCTTTGTAGTCGGCAAAAAGATGGTGGGTGTCGACTTGTTTTTCTTGA
Organism: Dichetophora obliterata; assembly: GCA_963920525.1. Taxonomy (NCBI): domain Eukaryota; kingdom Metazoa; phylum Arthropoda; class Insecta; order Diptera; family Sciomyzidae; genus Dichetophora; species Dichetophora obliterata. The sequence continues at coordinate 58,088,885 of OY986438.1, read as the reverse complement.
GTCTACTCCAAGATTTGTCGTAGCGTGAAAATCTGGTCGATGGTAGACTTTCCAGGTCTGAAGCCACACTGATTAGGTCCGATCAGTTCGTTTACAATGGGCTTCAATCTTTCACATAAAACGCTCGACAGGACCTTATATGCGATATTAAGAAGGCTTATCCCACGGTAATTGGCACAGATAGTGGGATCGCTTTTCTTGTGGATTGGGCAGAGCACACTGAGATTCCAATGCGAGAGGAATGCATTCTTCCGACCATATTCTGCATAGAAGCTCGTGAATGCATTTAAGTAGAGCTTCGCCTCCGTTCCTAAACAGCTCAGCAAGTAAGCCATCAGCTCCCGCGGCTTTGTTATTTTTAAGCCGAGCTATAGCTGTCAGAACTTCATCATAGTCGGGCAGCGGAACCTCAACGCTGTCATCCGCAATTGGGGTTTCCGGAATATCATCTCTGTTGGCGGGATTGTTGTCAGCGTCGCCATTTAGAGAAGTGTTCCCTCCATAACGTCAGTGTACTCTGGACATCTGTCACTAGATTCCCGTTTTCATCCTTGCAGGAAGAGGCCCCGGTTTTAAAACCATCGGCAAGGCGTCTTATTTTTCCGAAAAATTTTCGGGCCTCATTCCTGTCACCATACATCTCAATCTTCTCCTGCTCGCGCTTTTCTGCCTCTCTTTTTTTCCGCCTGAAAATATGTCTCTATGAGGGAACTCCTCTTTTCTTTGTATCGCTCCTTAGCAGCGCGCGTTACAACCGACTGCAGGGTGGCTTTGTAGGCGGCGTCTTTCTCTGCAGTGGCTGGGAAAGATTAAGGAAGGCGTTTTTGATGGTCCTCAAATAAAAAAATTGCTAAGAAATCAACAATTTGAGAGCTTGTTGTCATCCGATAAGAATGCTGCATGGAATTCATTTCGGTTGATTGTATCTGATGTTTTGGGTAACAATAGGAATCCAGAAAACGAAACAATTGTTCACGATTTACTTAGGGTTCGTCCATAAACTACTTTACCAATTTAGGAGGGGGAGGGGTTTTGAAATGCACTACGATAAGTAACGGTAGGGGGGGAGGTGTTTAGATATTGTAACGTTACCAAAAATTAAAAAAATCGACGAAAAACCTCTAATTAATAACACAATCATTTCAAAAATTTTTAACCTTACATGTTTAAGTTTGATCGTCTAAATTGATGGTTAACTTTTGTTTCAACGATTTCTTCCACCACCTTTTCCCTCGAAACAGGAACCTTTTGGTATTCCTTCACCATCTCAGCACACGTCTGAAAATTTTGGGTCTTTGCTTTTGCGACAGGCTTTGACGTTAAGGCCTGAATGTTCTTGATCAAAGGAGATACCGTATGACATATACTGTCCTTCTCAGAAAGAAGAAATCGGTTCAAGGTCGTGTCCTACCTGCGGCTTGCATTTCGTTTTTAAAACTTCTATGAATTGCCATAAGTTTGTATTATATCGTTTACAATAAATCGGAATAAAAAATACTATTTAAATAAATCAATTTTCAGAAAGCATTTACACAAAAACACAGAACTTGGTGCAGCTCGGGTGCAGCCTTTAAGGGTACTCTGTCAAAGACCAGGTGAATTTCTTTGCGTTAGAAATGAGGATTCACCTGAAAGGGTCGACATAGAATCCGATGAAAAATTCTATTTTGAAGAATCCTCAACAAAGCTACCAGCTTCTTCTATCCCAGTGATTGAGAGCATCGAATCTTGGATCGCAGATGGAATAGCTTTTACAGATGATATTAATTATTGATTTTTTTCCAATTGTTCCTTTAATGTATCTAGTCATACTAGACACTAATACTAGTGAAAATTGTCAGAGCTAGTCAAAATATATAATCATTCGAATGAATTAATTTCATATGTCACGTTACTTTATGGAGGGGGGAAGGGTTTTGAAAAGCACTACGAAAAGTAACGCAGGGGGAGGGGGGGTAAAAAAAACCGGAAAATCAGTAACGTAGTTTATGGACGACCCCTTAAGAATTATGCAAAAATTGGTATGCATTAAATGAATTTAACTTTAGTACCTATTATAATGCAGGTTTCCCGTTCTTATCATTCTTATGACAGGCGCAAACATGTCCTTGAAGATCCACTTCCTGCATTCTCACTTATATTTTTTTCCCCCAAACCTTGGTGACTGACGTCAGTGACGAACACGGTGAACGTTTTCACTAACAATGAAATCCATGGAAAGACGCCATCAGGGATCCTGGAATTCAAATATGATGGACGATTATATTTGGCTCTCATTAGAGAAACTGATTCTGAATATAATCGAAAAAAGGGGGAAAATCATTTTTAAAGTTTGCCATTGCCAAACAATTTAACCCGGCGTCTTTACAGGCAATAATCCATTGCTTACCATCTGTCAAATTCCATTGCAAGCAATGGCAATATTTCAAGGGTGGGTTTTGTCATGTTACGAAACCAACATATAATTTTATCATTTATTATATAAATTTATTATTTTATAAATTTATTCTGCACGCTACTTGATTTTTATAGATATACACAATTAAAATTTTGATGGCTGTCAAACAAGAAAAAATACAGCTCATTGCTTGGAAATACATGGAAAGCAATATTGCTCGCCATGAATTGCCAACCATGGCAATTGAGTGGTCTCGATTAGCAATAATTGCCAATTGACAGATGGAAAGCAATGAATTATTGTCGAGACGCCCCGTTATTTTCGAATACTTTTTTGAACTTATTTTATGGCTTTATAATTCAACATTTTTATCTTATTTCTTTTCCTATTTAAGTCAATATTTATTTTGGTATTCTTTTTATTCTGTACTTTTTAAGGAATTATGTAGATATTTAATATTTCTTTAAAAATAAAAGTTTTTAATTAAAAATAAATTTTAGATGTGTTTATATTAAATTAACCGGCATTAAATGATAAAATCATAAAAAAAATAGAATTTCGGTACCTTCACTCAATGGTCTATAACTTCATTATTCTACCATGAATTTTCCTCAAAGGCAGTGTGTTTTTTTTTTCTTCAAAGAACTATCTTTACGTACAAAATGATGAGCTGAGATTTTTTGAGATTTCGTTTTTTTTTAGATTATTGAAACATTATTCGACTTGATTTTTTAAAAAAAAATACAAATGACAAATGCCAAATGACAAAGTTTGTTCTAAGCATTTGTAGGTAATTTAATTTTTTTTTTAAATTGGTTAATTCGTTTTCGACATAGGTTGCTATTTAGACACTACATCCTGGAAAAAGGGGAAATTTTTTCAAAAAATCATATCTCAAAAACTTATCCATAGAAAATTTTTTATTGTGATATTCGTGTTTAGAAGGCCAAAGTCCATAAGAAAAAATTAGTGGCATGTGGATCACAGAAATTTTTTGGATTTTGGCGCCTAGTGTTATCAATTGTTCTTGTGTTTCAGCTCAAAAACAAAGAAAACAATTACCAATATAAGGAAAAATTTGAAAGGTAAAAAAAAAATTTTTTTTTGACCTGAGAACGCTAAACTCTTTGGAGGTTTTACTATACTGGACTAGTACTATCACCCTGACCTTGCATTTTTCACCCCCCAAAATGGCTGTGGTACTGTGTTATTTCACTTCAAAAATATGCTAGATTTCAGCAAAAACTAATCAAAATTTGCTATTCCAACTTATAATAACTTAGCAAATATTTGCTTGAACTAAGTAGACATTTGTTTTTGCAGTTTATAGTAACTTAGCAAAATGTTGCTTGAATTTAAAGTTCTTTTAAACTGGAATAGTTTAAACTGTTTAACAAACAGTTTTCTCCGTGCATATGTATATTTTAAAAGTAATTTAAAATTTAAATTTTAGTTAACAAAATATATATTTTAAAATGGAAAAAATATAATGCATAATACATATAAATAATTCGAATTTATTATGGTATTTAAAACATAATACAGTTTTCAAAGCACAGCGCATGCTTAGTAACGCATGCGCAAACCTGCGTTTTACTTTTACTAATTTTTTTTTCTAAACGAGCTGTGAATGATAAAAACAATAAAAAATGCTGAGCAATAAAATATTTCACAAACATTTTTCCTTTATTTGGAGAGGTTATAAAGAAAATTTATTTGCATTTGTTGCACAGTGAAGACATTTGCATCGAAAATCAAAACTTTAATTTTAATTTATTTAAAGTTTTATAAAAAAGTCGTTGCACTAAAATTTTTTACAACTTTGAAGATATATGAATAATTTTTGTGTCAAAATAAGAAATAATATTTATTTAAACAAATACATTGTATCAGTGCTTCAAAAGGGAAGCATACAATATTTGTCGATATTTGTATGCCTCTCGGGTCGCATTGTGATTGCGCGATGAAGGTAATGACTGAAATATACTGCTTTGAGTGTCAGTCCTCCAATTTCCCGGCTGCAGCTCTCCATCTACCATAGTGTCGACGTGGTTTGCTGGGCAGAACGTACAACCTTTTTTCAACATCAAGAAATTATGCAGGACGACTGTTGCCTTTACAATTTTGTCAGCATTCTCAGGCAATGCGTGTATGGTGTTAAGTAAAGCTCGCCATCGTGCTGACATAACTCCAAAAGTGTTCTCGATCGTAACACGAGCATGGGACAGTCTTTTGTTGAAATTTTCTTCTGCTGCAGACAAATTCTGCCCTAAAGATATTAATGCCCTAAAATTAATGACTATGGCCCATTATCATAGTCAAAATAAAAGTCGACTCTAAATATAGTATAAGCGTTTTTGACAGTTTTTTTAATATAATATGTTGTCAAAAAGCTTGCATTAAATTTAAAGTCGACTTTATTTTGACAAGGGGAATGGGCCTATATTTTAAAATCCACGGAACTTGAATTACCTGCGAATGGACGCATTAAATTTTCTCCGAGAGGAAAAGCGCTGTTGCCAATAAAAAAGAAGGGGCACTCTTCATTACTTCCTCCAAGCACACATGGACGCGGAATAGGCAACCTTCCTTGCGACAACATCTTGCAAAATGTTGTGTTCGCCAGGATGCCGCCGTCGCTTTGAGAACCGTAAGCTCCTATGTCTACCATTGTGAAGCAGTAGTTGGCATCACAGATGGCAAGCAGTACAATACTGTGGCGTCCTTTATACACACAATTGGAATGTGCTTCCCATCAACGGCGCCTAGACAATGTGGAAACTTCCATTTCTGGGCATACGCGTTCGGAATACTTAGCCAATCGGTAGAGTTTGGTGGTGATAAATATATTTTACTCAACTCTTCCCATATTATTTGGCTTCTTTCCGCCCCACAGATGTCGTTGACATTTTAAATTTAAATGCATAGGTATACCTCCATGAGCTAAATACCTTTTTAAAAAATTAAATTTTATTTGAAATAAAAATACTTAATACTGCATTTTGTTTTCTTTCTTACATTATTGCCAAAGCCAGTCGACATGCAGCAGGTATAGGCTTACGTTGAGATGTAATTTCTAGTCGAAAGCGCAAAAGATTAAAAAGTGCATCGAACTCATGTACACTCATGCGAGTTGCTCTGAAGAACATTTTTTCGTCTTCCTGCTTTAATTTAACAAACGTTGTTTCGTAAAAACAACTCGCACATTTTTCTGTTGCGCACCTCAAAATATATTATTTTCAATTTATATTTCCGATCAATAAAAGTTGTCTGTGCGTACCTTAACACTTTTAAAACTTTCCTTGCTCGTTCTTCATTCATTTTAATATTGCTTAATATATTGTATTTTAACACTTGTAAAACTTTTACACATTAAAATTGCTTCGCTAAGCAGAAGACCGGCAATCATATGTTCACGCACACGCTTCATTGGAAATTGATTTTTTTCCGCAGCTTCCGCAGCGTAAAACGCAACGCATCTCACTCGTTATTGGAAATGGGCCTATACTGGCTCTGTAGCTACACGCGTCCGTATTCTCTATTGCAGAGATGCAAAACTCGGTTGAAATGAGTGATGAAGAATGCGGCGAGTATTTTTTTGGGACTGCTCGAGCATGATAGAAGAATAGAGGCAGTGTTGCCGGAAGAATTTTGAAAAATATGCTTTTAATAAAAAAAATATATTCCAAAATATTCCACTAAGAATTTTAATATTCCACAAAAGTATTTAGCTTTTATTTTGAAAATATCTATTAAAAAACAGAAAAATGAGTTTAGAATAAACATTTCTTTTTTATTATATTGTTTTAATTATACAATAAACATAAATTTAAAAAACAATTAAACTGGAATTCATATATACCTACCTACTAATATAAAAAAATTCTGGCATACGTTTATGTCTGTGGTGTTTAGGTAAAGGTGTACATGCCAAAATTTGGAAATATTCAAAAAGGAATATATTTTATCATGGCTATCACCTGACTGAGGCCATAAATGGCTTATACACATTTTCACAAAAAATTGATATATATATATACCCCTTTACCCAAATACTACAGATATATGTTTATATATATTAGGCTGTCCCAAAAAAAAAATTGTGTTTGATGCCCGCGGCTTTTCCACTTCCATTTGACCTTAGAAACACCCTCTGTGAACCGCATCTCAATTGGTAAAGGTTTAGAGGTCGCGAATTCATTTTCTAATTTTCCCATACGATTTTAAACATGGAAATTCCCTATTTGTATGGGGAAAAATCAGTTTTGCTGGTAAATGGAATTTAGATCCATTATCTTTTATGCGAAATGGTTGAAGAAAATGTGTAATTTTTATCTTATTATTATTTGGTGGTCTGTGGCTCACTTCTTAGAGCTACCTACACTCATAGCATCTTTCTGTAAAACGAACGTAACGTGCATTTCACGAAGGCTTCGTTCAAAAGCCGAATGTCAGCTGTTTTCGCTTGATGTAAAATTAATTTCTTAACCCAACGAGAACAGCTCATTTAGAAATGAACGACAACGTAACTGTAGTGAAAATTTGGCTTGATGTATTAAAAAAATTTGAAACGAAACGTCAAATATAGACGATGAAAATTTTCTTATCGTTTAGAAATTTGTTGACACGGAAGTCGCTGAAAATAAATCGTAGGTATTATTTTATTAACAAATGCAAGAATTTAGAATCAATTAATTTATATTTTATTTAGCACACAAAAAACCACAAGCGACCAATTTTGAGTTGGATTGAATCTTGGGCTGTATTTCTTTATTCATTCCAGATGCTCGGAATGACTGTTGTTGTTTCTTTATTCAGTTTTGATTATCCGGAATATTCTTTTTGTATTTCTTTATTCTTACGGAATATTCCGAACGCGTTCTTTTTATACTATCAGCTAAGGCAGAATAAAAAGATTATTCCTTGTATGTGAGGTTATATTCGATTGTTTGAAGTAAAACTTCGTTAAATGAAAATGGAAAAATTTTTACATTAAATGTCTTAGATTGCTTTGTTGCATTTTTATTTTTTAAATTGTATCTGGTGTATTTGTTGTCTTTAATTAAATACAAAAAACATGTTTCTGGTTTTAATAAAAACAAAATGTTCTTTGTTCTGGACGCCAAATGTCCCGATTTCTTGAAAAACAATTTTATTTTGCAATATTTTCACTATTTTTTAAAAATACTTCCTACGTTTTTATTTCTTCAAGACTAAATTTGTACAGATTATTCTGTACGCCACTAATTAATTGCACCGAATCGCATACTTTTCAAGCAACCAAACAGTGCGTGAAATAAAGAAAAAGGGAGCAAATAAAACAATAACACCATTCTTTGTGGATATTGTTAATTTTGCTTTGCTCATTTTCACCCACGATGTTCGTCAAATTGCTTACCCCTGGTACACAAAGGAGTTAAAGATTCTTCGCAACAGCAGGAATAGGGCATGGAAAAAATATGTCTGTAGCTTAGACTTGAATGACCTAGAAATCTACAAGCGTTTGTTTCTGGATTTTGAAAATTGCTCAGCTACCTTATATCAAAATTATTTAGACAGTACTAAGCTGAGAATATTGTCTGATCCGAAGAAATTCTGGGGTTTCATAAACACCAAAAAAAAATCTGATGGATTCCCTTCATCATTTAAGACCTCTGATGGATTTACTGACGATCCTGTCGTAATTTGTGGTCTATTTGCCAATCTCTTTAAAGAGTCATTTTGTTCAGACTCTTTTAATCCTGATGAAGAGTACTTTGAATATATGAACTCTACACCCAGGGTTTCGTTGGATTCTATATCCTTTACTTCAGAGGATATTTTAAAGTATATTGGGTTGATCGATGAGGATTTTAATGCTGGACCTGACGGAATTCCTGCCGTAGTGTTAACACGATGTGGTTCCGTTCTAAGTCAACCACTGTCCATGTTATTCAATAATTCAATTAGCGAAAGTATTTTTCCACTTTTTTGGAAAAAATCTTTTATAGGTCCTATCTATAAAAAAGGTTGTAAGAACGATATAAACAACTACAGGCCTATCGCGAAACTCTCGTCAATTCCAAAACTTTTTGAGCGCCTCGTGTATGATCGTGTGAAAATTCACTGTGGGAAGGTCATGACAACTCGTCAGCATGGATTTGTTACTGGCAGATCCACTGTGTCTAATCTCCTCGATTTTACAACGTTTTGCTTAAATTCATTTTATTCAGGTAACCAGGTCGACTGTATTTACACTGATTTTAGTAAAGCATTTGATAAACTGCCACACAACTTAATTCTATTTAAACTATAGTTAATGGGTTTACCACAATTTTTTGTAAGCTGGATTCAATCGTATCTGACAGATCTTATCAAATACGATTTCGAGGCGTATTGTCAGCTGAATTTATTGCTGAATCAGGTGTTCCTCAAGGTAGCCACCTTGGTCCACTTCTGTTTATTTTAGCCATTAATGATGTAACCCACATCATCAAACACTCTCATCTACTTATCTATGCAGATGACATGAAAATATACAGAACAATAGATGCTAAAGACAATTCAGATCTGCTCCAGTCTGATTTGAAATCCTTTGAAATTTGGTGTTCTAAAAACAATATGTTTCTAAATCCAGATAAATGCCAAACTATGACCTTTTCGCGAAAAAGGAATAATTTAATTTTTGATTATACGATAAAAGATACGGCTTTAAATCGTGTAGATTCTGTCAAAGATCTTGGTATATTCATGGATTCTAAGCTATCGTTTAACGTTCATATTGATTACATTTGTAAAAAAGCATCTTCTATGCTCGCGTTTATGAAACGCTGGGCCAAAGAATTTAATAGTATGATCACAACTACAACGCTGTATTATGCAATTGTGCGACCTCACTTAGAGTATGCAAGTCAAGTTTGGTCCCCAAGTTACAATGTACATGTTGAACGTATAGAGAGAATCCAAAAACGTTTTGTTCGGTTTGCTCTAAGGGGCTTAAGTGCAACTGATACTTTAAACCTTCCTCCTTATGAGGATCGTTGAAAACTTTTAAAAATGCAATATTTGAATGAGAGAAGGAAGTCTGCAGATATCGTCTATTTACACCAACTCATAACTGGTGTATTCGATTCACCAGAACTTCTAACTCTTATAAATTTTAACACTAACCGTAGAAGCAGTAGAAATGCTAACAATTTAATTTACTTACCTTTTAGTAGAACAAATTATATGGCTACTGCTCCTTTACATCGCATGAGTACCTTTGTTAACAACTGTAGCTTTTTTGATGTTAACTTATCGAAAGGTCAACTCAAAAGTAGATTGAAAACTAATGTATGATTAGATCTATGTAAACGCATGGTTAGTTGTTATGTCTTGTGTTGTCCCTGAGCCCAACCCATATTATGGTGGGTAAATTTTTCTCACTTTGGATTGTTTTGGACCGCTCTTATCGATATCATTGGGGCTATTCACGGTTTGAGCGTACTTTTAACAAATCGTATTTATAGCATTTGTTATTGTTCGAATTGTGAGCACCTCGCCATGTGACTGTCGTATAAAAAGACTGTGCAACTCTATGATGTATGTGATTATGCGGCTGTAGACAGAGCATAAAAATACGAGGTACAAAAAACACGTCCAAGGGCTGTTTTTATTTACGAGTGCCTGCGTATTTGCATTTGTATGCAAAACAACAGCAAAGCAAAATGCGCTTTCGTAAATTGGCGTACAAATAGCGGATCGAACAAATGGCAGACCAGCGTATTCGAACTGTGAATGGCCTTATTGAGATGTTTTGATGTTATTTGGGCTGGTTCTTAAGATGATCCAATGCGGAGAAAGTGCGAAAAAGCTGTAGTAGCTGAACTCTATTGTTATTGCATGTAAAAAAATCAAATCAAACATAGCATGAACGAAAGAAAACAAAACGAAAAAACAATAAGTGCATTATGTAAAATGCATTATAAAATACAAGTTTTGAATTTTCAGATATTAATATGGGTTAGTAAAAAAAAAGTTTAATTTGTTTCTATATTCATTTATTTGAGTTCTCTGTCACTGACTTTTGTTTAAAATATAAAATTTATTTTTTAAAGTTACATACAACTCGAAAAAATCGATTTTCAGTAAACGTATATAAAGTTTTTTTTTTGTTATTCTAAGCGTACTGGACGATTGAGTCTCTGTCCCGATTTTTTTGCTTATGTCCCGATTTTTTTTTTTTGTAAAATCCCGACTTTTAAAAAAAAAACCTGGCAGCCCTAATTCCAGCTCAGACAGAAAGTTTTTTCAATTGAATTAATTTTTCTGTTCAGTCGTTGCCTCTCTGCATACAATGGCAAACCTCAGAGAGTAAAAATTGCCATATAAAGCTTTTTGAGAACATAAGCCGTTCGGAGTCGGCATAAAACACGTAGGTCCAGTTCTCGGTCATTTGTGATCAAACATTTAATAACACGCACAACACAATTGATCAATAGAAGCTCGGTCAAAGTCCTTCCAAGGGATGAAATGGCCAGTTTATTTATTTTTTAACATATTCATAAGTGTATCTTGCGGATTTTAGTTTTAGAAAGGTTTATGTAACTAAAAATTCGCTCAACTTCAACATTGCTAAATAGTAAGGAAAGTAGGGAAACACAAATTATTTTAAGTCTGTAAATGGATTTAACCCTTGGGCAACCTTAAAATTGTGCACTTGCGCCAAAAAATAATATAAGCAATTTAAAAAGTCTTGAAATACCAATAAAGGTAATTTTTAGTAGACATTTTTGAAAAATTTGGAAATAATTTAGATACACAAAAATATTCCTCTTTTTATGCTGCATGTTTTTGAACAATAAATATGCTATCAGAAACAAAAATATTCCACTCTGGCATCACTGAATAGAGGTAGTTGCAGCGCTGACTGTGCTCTCTTTCTCATACTGCCATATCTGTCAAAGTCAGCTGTGTGGCGAATACAAACAAAAGAAAATAAATTTTATTACTCCAATTGGAAATTCGTGTCTTGTGAAATAAAACGACTTTTTGATTTGTTATTCGATAATTTGATAAAATTACTTAATTCCTTGATTTAAAATAAATAAAAATTATGTGCGTGTTGTGCCTGAAACACTTAAATAAAGAAAATGGAGCATATTTTTGTGTCCTAGCTGAAGAGCCCAGGCGGCAACGATGGAACATGGCGTGTTCGAGAAAGTTGGCAAAAGCAGCCCGAGTTTGCTACAAACACTTTTATCAAAGCGACTTTGCGCAACCTCCTGGATCCAGTTTACCGGCTCGGATGAAGATGTGTGCAGTGCCGTTCCTTACACGAGATGTTGATGAAAACTGTCCATCAGAAGACATGGCGGTGCTAGGCGTCAACTTTGATGTCAATCGCGTTTCACGGGTTAGCTGCTGCACGCAAACTGAGTAAGTAAAGCTTTATCTGTTCCAGCCAGTTAGTAGTTTGATTATTAAATATAAATTTAATTTTATTTATCTGCGTGTATATCGTTGACCTTACTTAAGCAAAGGGTGAACAATTAGAGATTGAGCTAGCCAAAGTAAAGGCAGAGTTAGAAGAAGCAAAAACTTTAAATGAGTCCATGAGCTCAGTTTTCACTGCAGGGCAGATAAAAAAATTGCAGCATCCCGAAAAGAAATACATCCAATGGGAGTCGGATGATATTTCTAAAGCCGTTCGCTTTTACGCGGCTGGGCCGAAAGCTTACAACAATATGTACATGCAAGGTTTTCCTCTACCGCATGTTACCAAACTTCAGAGGTGGGCGCAGAAAGTGGAAATAAGCGAGGGAATTCTGCGCGTTGCCGTAGACTGCATGCGGAACAACATAGATATGTCAGCAGATGAGAAAATCGGTGTGCTTTCATTCGATGAAATTAAAGTGGCTGCAGTCTATGAGTATGACCCATCGACAGATTCCGTGAGGAAGCCTTGCAACTACATACAGGTGGTTATGTCTCGAGGATTGAGAAAATCGTGGAAGTATCCCGTATTTTAATCATTCGACTGCAGAATGACGAGTAAAATAGTAGCTCAGATTATATGTGCGCTTAAGGAAGCAAGCTTTCCAGTAGTGGAACTCGTGTCCTATATGGGCTCTACTAATCAAGCCTTGTGGAAAGAGCTTCGTGTGTCCAGAGGTAAATAAAACAGATGAGCGGTTCATCTGAAACATATAAAGTATTTTTTTTTTTATATTTTACAGATAAACCATGGCTTGAAAGTCCATCAGACAAAAACGAAAAAGTTTTCGTTTTTGCCGATACTACACACCTTTTAAAGCTGGTAAGAAATCATTTTTTGGACACAGGGATCATCTGGAACAATACTCTTCTGACATCGCAAACCCTTAAACAGGTGTTGCATTATTGTTCTGACTCGGATTTGTCAATTGCCTACAAGTTGAGTGATGAACATCTTTCAACTCGAGGATCAGGTAAATAAAAAATGAAAATTTATGTATGCTTACAAAGATGAACAATAAAACTCTCAGGTCGTCAAAAAGTTAAGTTAGCTACGCAGCTTTTTTCCCATACGACAGCTAGCGCTATACGGTTGTGCAACGCTAATGGAAAAGATCTGTACAATCCCGAACAAACTTTAGATTTCATCACGTTAATGAAAGATTCGTTTGACGTTCTTAATTCTAAAATGACAACATTTAATTTTCCCGGAAAGGTAAGTAAAAACATAGCTCTCTTAAATAAAAAAATTAATATTTATATTAATATTTATAATAATAGTAATATAACAGAACCACTAAAAAATTTAGATTTGTAATATACCAAGACGACATCCTATGAGAATGGATACATTTATGGAATAAATTATAATTCCAAACAGGGAAACTCTTGCACCATTTCAGAAGGGAATTTTAAAGAAAAATTCGGCTCTACGGCTTCTGCACGTTTATGTTAACGAAAAGTATAACATGGATTATATTTTAATATATCGTCTCAACCAGGATATTCTTGAGTATTTTTGGGGGCAATACGCAGCAAAGGTGGTTTGTATGACCACCCAAGTCCATTATCTTTTAGATACCGTCTGCGTAAGCATATCATTGGTAAGTTTTCTGGGTTAAGATGATTTTAAGCTTTCTCCATCAATATTTTTCATAAATGTATATTACAACTTTTTTTAAAATTTTTAAGGAAACCACTTCGCTTGGACAATTAGCATTACATCAGGACTTAGATGTTAGGTTTTAGTGTAATTAAAATAAGATTTTAATTTAGTTATAACCATTTTCAGTTTTAATTACATTAACTAGATTAAAAAAATAAAAAGCTATTTATTATTTTGATATTTTAAAAAATATAACATTAAAAATAAGAAGAACATTACAAAACCAAAAGAAATAGTAAGAATAATTATAAGGCTAATAATAACACTACAATTACACTTAAAGTAACACAAAAAAAAAACAAACTAATAATTACACCTCAAATAAGACTAAAAGTGAGACTGGAAAGTAAGACTAAAAATAAGACTAAAAGTAGGACTAAAAATAGGATTATTAACAAGACTTATAATAAGACTGGTAATAGGAGTTGTATTAAGAATGATACTAATGAGAAAAATAAATGTATACATCGTACAAATACTCAGATTAAGATAATTATAAGAAATAATTTTTGTACAAAAATGACGTAGATCATAATGATATGTTCCAATAATTGAATAATAATAAAAAAAAAATTCGTTAGTATGAAATTAGATGTGAAAATAGTTTAGATATATTAATAAGCCTTATACAAAATTTATTTTGTAATACTTAAAAAGCAAAAATAATGTAAAATATCTTTTATGTACTAATATTTAAAATAGCGAGAAATACACAACTTTTAAATGGCTCTGGAAACGTTGAAGTTGACCAGACAGAGTGGTTGAATGCAACATCTGCAATTCAGAAAAGTTTTTAATTCAAGTATAGCGCCGTCATTCGAATACTTCGAAAAAAGTTTTGAACTTGGAATTTCTGAACAAGTGCCAAAATGCAGCGTTGATGCGCAGGTGACAACGCAAATGTTGACGAATTACCGCCTGAGTTTGGAGATGTAGATTCTTCTTAGAATTAAATCCTCTACACAAGAGTGTTCTTGAGTTCATGGGCGGCTATATAATTAAATAGCTGAATTTGCTCGAATGTGAGGACAATGACAATTCAAAATTCACTTACGTCGATCAAATTTTAAAAGGTGGTTTGCGAAAACCTTCGCAAACTTTCCTTAATGAAATCACAGGCTTAGAAGCAATTTTTGTTGAATGGAGACAAAGTTCTCAACAACAAGAATTTCAAAGCAATTATGCCAATGTCTGAGCCAATAAAAAAGTTTTTCTTTAAATGAAGGATGTATTTCCGCATACAAAGTTTAAACAAGAGGATTCAGATACAAAAAGCAAAACGACGCATCATGGGAGGTAAAAGATATGTTAACATATTGCTCTAGGTAAGTTAAACAATATTATTACAACCAAAAAATATTGTTACATTATTTCACTTATCGCACTTTCCGAAATTATGGAATAGGCCTACCGGGGATACCATATAAAAAACAACGCTCCTTGCATTCTACCTCAAAGGTGGTGTGGAAAAGAATGCACATGGTTTTTTTTTATAAATTTATATCAAATTTTTAAAATGGTTATTTATCTTTGCTTAGTAATTAAGTAGCACTATTTTAAGAAAAAAGCAATGACAACAATCGACCCTAAGGATTAAAAGTTGTAAGCAAAAATATGTGCTGGTGTTTTGGTAAAAAACGGAAGTGAAACTGGGATTACAAGATTTGCGAAACTCTGAATTGGGCGAAACTTTATGTATACAACCTTTTTAAAAGGGTTTAAAATAACAAGTATATTTTCCAAGTGATAAAATTTAAAAATCTTCTTTGGGTTTTTTGTAGTTTACCCATTGTAGTTCAATTGGGTAATCAAGTTATAAGGTAGTTAAGTAATTATGTTATTTAGTAATTAATAAACAAATTTAATATATTGTCCTTTCTTTGTCTCACCCATTTTTTCATTATATTTAGCCAATGCCTTACATTTTTACTAAACCAAAAAAGTTTGATAATTATTATATGGAGGCGTGGCCGGTATAGAAAAGTGTATATATTCTTGATCAGCATCACCTCCTGAGTCGAATTAGCCATGTCCGTATGTCCATCTTGACGTAATCATAATAGTAAAACTTTTATAAATTCCAAAACAAATTAATGATTCAACTTGATGTTGTACACAAAAGCTTTAGTAAATAAATAGAACTCTGAGGTCCTAATATCAAATATTTGGATAAAAACCAAACCCTTTAAAAGTGACGTCATCAAAATAATACAACACCCAGGCCATCAAATAATTTAAAATAAGGCAGTGGGGGTATTTTAACTTCGATGCAATCGCAGATAAATCCCGTTGTACATCCAAAATTGGATGTAAAACGGGAATGTATTTTTGAAAATAAGATTGACAAGTTGAATTTTGTAAAATTTTTAACGTTTGTGTACTCACGGAAGGATTTTGAAGACTTTTCGTAGTACTTAAGTTTAATTCAGCTGGGAGCGCAAACGAGTGTTGTTGCTTACACTAGTCCTTAAGTTTCCCTGTCTTTTACAGAAAACACAATTTGGCTTAAAAAAGTTTACAGCACTGCAACCATAGCAAAATATAGTGCGCTCTTCAAGATAGTCGACAAAACGATGTCCTTGTTTATAACAATTCCAGCAACTAACTTTATTTACTTCGCTAATATTTTCAGAAAATTTAGAGTTTTCCATTTCGTGAACACGCTTTCGAGTACAAAGAGAGTGTGCGAATTTACGAGGTCATCCAACAAGTTTCACGTCGTAAGATCAAATGACGAAGGTGTGCGACTGACGTTATATTAAGAAAAAATAGCTCTTTTCGAATATTTGCCAATATAGGATATCTCAGTCGATCACAGAGGTGTAAGACAACGTTATAAAATTCATCAAAACTCTCGTAATCTTTTTGTTTCCTATCTCGTATTTATTCTCGATCATCTAGGTCTGATAAATGGTCATGAAAATAGGAACGTAAAGATCATAAATGAGACCATTCTATACGCTGCACTGTGCGTCGATATCGCCAGTACCATCTTCAACCTTCTCCGCTAAAAAGAATATTTGAATGCTCACATAAGGTAGCAAAATCACCACTTTAACTATAGTTAGTAAGTGACGTCACCATGTAGATGAACTTATCTGTTTAGGTTGTATATCCGGTAAAGGAAAAATTCCAACTTGACTGACGTGGCAAGTTATTCGAATTCACTGAATTTACACCAGGATTCGAACTCTGTGCTCGATAACTGTTCATAGAAACGTCATCAGAACGTTTTTATTGGTCCACATTGGTCGGAGTTGTGGAAAAACTTCCCGCGGCCATTCTGGTTCTTGGGAGCGTCGCACATCTAACTGAGTGAATTGTATTGTTAAATTCTTGATACTATCTTTAATAGTTATAAACTCTACATTGAAACTTTTTCCAATTCAATTCAATTCAAATTATTCCATTCAAATTTATTGAATTGAATTGAATATTTAGCTAATTCAATAAAAATACAGCTCAGTAAAAATACATTCGGAAAATGTCAAACGCACGACCAAGTGAAACATTTCTCAACTTTTTTCAAGGGTCGAGCTTTGATCGTACGAGATTCGACAATATTTACGATAAAAAGCACGATCAAAGCTTGAGGTCGAATTATGAATTGCTTTATATCAACTCGTTGTTTCTACTTTAGCTGTCAATGATTTGGGTATAATGCTTGAAGATAAAATTGGTGTTCTTCAAGAAAATATTAGGGCAGTTCACGATCTTGTTGCATCGTTGCAAATGCAAAATAAACAGCTTTTACAAAAACAAAAAGCATTGAAAAGCTTTTGAAACATATGCTTTTTGTTTTTGTAAAAGCTGTTTATTTTGCATTTGCAACGATGCAACAAGATCGTGAACTCCCCTATTGATTATTTGCAACTAAAAAGTAAAGAAAGGTGCGTAGAATTTGTAAGTATTCGAACTGTCAACAACGCCAACGCTCTCGACTGCGCGCTGAAGGTTTTTTCCTGCTGGCTAAGGTGTTAACGTAACAAAGGAACAAATTGACGATTGCTACGTTAAGCGCTTACGTAAAAACAGGGATGCTGCATCTATTAACCCCTCGCATAATATTTTATGTGTTAAATTCGGTTCAAATTGAAGTAAGAAGGCTGTTTTGAAAAATAAGTATAATTGCAAGAAAAATTTAATTAAATTTAAATTTGTCAGTCTTTCTAATTTATTAATATTATATGGCAAATTTTAATCCTCAAGATAATTTATTTAATATGCCTCGATATTTCGATATTATTTCATCTAACCAAAAAAACCCAAATAGCCTTTTTATCATTCATTAAAATATAAGAAGCCTTCGAAAAAATTTTGGCAACTTTGTCTTGCACTTAGAGTCTTTTATTAACAAGTCAGATTTTATCTTCTTTACAGAGATTTGGACTTATGACTTTGAATTAAGTTTTTTTTAAATACCTGGTTATGCTACTGGAGGGGTAGCTATTTTTGTGAAAGAAGAGTTACCTTGTGATTTTTGTTGTATTAAATGTAAAATTTCGGATGTATCTAAAATTTGTTTTGAAATTGATAACCAAAAGTTTACATTTTTTGTTTTTTGCTTTTATAGATTATATGGTAATACGAATATTGACTTGTTTTTGAGTGATCTGGAAACTTTTTGTCGCGTAATAGTTGTAGTAATTTTATTTTTTTAGGTGATATAAATGCAAATATTTTGGAAAACTCCTCTGTGGTGAATAAATATTTATTATTTCTTTCATCGTATGGTCTTGAGTTAAACATGTTAATTTGCTTACTTCAAAATTCAATAAATGAATTTCTAAGTTTAAAAAACTCAATCCATTTATGACTTTCGCGTTAATTAATCTCGCGTATAATTAATCCTTGTTAGATATTAACAACTTTCACATAAAAAAAAAATAACAAACAGGCTAATGTGCAGCTAATATGCAGTTGAGCGTATTCACACTTGAAAAACTTCACAATAAATGACTTAACCGACACTTGGTGAAAACGAAAATATTCTTTAGTTATCGTACGGTTAGCTAACTCCCGGTTAAGAGCTTGACTAACCGGACATTGAGAAAACGGCCCTTAATGTTGAAGGCCTTATTGTACGGGATTCCAATGAAAAAATTGATGTTTTTAATAATTTTTTTGCAAACATTGGTAAAGCTGTTGTTGCTGATGTATGTTCAATTGATTCGTCTTGCAACTGTTTAGATAAAGAACCATTTTACCCTAACAGCGTATATTTTGGGCTCATTTCTTCTTTAGAAATTTTTGAAATAATTATGTCCCTCAAAAACTCACATTCGTGTTCTGATGATGGTTTTTCTAATGTTTTTATAAAAAAGATCGTTTACAATATTGTCGATGTCCTTTTTAATATTTAAATAATGACGTTGAGATTCTGAGACATTGGTTTAATTCGCACAAGTGAGTACTTAGTAGCAAAACCAAAGTGATGTATTTTTACATAAGCGGTTTTGATATTAGCCTATGTAATTTTGTCTTTCATTGTGACGGCTGTAAAAAGTTCTCACTTGGTAATAATGTTTGTCCTTTTAATTTCTCGTTAAAAACATTTAACTACTCTGATCAGTATTCTACCAAGGTTGTCATTAACTATACCAAAGTTGCCATCAACTCTACCAAGGTTGCCATCTGTTCGAGTTGCTTCTTTATTAGCGCAGTCATATACTAGTTTAAACAGTGAGTTGATCACAGCTTAATCACTCAAAGACTAATGAAAAGGAAAATGTAGCGATTTCCGAAACAGACTATCTAGTCAGCTAAGTGATTGACTCTATACAGAGTTGTTGTTGCCTTCTTACAAAACTTACTTGATCTAAAGCTCGCAATTGTAATTCATGCAGCATATCAAAATTTTAAATTGGTATTGTATGAAGTGTTGATTATAAGAGGCGGAACGGAACGTTATAGAATGTTGAAAAATGTCACATAACAATCTATAACATGAGTTTCTTATGAGTTCGATTACAATTAGACGGAACAGAGCGGCACGTAAAGTTGAGGTCTATTATTTTTTGATTTTTCGGCTGCGTTCCGAAACGTTTTGAGTAAAATTTATGCTGACAGATGCTACTATTAATTTTATTCTGCATTTGATTTTTTTTCAGTCC